>CM073773.1:98763056-98915556 GCA_037158775.1 Hetaerina titia | reverse complement strand
AGTAAACTTCCTAAGGGAAAAAATGTACGCAGTTGTACTAAAATAACATTCAACTTACTTTAAAAAGCGTACCCATTCTATACTGCCAACGGCATTTTAGCATATAAGGGGCTGGGGGTATATCTCCTTTCCACGAGCAATAGAGGGATTTTTGTCAAATCAGGATTAGTTATTCATCTCTTGAAACGGCTTGATTTTCTATATTTCTTTGAACTTCAATTTTCGACGGATGAAATGTGTGGTCGTGAATAAAGCATAGAAAAAAATAAAAGATAAAAATCCTGTGTCATAGGTGAACGATGTCATTAAATTCATCTTCCCATCCTTTCTTTATGTTCTCGCCATGGTTTTCCCACACCTACTTTGGCATCCTGGATTCTCGTTTGACTTTGAGTTCTCATTTCGTAAGCCGCTGTAGAGAGCTTCTTCATTTCCTGGCTTCTCGTGTTTTCTTCTTCCCTCTATAATCTCTTTTACATATATGTACCACGCATCAGTTATCTAACTCATGAGTCGGTCTCCTGCAAATTCCATGATTTCTTCTTCAAATTGTATCATCGTTCTTCGGGGCTAATTTCTATCTCCATCTTTTCGTTGATGGCCGAGGTTAATTTTCTCTTGAGCGCTTTTCCTACAGATTTCACATTTTACATCGTAATTAACGTTTTATCCTTTCAATCTTTTTGTGTATCAGTTGGCTGCCCATGATCACCAGGCCGACTGGAAGTCGGCAAATTGATTTATTCTATCACTCGTTCACTGCGTTGCTTTCTATCTGATCCATTAGGGCTCTTAACATGATACATTACCATGTCGCCTTAACTCTTCACCCACATTTCATCTTCGGTAAGATGCCCCCTCCTGCGACCCTTTTTTCGTTTAACGCTTAATATTCATCATTGCAGAAGGTGTCTGCCTCATTCCTCCGTCCTTTTCCACACCCACACTTCAAAAGCCTCCAATCTACGCTTATCATCCTGCTTCAATGACCATGTTTCCACGCCCTACAATATGACCCTCCACGTCAAAGTTTTGACGAGCCTTTTCGTAACATCCTCACTCAAACGTTCCTGTTATCAATTCCCTCCTCCTTGTGAAGATACTTTGCCTAAGGCAATTCTTTATATTCAGAAATTCTTTGGTTCAGAACAGTTCCGAGGTGGTTAAACTGTCCCATCTACTCCAGTAAATGAACTCCAGTTTTATTAAATTTCAAGAAACTGCGGGAGATGCCGCAACAGTAACTTTTAACGGAGTCATCCGCTAACATGAATTTCATTGCAACAATTTCAGAGCGTAAAAACCATTCGCCTTGGCCGGGACACTCTGAAGTTGTTGCAATGAACTCCAGTTTTATTATTTAACTCAGCCTTTTTCTTTCTCAAAAACCTGATAATATTTGTTGTGTTTGCATTTACCCACATTCCATACCGAACCCTTTAGCTGACTTGTAATTTAAACCTAATCATCCGCAAACCTTATTGAATCTATGAAATCCTCAGACTTTCTTTCTTATCTCCAGTTCTTCACAAGTCACTTTTACCTTCTAATCCATACACGCATTGAACAGAAATAGTGACAATGGACACCCCTGTCTTACATGAGGACTACAGAACAATAAGTTTGATATCCCACGAGGCTAAAGTTGTTCTCAGGATCATCAACAAAAGGATTGAGAGTAAGGCAAATGATTACTTAGGGGATGATCAGTTTGGGTTTAGGAAAGGAAGAGGTACGCGTGATGCCATTGCAGTAATGAGATCACTAATCGAGAGGAATATCGAATACACTCAGGACGTTTTTGCCTGTTTCGTAGATTTCAAAAAAGCGTTTGATAGAGTGAATTGGGAAAAACTAATGCGTATATTGCAGAAAATAGGAATGGATTGGAGGGACAGGAGACTGATCCGCAACCTGTACATGTCTCAGACTGCACAGGTGCGAGTGGGGAACGGAGAGTCCGGATGGGCAGTGTTAGGAAGATGGGTAAGGCAGGGTTGCCCATTGTCACCGGTGCTGTTCAACGTATATGTGGAGGAAATGATTAGATGATCAGTCTTTGTTCATAAATGGAAGAGGCACATACAATCAGGACGTATGTGTTTGATTCGTATATTTTGAAAAGACTTTTGATTGAGTGAATTGGGAAAAAATAATGAATATATTGAGGAGGTTAGGAGTAGATTGGAGGGATGAGGGTTGCTCTTTATATTTCGATAGGAAACTAATCCGACCCCTGCACATGTCTGACTGCTCTGATGTGAGTAGGGGTGTAGATTCGGGAATCCTCGGGAGTACATGGTTTTAGTGAAATTTCATCCTGTTGCAACAATATTAGTGACAATACTTCCCTTCTGTAACTGGCTAACTTCCTAATTATCAGCATGAAGCTGTATTAACTGCATAATATTTCTAAGCACGAAAAATGTTTTTTAAAAAAACTGTCTTCCTAAGTTTATAATAGTGCAAAATACATGAAATATTTTAACTCACTATCTAATTAATTTATAAAAACAAATTTTAGAATCAAATAAAATTCGACTCCATGCTGATCTTCCTTCCTGACCTTTTTGCAACCTATGCAGTATCCAGATACATAATACGTCCCTATAAGTGTTACGGGGTGGCTAACAAATAATTTCAGATTCCAGCGTTCTTCTAGGTTCCCGAGGATAAATATTTGTGTTCCAAGATCGTTTTCCACCGAATTGACCTCTGCTGCATTAGAGCTAACACCATCCACGATGACTCTTTGTAGTTGACCATTCAAAAAATTATAATCCAGCCGAAGATATTTTTATCTATGCTGTAGGCATTTGCGAGGAGTTTACTATGAGGCCTTCCGTCAAGAGTTGCTTTAAATCTAGAAAAACTCTATCCACTGAAACTTTGCTCTCTCCCGAACCAAAGATATCATGAACAGAAAGTGCTAGTTGTCTCTCGCAGGATTTACCCTTTTGGAAGTCGTGGTGATTTTTTATCTATAATTCCTGATTATCGAGGTTTCTCACGCTCAAACTAGGCAGTATATGTTCTATGACCTTGTATGAAATGAATGTTAGGGAAATACGCGCAGGTCTGTGATTGACCGTTTCTTCCTTGCCTCCGTTTTAAATATGCATGCCCGTGCGTGCCAATGTGCCGTATCAAAGACTTCTACGGGAGGGCCTTTGCACATAGCCGGAGTGGACTGGTGGGCTTGATAAGGAGATAGCTAGAAAAGAGTGCCTCATTGGACTTGTTAAGGGCATATTCAATGTGGGTCTCCCAGGTTAGCTTGGAGTCGAACGCCGAAGAATTTTTCGGAGTAAGCCAGGGGGTGAGAGTTCTCCCATAATAGAGCCGGGTTCATTTTGGCAGTTTCCAGCGACGGGCAAAAGTAGCATTGATACATTTCTCAGGGTTGACTGTAAGTTTCCACTCCTGCATGTAGGCAGCTATATCATCCAGGTAGTCTTGGATGTTATCTGCCACCGTGTACTGGCAGAATGAACGGGATACAACAGCACTATCATTGGCGTAGAGGAAGAGTTCTGCCTTTGGATTTGCCGGTAAGTCATTGATGCAGATGTTGAAAAGAATCGGAGAGAGAACAGCACCCTGCGGAATCCCAGCTGAGCTGGGACGGATGGTAGAGGTTGCTTGGTTGACGGAAATAAAGAATGTATGGCCGGTTAGAAAAGATTGTAAAATTTTGATGAGGAGTAACGGGAGACCATATTTATAAATATATAAGCCTGTTAAGCGCCCGACAGAGAAAATTTCAGTTCTTTTGAAATTAAGGGACCAAAATATGAGTGCAATCAATCATGAAAAGTTAAAAATTATGAATTGTTTACCGCACTCTGTCTCCGCTCTCGGTGCTGACGGGCAATGGAAGAATGCCTCTCTGGCGATCAACGGAGAGCAGTTGGTAGATATAACGCGGTTATCGGTTCGATTACTATGGGCCCCCCGCTTTCGGCACTGGGAGATCTTCCTGGAAAACCGTCGGTGGAATAGAGAATAAGTAATTGGGCCCATTATTAGAAAAATTCTAAAATTTGCGGCAAAATTGTAGACGTCACATTTACGAATATTTTTGAGTAATGTTTCGTAGATATTTTCTTCATATTAATGCCTGATGTTTCAAAATATTTACCAACACAAATTACACCAAGTATATCTCCATATCCTATGTACATTGCCTGTTCTATTTCATTTACATTGTACTTGGCCCTTCCAAATATATTTTTCCTTTTCCTTATTATCATACTTTTAAATAGTCTTCGGGGAAAATGCCATGTGCTGTCGAGAAAAACAGTATAAATCGCTGTAGGCCCTCTCGTGTTTGATAACACTAGCTACTCCGTGCGTATCATATTATCAGAGTGGACATTTGTTTTCTAAGAATCCGTTCCCGTCTAATTCTCGATTTTCGAACGATTGTTTGGAACCTGACTCGTCCCTTTCCCTGCACCATTTTCATTTCTTCCGGTGCCATTGGTGTCAACACAGTCTTCTAGGACTTCACAGGCTTCTAGGGCTGGCATGGACTAATCAGGACGTGAACACGCGATGACCCATTCTTGACAATAAACCGGACTCTCAAAACAGGAGAAAAACGTTCTCATCAGGAAATACCCAGTGGCACATCCCGAATTAGCAAAAAAACTATCAGGACCCTTTTCCGAATATGCTGCCACCCTGATTATTGTCAAACCTCTTTCCTTACCATAAGTAGCACTACAGCTGTATTATATTAATCCACGATATTATTTCCAAAACGCGGTTAAAAATTTAATTTGGCATACTTATGATCATTATTGGGTCGATCATAGGGTTTATTAGAGACGAGGGTCATACTCACTTCACGCCAGCGTGCATTTCTCGAAGCGGAGAACGGCCCGCCGGCCTCCTTCCCAAGCGCCTTGTCCACCTCCCGACGGGGTGCACTCCAGAGCCTCCTTCCCCAATTGCACACCGGCAGCCAGGCACGCGAACCGTGGAGGGCCGCTGGCGTCTCCAAGTGGACGAAATGTCAGGGATCGGTCTTCGCGAACACTAAGGAACTCGGTCACTGCACTTTTTCTTATTTCCTCGTCTTCGAGCAACACTCGGGGGAAGGGGGAGGGACAGGCACGGCGGGTAGAGGTGAGCACACGGACACGGGCGGCGGGAGGAAGTGAGTGGCCACGGCACGCGCGCTTCCAACTACGGTACAAGTGGTCCACTCTCGGATGCGGCCCGCAGTGAACTCCGACGGACAGCAAGGAGAAGAGGAAGCGACCACAAGTATTCCCCTCCCTCCGTTGATCACACGCGCGAGTGTCGTCGATGAGTGACCCCGACCTTGGGACGTTGCCTCTCTCCGGTGGCGAGTAATCCTTATCGTCATGAGAGGGCGCCCCCCCCCCAACCCGCTGGTGACCAACGAGACCGCCGTGTTGTTGATGGGTACCGAGCCCCGGAAAAGGGCCGGGCGGAGGCTTGGGGAGGACGAAGAGCTTCTTCCAAGGGGAGGGAAGCTGTGAGTCCCTCGGACCCTCGACCTTTCGGACGGATGCCGGAGGGGCGAGTACGCGCGACCGGAAGTGCATGCGCGGGAGGGTACTCCGCGAGAGGGCGCCGTGGGGGTACGCGCCACCTCCTTCGGCTCTCCCCCAAAGAGGTGTGACCGGCCGTCTTCCGGTCCTCTGTGCCGGAGCAATCTCCGCCGGTGCCCCCATTCGAAGATGGAAGGTCTGGGCTCGAGGCCGTCATCTTCTGTATATCCGAGGGACGTCCGCGGATTTTGGCTGAAGAAAAAATGTTGCTATTACACAAATATATATACGTGTTTTTATACATTCTAACACGAAATCCCACCATATGGCAAACAAATATTCATTCACATTAAAGTATATTACAGGAAAAGGTATAGGAACACATAAAAGACGAGCACAACAGAGGTGAGGAAGGCAGAATCGAGCAGATCACAAGCGCAAAAATATTTCCTTGACTGGGACTTGAACACCGAATCTTTCGACTTCCCGATTTCAGTGTAAAGTAAGTTTCTTCGATAGCTCAAGTGGTTAGAGCATCTGCCCGGCAAGTCGAAAGATCCGGTGTTCGAGTCCCGGTCAAGGAAATATTTTTGCGTTTGTGATCTGCTCGATTCTGCCTTCCTCACCTCTATTGTGTTCGTCTTTTATTTGTGTTCCTACCCCTTTTCTTTATATCTATTTCCATGTGAATGAATATATGTAAATATATTATTCTCGTTCCGTTTGGATAAAGCAAATCTTCCTCTGGCAAGAGAGTAATACTTTTCATGGAAGCCGCCAACAAAATACGAGTATTCTATGGAAAAGCCATCTTTTGTTCCTTTGGCTTCAGATAGGAGTTCCTCGGAAGGACGCCTCACCCCGTCACTTCTCTGATCCACTTGATTAGCGGCTCATGTCTCCAATCCATAGAGGGCCAAACGATTGCTTTCACGCAGCCCTCCAATTTTGCGAGCTTATCTTCTTTGGGAGAGCAGTGGCCGCCTCTGATAGGTCTTCTAAGCTTGGAGGCTCGTTCCCTTCACACTTCCCAAACTCCACGGCTAGGAAGGTCAGAGGGCGCGGAATGCAGACGACGGCTCCCGCCCGAAATCTTGCGGTGAGGCAGGGAGGCTGCCTCCAGAAGACAAACACTGACTGGGCAGTGGTCAGCGACGATGGCCCCTACGGCCCTCCGCATCACCCACCGCCACACAGCACCCCTTCCCGGATACCCCCTCTCCGATGCCCGATTCTTCGACTCCATCAAGATTTTCGAATATTTGTTGTTCAACAACTAAAACTAAACTAAACTACATTTCTGCAAACTGTAAATAACGTACTGTAAAATTTATTACGACATAAATATTATAAAATTGCGAACTCTTGATTCAACTGTGACTCTACCAATTTTATCTTACGGCTGCGAAATATGGGTGGATAAGCTTACGCTTTAAGGAATAGACCGGAAATCAAATGAATCAATTACTCCTCACTTTGTAAACTGCCTTCTTACTAAAAAGACTTCGTACTTTTCCACAGATTTTTATTATAAGGTACAACGCGTTTCACCGACTTGCGGCATCATCAGGTACCAATATATTCATAATAAAAATCTGAGGAAAAGTACAATCTTTTTAGTATGGATATTAAATACTTTCACGAAGTGAAGCCTGAAACAGTAGAATAAAAACTGTATCCTATTAACTCCATACTTTTCGCCCCATTTACGTCTTCTGAATAAAATTTTTCTATACGTCTCTCCTTTCTCATTCTCTTAAATTTAACATTACATTTCACGAGAACTGAATTGTGATCCGAATCTGCATCTGCTCCAGGGAAACTATTTGAGTTGATCACGCTATTCCTAAATCTATATCGAACTATAATATTGTCTAATTGATATATCCGTGTATCCCATGCCCTCTCCCATGTTTACCTACCTCTGCTTTAGTTTTCAAACCAGTAGTAAATTATAACTAACTCTTTTTCTTGTAAAATTGTGTATTTCTCTACCCCCACTCATTTCTTTATCCTAAACCATACTCTTCTCCCTAACTCCCGTCTCTCCCTCCGCCATCCATCGCATTTCAATCTCTCATAACAATCAAGTGTTTTCAGGTACATTGGCAGTCATTTTTTGTCACTGGTTGTATACATTATCTACTTCTTTTAAGTTGCACAAGCCCTTTAAAGATGCCAGAGAGAGAGAGAGTGGAGGACGAGCCCCGTGTCAAGAGCCGACGACAACCTGTGCGTGAAGTGCTGAATTCAGACCGTCGGTTAAATGTGTGCATGATCGCAGACCGGATTGGTATTGATAAAATGACAGTGCACAACATTATCACTGAATATTTTAGCGGTGCAAAAGATATGCGCTAAACTCGTACCGAAGGTCTTGACGGACTACCAAAAGCAGAGTCGAGTGTCTGCTTGCGAAGACCTTCTGCAACAGCATCGCGACTATTCCCAAACCCCTTCCAGGTCCGATTTGGCACCAGCAGACTATTTCCTATTCCCACAAGTAAAAATCTCACTCAAAGGACACCATCGCGTAATGCCATAATTCATGTCTTAATAAATCGTAATGTCAAGGTAACATTATCTGTACTGGTAGGAAATTGCCGAAGTTTAAAAAGCAAAGTCTCAGAATTATTATTAGGTAATCTACCGGTTAAGGTAGGTTTTTGGATGGACACAACTATCAAATAAACATTTTGTAACTCCAAACAAAACCCAATCCAGCAACCTAATCTACATCAGATCCCTCTTCATCTCTGTGTACTTCTTTCCTCCCTTCATCCCGTCCAGCATCCCTATCCTGTTCCTGCCCTTTCCTCGCTTGCCCAACATTCTCCCCTCTATTACCTTCTTCAACATTCCACTACCGCTCAATACGCCTTTCATCCATTTTTCCTGCCTCCATACGATTTCTCTCAACAAACCCCTCTCCTCACCCACCATCTCCAGTACTTCCTCATTTGTTTTCCTTTCGATCCATTTCACCTTCTCCATTCTTCTCCACACCCACATTTCAAAAGCCTCCAATCTACGTCTATCCTCCTGCTTCAGCGACCACGTTTCCGCGCTGTACATAGCTACGCTCCATATAAGAGTTTTGACGAGTCTTTTCTTAACCTCCCTATTCAACGTCCCCGTCATCAACTCTCTCCTCCTTGAGAAAGCCTCCTTGCCTAGCACAATTCTTCTCCTTACGTCCCTACCACTTTGACCGTATTGGTCCAAAACACTTCCGAGATATGTAAACTGTTCTACCTGATATATTTTTCCCCGCCTATTTTAATATTTAGCTTAGCCTTTTTCTTTCTGGAAAATCGCATCACCTTTGTTTTATTAATATTGATTCTCATCCCATATTTATCGCACTGAACCTCCAATTCACTCAACAATGCTTGCAACCCCTTGGCTGACTGAGCAACTAATGCTTGGTCATCAGCAAACCTAACCGATTTTACGAATTCCCCTCCGACTTTCATTCTTACCTCCAGTTCTTCCCATGCCTCTTTAATCATTTCCTCCACATATATGTTGAACAGCACCGGTGACAATGGGCAACCCTGCCTTACACCTCTTCCTAACACTGCCCATCCAGTCTCAGAATATCATCACATTATTCAAAGCACTGGCGCAGATATAATTAATGGCACAGAAAGCTGGTTATCCACTGATATTTCTGACAGTGAAATTTTCCCAAAATTCTTTTCCATCCACAGAAATGACAGAGCAAATAGAATCGGGGCCGGTGTAAGTCCTCAATCCAAAAGGATGAATGTATGCGCATTTTAGAGACCGTCGAAAGGCAAAAATAATTCAATACTTGAATTAGATGAGAAGGGTAAAGGTTTTTATCCCAATACAATGATCTTGACGTTATAATGGGTGAATATTTCAATATCCCATCATTTGGAGCAAATATAGTTTTAAAACGGGGGGTTGAGACAGAGATATCTGCGAATCGCTATTGAATCATTGAACTTTGAACCCATTGCATCAACTTGCCACATCTCATACTACGGGTGACTATATTTTAATTTGTTACCAACGAATATTCCCGAAAAAGTCTTAACGATAGAAATTATAAAAGGAATTAGTGACCACAGAGCAGTAAATGCTAAGATTTCGCTACATAGGTTCCGAAATGAAAAGCCTAAAAGGAGTATTTACTTGTTTAAAGAAGAGGATAACAATGGCCTAAAGTAAGTGCTACTAAATCATATTGCAAGTTTTAATAAAGATAGTAATCGCCGAAATACTGCGGATACTTGGAATCACTTCCTTGATATCAAGCGCTCAGCAGTCAACAAGTTCATTCCCAGTATATTCATATATCCATAAAAGATAACACGGAACCTAGATGTTAAAACGTGGATGTAAGAAAGGCATTACGTCACTATGTCACGCCAAGTTGAAAAATAGTAGGGATGAATTCGCTAACGACAAAAAAATGAGATCACGTATGGTTACAAGATATCCAGGGCGAATGACAAGAATGAATTTCGGAAAGCGCTAAGTGAAGCGCTAATTCAAAAGGAAAAGGTTATCGGAAAATTCAAAACATAATTCAATAGCATTTTGGTCATACGTCAGAGAGAAGTTCAGGGAAATAAATCAACTGCTAGTTCACTCGAAAATGATAAAGGGGAAAGAGCAACCAGCAGTTGGGAAAAGGCTAACTTATTATATCCCTTCTTTCAAAGCATCTTTAGAAATATCACACCGAATTCCTACGATAGCTTACCAAATCGTGCCGGTCAACCGATGCCCAAAATTGAAATCTCATATAGTGGGATAGGACCTTTGCTGAAAAATATTTAGCCTAATAAATCCTCCGGTCCCGATCAAATACCAGCTTGTATATTTAATGATCTAGCGTCGGAAATCGTGCCTTATCTAGAAATAATATTTAAGAAGTCGCTAGTAGACCACAAGGTTCCCTGGGATAGGAACATGGCTAAGGTAACGCCAATATTTTAAAACGGAGACAGGGAGGAACTGACCTACGACCTCGTATAATAGGCCTATTTCCCTCACATCCATTTCTTGTAAGGTTATTGAACATATAGTTGCTAGTTCAATCGTGAGATACCTCGATAATTAGAAGTTATGAATGAAAAATCAGCAGAGGTTGGAGAGGGAGGGGTTTTGGGGGTAGTCGGCAGGGGAGTCCTACAAGTCAATAAAAAATTTAAGCCAAAGAGATGAAGATACTGATCAAATACACACCAAATCAGGGGTACAAAGTAATAAACTATTGTAATAATTTTTGTATGAACCAACCTACAATTAAAAAGAGGTCAGAATTGGATGCGAAAATTATTAGATATTAATTTATGGAAATAAGGATGTAAACTATATATAGTAGTAGTGAAAAATGAATGCCCGAGTATTTCAAATCTCGGGGAGTCTATTCCTTGAAGAACAAGCTGGCTTTAGAAAAGGAAGAAAGTACAATGAATATTTATTTACACCAAAAACATTTTAGGGAAACGTCGAAAATTCAACCCGAACACACACAATTTATTTATTCTACTAATGCCTTTGAAAAGTTAACTGACGAAAGCTATGGCACATAATAGAAAACAGAAAATGTCCTAAATATTTAAAACTGTGTATCAAAAATGCATAAAATAGTACAAGCATTGTTATCTCGTACGGAGGAATGAAACTAACCTTAGAAATATGAACAAACCAGGAAGTGAGACAAGGCTGTAAATTTTACATATTTGTATTACCTTTACTGCTACCTAGTTTATGTATACTTACGTAGATCTGTAACCCTCGTATAAGGATCACACAAACATGAATAAACATTCTACTACTCGCCGTTAATCAAGTCATAATTCAAAAAACACGACAGGATCGCCAAGTTCAATCTTCCAAAATTCATAAACGCTTTTTGTCTTTTTTAGCAATAAAAAAGGATTATACAGCATTAGGCTTTATATTCCTACTTTATTGCTAAAAAAAAAGAAAAAAACAATCGCATTATCAAATAGTGAAACAGGAAGGAATACTTAGATGACGTAGATATGACAAATGAGAATAGCTTAGATTCAGGACTACTCGAAAGGGCATAAAGGATTTTTAATATGGCCATGGGGGAAGGCATTATTTCCGCGGAACTATTTATTTTATTAAAGATTTACTAAAACGTAGAGGAAGAGATTCCATAGATTATTTGGTAGCATTTAACGTATGGGGGAGGAACTTGGCCGGAAGATTTCGTCAGTAGAGTTTTAGTTCTTATCACAAATAATGAAAAGGTGGTCAAATGTGAGAACTGCAGAACAATAAGTTTGATTTCGCACGCGGGGAAAGTGGTACTCTGGATCGTCAATTAGAGAATGAAGAGAAAACCATAGCACTACGTAAGGGTTATTTATCACTTTGAGTTCATGAAATGGAGAGCTACGCGTAAACCCATAGTAGTAATGAGGTCACCAATAGAGAGGAACAGAGATGATGATTAAAGACAAAACATACTAGAGGCACGAGAGATGTTTGCTGGGAAAAATCCGAAGGAAGCAGGAGAAATGGCTTCAGAGCATTTTGATTGATGGGGTGTTGAAGTCTGCGACCTAGGGGGGAATAATTACGTATTCGATGATTTCTGGCTCAACTTTGTGGAAGTTCTTGTCCATTAAATGAAGAACACAATATATTTTTCCACTGTTCTTGATGTTGGTACTGCTAGTTTCAACGCTTAGGCGTCATCATTAGGTTAGTCAAATTGCGGTCCATTTATATACCATTCATTGTGGGGGAAGGCTGACAAGATATGAGTAGGAAAGGTTGGGCTGAATAAAAAGGGATAGGAAATACAATGTTTGTATAAAAAGTATCAGGAAAACTTTCGGAAAAATAGATTTTTTTCACAAATTGCAACAATGCCTCCAAATTCTTCCCGGTACATACCTTGAGCGTCGACACAGTTTTGCCAGCGGCTTTTCCACGACTCGAAGGCTACCTGGTAGGCGGATTCTGGAATGTTCTTCAGTGTACGCGTGCAAGCTACTTTGACGGCACTAAGCTTCCGATGTTGGGCCCTTTGAGGGAGGATTTCACCTTTGGGAATAAGAAATGGTCTGCTGGTGCCAAGTATGAACTCTAAGGGGGTTGAGGAATGGTCACGATGCTGCTGCAGGAGATCTTTTCAAGCAGAAACTCGGCTCTGCTCTTGGTCGTTCCTCAAGATCTTCTACATCTACACAATACCCCGCAAACCGTCGCCTGGAAGAATGGCAGGGGGTTGGTAGGTCACCAGCCATTATACATACATACACTCTATTTCTTCGTGCACCTGGCACCTCTCGAGCCACCAAAAACCGCGTGGAAAGGGGGTGACCGAACACCATTGCATGGAACATGCCTACATATATATTACGAGTATTACTTGGTTAGCAGCTACTCCTATGCCTACACAAAGAGGACAAGAAAATACATTGAAATAGGGCAGGCACACATGCAATTTAGACACTTATTACCGGTTACTATTCTACACATACCGGATAGATAATTCACAAATACAATAGGCTTTATATATATATATATATATATATATTAAATTTTTATAAATATATCGCGTTGGTTACACTGACCTTTGGGACGAGTTTAGCGCAGGCTTTTCGCATCGCCAAATGTTCTGCGACAATAGCGTAAATTGCCATCTTATAACACGATCTGTGACAATGCGCACACTCAACAGATGGTCTAAATGCAGTACCTCACGCACACATTGCACGTTGTCGTCGGTTCTTGACGTCGACGGCCGTCCACCGCGAGGCTCGTCCTCCACACTCTCTCGGCCACCTTTGAAGAGCTTGTGCAACTTAAAAACTGCAGTCTGTGAAATGCTTTCGTCCTTGAAAACTTGCCGAATCATGCCCCATGCCTCCGTACCCAATTTCCTCTGTCCAACACAAATTTTTAACGGCGTACTGCTGTTAACTGCATTTTGTACTTGCACCGAGTCACTCGACAGGGGTGTACTAAAAAAAATGACCTAGCTTAAACGCTCGCAGGCGATTGGCGCTTGCGCGTGTTGAAGGTCAGACCCACCGCCACCGAGCCTGCCGCTGGGACGTACATTCACTTAAGGCAAACATTACTACCGATACTTTTTATCCATACCAAGTATGCTGAATTGAAGAAGGGCTTAATATAATATAATGTCGGATGACAGGTTTTGTTTTGTGAGAAAGGCAGCTAAATTCTCGTTGTATCGTTGTGTAATCTGTGTCTATCCAACTCATGTCTCAACCGGTAGAATTCCAATCATATTAATATGAAAATAGGATAACAAGGAAAATTCATGGAGAGCGGATGCTGCCGAGATAATCCCATCAATACAAACCTAATGTTAAAAGGATTGTGGAAACCTGATAAATATATGTGGGTCTCAACACTTACCAGAAAAGACCAGAGCCTAATTACATTAGGCTTTTAACTTAATATAATTATAAGAACGTTAAGAGAGGAGATAAGTATAATTACCAAAACGCAGTCAATCCATATATGAGTACTACGAGTACTACTACGTACTCGTACATCTAATTAAAATCTTTATAATGTCAATGTTTCTCGTATACCTGCCCTATATCTGCACAATTTGAATCCCGTTAATCAATTAGATAAGTTGCTTCTACTATGCATTTACACTAAGAAAACTAAATGTTTTTCTAAGGTTTAATGATGAAAGAGTCAATAATTTCCCAACTGTGAATGTACGTGTATATATGGTGTTTTCATTTCGCTAGAAATCCCAGTTTAATAGTTATTTTCTATTCTGCTAAATAGGGAGTAGGGTTTCCTGGACTGCCTTTCTGTACTCTTCGCATTTGGAATATCATGAGCTCTGTTCAACCGTTAATATACGCTTGGTTTCTACATAAAACTCGCCGTTGAAATATATGCTATCCTGTTCTCCAAATCATCTTCTAGATAAAACAAAGCAATGGGACAATAATGAAAAATAATATGAATGTAAGTGTACATTCAAGACGAGATTATAATGAAAACCCGAAGCAGTTCTGGGATAATTGAGAAAATTTCACGAAATACTATACAAAAAGGCATATGGTCCCTTTGAAAAATACTCATAGATAAGCCTTCTCTTCCGTGGAGTAAAGACCTTTCGGAAATATCAAATATGAAACACCACAATCAACACTGATTGGAAATCATTACACCGAATATGAATCGAATGTTTTACTATGGCCCTTTAATATAACCAGACCCACTGATAGTAAAAACCAACCTTTCATAATTTCTAAAAATTCGCGTTAATTAAATTAATCCGTAATTTTACAATAAACTTCCGTCAGATTTCGTGATCTCTATAAAGGTAATGAATTAAAACTGTGGTTATAATAATCGAGTTAAATAGAGGAGAAAACAGAACTAATTCCATGTACAAATTCATTAATGCGGCGTCGGATATTTTGCTGTGTTCGCGGAACGAAATGGATATCTCGATTTTCTTATTCTTAGTTTGCGTCTCGAGGTTTCATAAACACTGATAGTGTGGAAAAAATTCAAAATGTTGGCTTAATCAAACAACTCATTTATGAGCAAATATCTACGTACATCAAAGTGATCTTTGAAGTAATTGCTCACTGATTTTGTAGAAAAAATGTGTATCGCGTCTGATGTTCGGGCGCTATTTCTTCCTCGTATCAGAGTTTTGGAATATTAAAGAACAACTTTTCGGATCATTTCTAATTCTTTGTTTGCGCATTTTGGCACAAAGCCTTCGTTTCGAAATGATACCATCGCTTTTGCCACCCCGTTTAAGGAATAACGCAAATGACAAGCAGTAACCTAGTCTGCCTTATCCATCCACATGCTAACCTTACCAACATTGGCGTCTGTCCCCGTCTTCTTCCGATTAGAAGGTAAAAAATCCAAATACGCTGTTTTTCTATGGGTTTCCTTAATGGTAAATCAGACATTGCGAACGATTTGAACGTCTCCTATATTTTCATATTCTCTTGAATACAAAAAAATAAAAGACAAACAATCAGGGTTCCATTCCCAAAGGATAGGACTCCGTGGGAGGTGCGCTGTGAGGCATCCTTCGCCCTCCGCGACGCCACCGTCGCTTGCGAAACGCGTTGGCGTCAGATGACCCCATCTCTGGTACGGCATAAACCAGCGATGGGGTCATCTGACTATCACGGCGCAATCGATGCGCTGCGTCGATTGCCACCTCGGATTGCGCATATCGGGACGCAACCGATGCATTCCACAAGAGTGGGGTCGCATTTCAAAACAGGGAAGTGCAAACTTGTCGAGATGGGGGACGAATGATCGAATTCAATGCCGATTTCTCCGCATATTTAAAATAAAACGGAAAATAGTTTATTCAAGTCAAGGACGGAGTTCTGAAGGGCAACTTGCTTTTGCGCTTTTATTTCGGGATATGTTGCATCTATGAGGCGTTGTGATGCATGATAAAGGCGACCAGAAGAATAATCCGATGAATTCTCAAAAAAACGACTGCACGATACACTAGCAGAAAATCCGCCAAAGTTGACGCTTTTCAGCATCTCCCGATACATTCTCGATTCTCGATCAAAGACGAAAATGTTATTAATTGCTTTTCCCAAGTTAGCCGATGGAGAACCGATGAATCAGATGCAAATTATTCGTCGCAACGAATACGTGTATACTCTCCCTCCGGAGAGTGGACACATGACTTAGGGGAATGTATGTGAGAACCATCCCAGGTACGATACATACTCGAGGATAGGGGTATATTTTTGATCGATTTACATAATGTATCAATCGATGTATGTAGTAACCGAGTTCTACTACAACTCTAACAACTAGCATACTTACCACAACAGTAGTGTCTAACCTCTAGATACTATTATAAACCATTTATAATACTGCATACTATCAACCTCCCTGACTTCCATCCAAAATGCTTATTCTTTCCCTCCCTCCACCTTGCTTATCCAACGTCCTCCCCTTTCCCATTTTTATCATAGTGTTCAGCACCCTTCATCAACTCTTCATGCCATTTTTTATATTTCTCTCAATATCTCATCCCAATACCCTATCTTCAACCATGCCAACATCGCCTCATTTGCTTCCCTTTCTGTCTAATTCAACGTTCCCATCTTCTTCATCTCAAAAGGTCTCTACGCCTATCATAGTGATAGTTATATTTTGGGAGTGTGTCAACGGTAAAAGTCTTTTTGCATCACTTACAGCCCATAATTCAGTAGATAAATTATCAAATTCAAAAATTAAAACAATTTTTCTTCTAATGTTCTAACTATTTCGTCCATTTTCGACCACTTCCTAAATATAACATTCAGCATA
This sequence comes from Hetaerina titia, assembly GCA_037158775.1. Lineage (NCBI taxonomy): Eukaryota > Metazoa > Arthropoda > Insecta > Odonata > Calopterygidae > Hetaerina > Hetaerina titia. The sequence goes on along the minus strand of CM073773.1, from coordinate 98,898,703 downwards.
GCATTGCTCTTCCTGAGGATCTCATTACCTTCGTTTCCTTAAGGCTGATTCTTGTCTATCAAACTGACACTGTAATGCACTCTCAATTTTTCAATCATTTGCTGCACGTCCTTCCGTCTTTAACTCCGTGCACTTTAGTCCTTTGTCGTAGACTGCTCCATCTCCCATTCCCTTCAGTATTTTTCCTCCTCACTATTTCAAACCAGCACTCAAAACTTCCCCACTCCATTACTTTAGAGTGTCGGCCTGAGCGTGGTTATTATAGTGGCGTAGGCGCGGATCGAGGATTTCAAGTTTCTTGTATCACCGAATATTTGCGGGTGCATGCCATAATTTGCATGTAACTAAAAATACTATAATGTAAAGAACGACTTCAAAACTAAGGCCCCGAGGTACTAGAGGGTTAAATGTCACTTATGGTTCTCCTAGCGAATCACTGAAAGGGTATTTCAAAACCCTTTCAGTGATTCGCTCTATTCGCTGTAAAAGGGAGATCAAGTTTGAGCTCCCTTGACAGTCCCAGCTCCCAGTCAAGGGAGCTCATTCCCTTGACTGGCTGGTTGATCAAATTTGACCATCCGTACATTCATCCTATTCGATCAATATTTGACTTTCGTTCCCGCTCCAGCTCTTTCCATGTCTCTCTTAACCTCCTCCTTTACATTTCAAACCTATCCTATCTCTCCTTCCGTCATTTTAAACCCGACGACTCTATGACTCCTAGATACTTGTTCCACCAAAACTGTGTCTATCTCTCCGAATTAATTAATGTAAGAGTGTAAGGATTAATTTTCCCAGAAATCCATTACAACACGTTTGTCAGACTTGGATTTGGAATTGGAGGTTGGATTTAGTATAGGTTTAATTGGAAATTGGAGGAGGGATTGGAACTGGTAAATTATCATAGGTGAGTCTGCCTTTCTGAATCTGCCTTTCCTATTAACTTAATTTGTACCATGATGTAAGTGAGAAATAGGAGCGAACCGATCACGCTTCCCTGCGGAACGTTCTATTCGTCAGAAGAGTCTACGTTCACCAAATAGAAACTAAATTTATCAATTCTTAAATTTTGTTTTTTTATTAATTACCTGGCCGTCGTGTACTTGAGATCGTGTTTATTCTATGAAAAGAGAGAAATAATTATATTGAGGAAAATCAAGGATTAATTACGAAAGGCAAGTACTGGAAGACATATGCGCAGGAAATTACGAGAATGAATGGACTGGCAGATTGGAATAGAATAAACGTAGACTGCAGAGCTACCACTAATCAATCCTCGAGTTGGTCAATCATACTGACGAGTGTTTACGCTGAGTATTCATAATTTTTCATCTACATTTGCCGGCATCTTTACTAACATCATTCAGAGACTGGGTTCCAAGATGACCTTCTCCGCATGTGCCGAGCGAGGACGAGAAGGGATAAACATTTGTTGTCCATGGAAACGAGAAATGAAAGTTACTGGTCCTGCTCGTATTCGGGACTCCTTTCATCGCAAATGTCGTGGTTCCCCTGTCAAAGGTAAGGGAGATCATCCCAATTGCTAACACGATACGTCAATTCATGCACGCAGGGAAGTTGGAGGTGCGCGTGCTAATTGCAACATGCGTATAACGTGCTTGCTCTTTTAAAGGTAGGATCTCCGTCTCCGTAAGCACCGATGAGGTTGTAAACGCAACCATGAAATGGATCAAGGGATATTTAAATAAGCAAAATGAGTATATGTGAGGACCAGGAGACTCAAACCAAACGCCCCAGAATCCAGACCAACTGATTCCATGAGGAGATTGCCTGTTATTTTCGGTGGCAGCCCTGATGATCTGGGAATCGATCACTGGGAATTCATCACTGGCTGTTTTTCGTTCATTTCGTTCAATTTTATTCATTCATCCTACATGGTTGACCCATTCCATTTTCTGTCATTTATCAATTTGTGAATTTTACTTTTCCATTACCCTTTATGTTCCTATCCGCTCCCATATCAATTAATTTCTCTTCATTGTCAGTTATTATCGTATTCTGTCTGCCCTTTGCCGTTTATGTAAATTTAGCATTCTTACGGCTTTACATAAGCATTCTCATTTTATCTCATGGCGAAACGTGTCCGCTTTTCTCCATATTTTGCGTTTTAGACAAATGGCTACCTCAATTTGCTTTCATAATTTCTTCGCGAATTTCCTTTTCTAGGCCATCGAGGCTATAAGAGTTAATATACCAAGGTATTTCAGTGTTAATACTCTTTCCATAATTCCTCCCCCTCTACCTCTAGTTTCTGATTTTTAGTATCAGATCATCATTTTTTCGTCTTACATCGGGGCAACCTTTTCTTTTTTTTTATCAACTACGCCACTCGTTTAGAAGGTCAGTCATCCGTGACGCATTGCCAAGAGATCCCTCAAAAGGTGCCGACGGACCTCCCTCATTCATCCCCTTCGAGAGGAGGGGGAGTTTTCTTTGTGGAAGCTCCCAAGGCATATCACACTATCAGTTGTTTGCGACGCTCACGAAAATCCCCTTAATGCCCTCTCGCTGGAGCGCTTCCCCCTCTCCCTGCCACCATCCCCTCCCCCTTCTCTCCCTCTCTTTTTCTCGATCATGTCCCCCACCTCTTCCTCGGCATCAGTTGCCATGTCGACGCCTGCTTATTTATTTTTTCATTCTTTTCTTTCCTCATTCATGGAAACGTATAATACGCATCAGTTAATGTTAATCGCATTTAAACGCAGTTGTCCTCGTGCGATATGCTTACACATGGTCCGTTAAGAAACATGGACCTCTCAGTTCCCCTTTCAGGAATAACAGCACTTTCTCCACACCCACTCCCTTCTAAGAAGAGAGAAATCCACGTTTGCTGCCTTTCTTACACCTATCTAATTTTATCTTCGAATCTCGCGAATTTATTCTGCGTATTTTAGGGAAGTCGGTAGAATGTCCATCATTATGCACTTTTTTTTATATTTGGAACCTACAAACTCAGCAATGGAACATCATTTGGAACTTATGAAATATAAATCGCACCGTATTTAAAAAATTAGACAAATGTTTTAGGATATTATTAACAATCCGCTATTTATCTGTTTTCTTTTCACAGTCTTTCTTCGATTCTCTCCCATTACTTTTGATTTTTAGATTGTGTGAAGTTTGTCTTATCAATGGCCTTAAAGAATTAACAATGCCTAATTTTGTGTTATTTCTGTAAAACATATTTACATTAACACAAACCGTTATTTAAGGACAAATTACCAAGTCATATTATAAAGGTGGTTATTTTCCCGGTATTCGCCGCCTGGGTAATGAAAATTGCCAAGTTTGGTGTTTAAAATGAGGGACTATCTGTTGTTTTAAGTTTCCTCATTTTCAAGATGCGATATGTTTGGAACGCTTCACCTTATAGCAGCCAGTAACTTAAAATTTCATACCTAAAGATCCTGGAAAGTATTTAAGTAATTATTTCCAATGAAACCTTGTGTAGAAAAAATAAAGCAACAGACAATAATAAGTTACCTCTTTGAAATGTTCATTAACCGCTTTGTCGATGTAGGACGAGAAAAACACATAATTACTGAGATCAAGTAACTCATTAATCTCATACCTATTGCATGTTACACGTTGTTTAAGATATAAATAGAAAAATGCGCCCATTGAAATACTAACCTACGATTTTTTGCAAATAACGCACATCTTTTCTGTCTTATGAAAAAATCAGTTTATTGTTTCGATAGTTTTTTTGGGCATTAGTTTTCAGAAATAAAATGGAGAGAGCAGAGATGGAACGAAAATACCATGTTTCCTCGAAACATATACTCCCATATTACTACGCCAAAGATAATGCAATGAACGGAAAAAATGCAAATATATTAATTAACTTTCGTTCTCTGAAATATTACAGAAATCACTGATAAAAAATATAAATATTCAAATCAATAGCAAATATAGTATATGACGGGTAAAGTAGTTTCCCCGAGCTGAATACGGAAGAAGGGTTGTCGAGAAGATAAGTGCCTATGAATAACATTTTGTGCGAAAGGAAATTATGTAGATTGACTAAACTGCACACACAGAAATGAAAATGGGATCAATCAAAATTCACGTTGTGGTTTATAACTCTTCCACCGCACATCAGTGTGAGGTGCGACAGAAGCAGAGGAGGAGGTGGGAACTGAAGCGGGGTGACGGTGCACAATGATGAGGATCAAATTGATGGATCGAACGATTTGCGAAAAACAGCTACCAAGAGCTGAGAAATTGGCCGTCTGGAAGATAAAATGGGGACCCGCTTTGAGTCGCGAAATGGGAAGAAGGGAGAGTACCATAAACACAGTAATCAACCAGAAGGTCGGTTTGGTAGGTGATGGTAGAGCTCACCCATGTACCAAGCCCGACGGCGTGTGAATATTCACACATCAGGCTAGGGGGGCCAGTTCCTTTCCCTGTGCCGGTTATGGTTTCCCAGGAAGATCTGGTACCCGAAAAATCAACTAGGGTCTACCCATTGGACCACCGCGACCCACGAAGGGAGAGTACTTAATGAAAAAATGTATAGAATTCAATGGAAATCACTTGTTCAGGTACTCTGCCCCAATCATTATTTGTAGTTTACCGACTATTTTCGGTGTACGTTTCCTCTTATGAACGTGATAGTTCTTGTTACATTCAACTCCATCAATGATGGACTTGAATCTACCACTATCGAAGTAAATCTGCAAACGTGCGAAGTAATGTATTTCTGGAGGAAAATGCACACAACCTTTCCATACGAGCTTGGGGGATAGAGATAAGCATAGTGGGCCAAGTTAAACATTCGGCAATCACGAAAATAGCGGAGCTAACCTTGTGAAAACATTTTGGGAGCACTTGCGGAGCTGCCTTGAAGAAACTGGGTTTTCAAATGCACGCTGAAGGTCAACTGGAGATGGGCAAAAAATGAAAACTAAGTAAGTATTTACACGAGACCCAAGGAGGAAATGGCGGAATCTGGCACATCGGTAAATTCATGGGGACAGGTGCCCCCTTAACCCATTACCCCCTGCCCAGCTTTCTTAATTCGATCCCACACAAATTGCAGAGAACCGCTGTCTCTCAGCTATTAATATCAGGTGGGGGATACATGTCTAGTCTATTCAGTATGCTGATGTAACTACAATGCTCTCTATATGTCCTTAAGCGAATCTTTTAACTCAGAAATCAAAGGATTCAGGTGAGAAGTTTTAAAAAATGGAAACCGCGGCAGCTAATTTTTCTTCCCAAATCCACAAGATCTAATCAAGTCCAGTCCCATACTCCACCAACTTCTGTCTACTTTCTAAAGTCAACATCGAGCCCTGCCATGCACCCTCCTGTCCTCTCACTTGCCATGTAAACCTCCCCCTATCAAAAGCTCCTCCCTTCTGTGTACACAAGTCACTTTACCCATGAGCATCTTGTCACTCTCCAAAATACGATATGCTAACACAAATATGATTTTGTGTCACATACTGACAATTTAACTGTCATATCGAACTAGAGCCTTCACTGAGTTGCTCAGTAAACAAATAACTCACACACAGACTACTTTTTTTCCTCAAAGTTAACCTTATAATAATCAGGGGGTCACAAAAGCAAAGTTATTGTTTTAGAGGATTTACTCTTGATTGAGGAAACCTTTGGAATATTTTGTCAAGATTTTCTCCCATTCAATCGATATATAGCCAAAATGTGTTCTAATTCTACTTTTTGGTGAATTACTTATTTTCATGCTTCATAAAACCAATGTTATCCCCTCCCAAATAATAGAATAGCAGCCATATGTGAGGACTGTGGGACAGTAAGTCTCATTTTTCATGTGCCACTAAAGGTGCTTCTCAGAATTATCAAGAGGAGGATGGAAAGCAGGACAAATGATTACTTAGGGGATTATCAGTTTGGGTTCAGGAAGAGGAAAGGTGCACGTGATGCTACACCAGAGAGGAGGTCACCAATAGTTCCGAATAATACAGAGAATAGGTCACCAATTGCATGGAAAGAAAGGGAGGTAAAAGAAAATGTAAGTGGGGAACTGATCCCATGAATTACATTTGTGGATGAACAAGTGGTAGTTAATCTGTCATCCAAAAGATTGCAATCATTGGTTATAATGCTGCAGAACTAGTGTGATATATTCATGGAAATCAATGATAAGACCATGAATATAATGAGATTCTCGACAACTGAAAAGTATGGAATAAACATTTAGAGGTAAGACATTAAAGAAGGTAGACTACAAATTATTTATGGAATGATTGTCAAAAGGTTAAGAAGCTTTTACAAAGAGAAAGGAATAAATGACAGGGCCCTTTAAAGGGTAAAGATTTAAAGAAAAGATTAGTATAAGAATCTGGAGCATAGTCCAGTATGGCTCAGAAACTTGGTTGTTGAGGCAAGAAAAAAGATGTAGATTGAGGGCTTTTGAGATGTGGGTGTATAGAAGAGAAGAGAAAGTGAAATGCACAGAAATAAAAATAAATGAAGCAGAATGCATGGTATGGGAAGAGAGAAGGCTGCTGGAAGAAATTCAAAAAAGCCAGGAAAAGTGGATGCAGGGTATATTGAGACAATGTCAACTCCTAGCAAGTTATAGTTACAAATCAGCCATTGATGTAACAGCCATTTTGATATGCTTCATACTCCAATGGGCAAAAAACTCACCCCATAGCAACACTTATCATAGGCCTATCAAATGAGATAACTCAAAAAATATTCCTTAAGTAAAGTTGAAGGCTAGTGAAATGTGTACTAACATGCTAGCAAAATAAAATAATAGATCTCCCATGAAATGGAAAGGTATTTAAGACGTAGTAATTTTGTCCACAAAGCAAAAAACCACAATACGTATGAGCAGTTCAAAGGCACCAGGGACGTGAAGACATTGGCTGTATTGTATTATATTTAGAGAACATTTCTATTCATTTACATAGCTACATACAAAACTATCTTAAGAAAAGTTACCTTAAAAGCATTATCAATGTTTTCAGGAGAAAGTGAAGTAAACACACACTTTTGTTCTAAAAATGAATATCTGCTCCAAACCAACCACTATATTATAGGCAACTTTAAATGATTATTATTATTATTATATAAATCTTGTTGCAATTAGGCAATTGTCCCGGTGGAAACTGTCAAGTCTGGTCAATGGTCACTCTTACAATGAACATACATACATACACAAGAACAGATACGTATGAGACAAAATGCTCTTATATACAATACTTCATGATTCCAACTGCACCTTTACTATCACACAAGGGCTAGATTCTCACCATACCTACAACACTCTGTCCATAACCGCACTCCATCCATAATCACATACTATTCAATTTCATATACCATTCAAAATCACACACCGTTAACACATCATTCACTTTTGCAATACAACTTCTCATGCCATGCACATCACATACAAAAAATATTTCAACAAGTACAATAGTATAATAATCCCTAATCAATGAAATTTGTCACCCTATGGCTGCTTTACACTTATTCTTACAACTCCTAAAATTGGAAGGAAAGGGCTCAAACAAACCTCCAGGCAGCTGGTTCCAATCAACAATAGTTCTGTTCAAAAAATAGTATTTTTTCGTACTTGCATTTGCATTCCTATTTTCATTTAAAAACTGTGGTCGTTTTTTCCCTTAAAGTTTGGTTTTTCTATCTCTTTCCATACACCTTCCCACGCTTCATCATTTTTAACAATTCTATACATTGTGCCTAAGCTACTCCTTTTTCTTCTGTTTTTCAAACTCTCCCATTTCAGTACATACAACATTTCTGTAGCACTCTCTGTTCTTTCGTACCTTTCGAGTACATATCCTGCTGCCTTTCTTTGAATTTTTTCTATCTTTTTCATACGTCCCACCCCATATGGATCCCATACTATGGACAAGTATTCTAGGATAGGGCTACCCAGTACATTATATGCTTTTTCTTTTGTGACTACCCTACTTCCTTTTAAATTTCTCATTACCCAATGAAGTACTTTAAATGCCTTACATGTCACATTGTCTACTTAGACACCCCACCCAAGATTGTCTTCTTTCATCATCAATAAAGAGAGACAGTTGTATTAATTTTTATTTATTATGACAATTTCAATTTTTAATCTATTTTATTCCTTCATATGCCTTGTTAATTCACAGTTCCATACCCACAATTGCAGTAAACATTTGGAAAAATTCATCCATAAAATACGTATATTGTCAAAAGGCAATGGTAAGAATAGGGGAATATATCTATTTGAATCTGAGCTCAAAATGTTAAAGTATTATGATTAACATGCTTACTGAGATACCTCACTTAATGAGCACCTCATATTGAGAAATTCTCATAACAAACTTAATAAATTGTAAATAAATGGTTTGCATTATGAGCAAAATTTGACAGGAGAGAAGGAAAGAGGAAACCCTAGATTGTGTGCCTGCTGCATCAGTCTGTTTAGCACTCATTTTTCTAGAAGCTCAATGGTCACATTCACATTTTTGCCAAACTTGGATACAGACATATTATTGGTGTTTTTTTTGCAAATTTAAATATTCTTCCAAAAATGTACCTAAGAAAAAGTTGTAAGAAGATAGCTTAAAGAGAATAAAAAACATAAGAATGAGACATAAAATCATTGAAACATAATGAGGTGTGAGCATGGCTGACATAACACGTACATACATTGGGTAAATATCAACAATTTTCAGTTTCTTCAAGGACAAGGACAAAATTAAGGAGACAGATGCTCTAAAGGGAGTAACAATAATATCTACGCAACAGTTCAATGATTATTGATGATGTTGAAAGGTTGCTTCTTAGATGGATAAACAAAGAGCTATAGCAAGGTAAGTGGGTTGTGGTAGTCCAGGGGGTAGAGCGTTGGACTACTGACCGGGTCCCGGTTTCCATTCCCAGGCAAGGCACACTGGGCACCTACAGCTCCACCCAAGCTATGTGATTTTTCGGGTACCAGATCTTCCTAGGAAACCATAAATGGCACGAGGAAAGGAACTGGCCCCCCTACCCTGATGTGTGAACTTCACACGCCGTCGGGCTTAGTACTGGGTGAACTCAAACATCACCTAACAAACCAACCTTCAGGTTGAATACTGTGTTTATGGTTTTTTTTATAGCAAGGTAACACTGTTAATGAGAATATTATTTGTGAAAAGGCAAAAGTGATTTTCACTGATCACATTAAGAAAACCTAAGGATCATCAACAGCCAAAGAGAAGTATCCAAGGCAAGCCATGAGTGGTTTGAGAAGTTTAAGAGAAGAATGCAAGGCAGGTGCAAAGGCAGCAGAGAACTTCATTGACAACTTCAAGAAGCACGTAGATTCTGAGGATTACCTGCTGCAACAGGTTTTTAATTGTGACAAGATGGACTCTTCTGGAAAAAGATGTTAAAGCAAATCTATATAACAGCAGAAGAGAATGAATTTCCTGGCCACAAGTTAATGAAAGACCATCAAATGTTGCTTTTTTTGCCAATAAAAGCGGTGATTTGAAAATTAAACTGCTGCTTATTTGCCATTCAGAAACTCCACAAGCCTACAAGAACTGTCAAGTCCAGAAGAGCAGGAAAAATATGATGTGAAACTCCAATAGTGAGGCTTGGCTGATATGTGGTCTTTTTACTAATTGTATCAATGAAGTTTTTGGTCCTTCTGTGAAAAAAGGTTTGCTTGAGATGAATTTACCACTCCATTACTCCATTCCTTGCTTGTTATGAGCAATGTTCCTGCCTCACCTTCAGGTTAACAAGATGATAATCTCAAAGAAATTAAATTCATCAAGATCCAATTTCTGCCTTCCAACACCACTTTGTTTCTCCAGCCAATGGACCAGCAGGTTATTTCTAACTTTAATAACGACACTAAGGACTCTTCACACTTTATTTTGATGTGACTGAAGGTGTTATCACACTCTCAGAGAGGTTTGGAAATATCTTCCACTTACCTGCCTCAAGATGGTCAAAAAAGTATGGAAAGGGGCTACCAAGTGAACTCTCACCTCAGTTTGGAAGAAGATTTGACCAGGGAGCATTGTTGAATGTGACTTTGAGGATTTTGAGACAGTACCTGCAGAGCCTGTAGTCAGCAAGATTGTCTTTGGCCAAGATCATGGGGCTGAATGGATAACAATGATATCGATGAGCTTGTAGAGCACGTCAAGAGCTGACCACCGAAAAGCTCATGGAGTTGCAGGGTGTATCACTACAAAAAGTTGAGAAGGAGAGTTTGTCAAAGAAGAAGGTAAGAGCAAAGTAACAATATTCTGCTGCAATAAGAGAAATTCTGAAAACATGGGAAACTTTGCATCATAGATTGAGAAGCATCACTGTAATAAGACTCTCTAATGTTCCCTACAAATATAAATGCTGTACCTTATTTTTACCATTTTTTAAGTTTCGGCAAAATAAAATGTCAATAGACAACTATCTAGTAAAAATTAATTAGAAATATATCATTAGTGACAAAATAATTTTTTATGTCTTTTTCTTTATGCAAATCGAATTTGCATTCCAAGTTGGTTCATTCCGCGACAGAAGAAAATATGAAGATGATTCACACAAAACAATGTATGATTTTCTTTGAATAAACGTCATGCATAAAATATTTGGTACTCCTTTCAATGCGGAACATATTATTGTATTTCACATTACTAGTACGAATTAATCTCATTATGCGAGTTTCCAGTGAACTTATTTAAAACTGGGATAAAATATTTTACACTGTGTTACTGTTTTGGCTACTGTTATCTTAAGCTCTTTATCTAAAGTTATTTAATATTTTATTCCAAATGTATATTCAAACCGTTAAAATATAAATACCTCCTTTTGGCTGTTCCTCGAACAATGTTTTAAATCACCCGCTCAGTGCTACGATTTCGTTACTCATCTCTCGTATTTATAAGCAGACCTCACGGTAGTCCCTAAAAATAAATATTTTTCATCGCTCTATGTTGCTTGTGCATGCAAGGAGTTAACCTCTGCCTTCTCGGCTTAATAAGGTCAATTAAAACGATTGGAAGCAATAAAAATCTCACTTCGTTCAAGCCTCTTGGAAATATTGCCAGTAATCAACGAGTAAGCTCGGCTGTACCTCTTGTTTCGTTTTGTAAATGAGCTCTTCGTTGTTCTGTTTGGTAACTTTATTCTTCAGGAACAGTAATTTCGTACCAGAAATTCCCGGTCACGTATCTCATACCCGCAGAAAATTTTAATTGCTTTAAAATTGCTATTATTGCTCCTATCTATTTTTATTATCGATTATACATTACCAGTACATTATAAATTACCAGTAACATTGTATTTTTACTCCAGTACGTTCCATTAATGGATTTTAATTTTTTAAACTGGTGTTTATGTTTGGAAAGTTAAGCAATGGATGCAGTGAGTTCTAAAAATTGTTATTAAAGTGAAAAGTAAGTGTACTTTAGATAAGAGCAAATCTTAAACGTACCTGACTGCCACGAAGCACAAAGACATTAACGTCTTTATCTACAAGATACAGTTCTCTACTTAACGTATGACAATATTTTATGCATAAACTCAAAACGCCCAAAGAGATGTCACTCCAAAGCCGGTAACCGACATAACCCAAGCATTTGTATTGCAATTGCAATCTTACCGACATATTTCCAGCGTGAGAATACAATTTTAAGGATATCATCGTAGTTCATCAAAATGAGTATCACGGATCCATCAATATTGCCCCTAACTTCTGTTCCTGAGGTCTGTTTTTCTCCCGGTGTCGATGAAATAAGTGTAGGAGGACTGCAAAGCATTGCAAAATCCCCATCGTCTAGTGAATTCATGCCTGATGAAGAAGAAGCAGCCTCTACATGCCCTCTCCTTACTCCTTCACCTCCTGTTGGTGCAACAGGTCAGCAATTACAACATAGGACTGTTTTACTTCGTTTGTTCATAGTTTAGCTTAACTTTTATTTCCTCAATTTAGCACGAAAAATTCAAATCGTGAATTTACAATTATGGTACAACCATATTTCAAAGAAATGTCTACCAATGAAACCACTGGTTACTTGAGCAACATCTGTTTTAATCGATTTTCCTTCTTTCAGGTGAAGGTCTATTTCCTGGTATGGTGTATGATGACCCAATAAAAACAGGAGATCTTGATCTGGAAATGACTCTCGTTTCCACTGCTCTGCATGGTACTCCAGGATCAGGGTATATAGGGCCTGCTGCCACTGTTGAAAGTGACCTTGGTCCAGTTAATGAAAGCTGTCTCCAGGGTGTGGATGGTAAGATCATTGCACTGTGACAATTCTTTAAAGAATAATTCGTGTGACGTTCGTATCCCAGTCCAGGCAAATGATTTGTATACTCTGAAATTGTTGAACTGAAATTCAGGGAAGTAGGTAAAAAATTAAGTCTAACTACATAGAAATGTGTAAAAGTTTATAGCAGGACTGTTGAGTTTTTAAATATTCTTTCACTGAATATAACATCTCCTTTTGCAGGTATTCCTTAAGTTTCACTTTAAAACTCCCAATACTTTCAATATATTTCAATTACCGAGGTAAATTATTAAATAATTGTATGCCCATTCATTGGGTTGCCCTTGTAAAGCTTTAGTTTGTTCACGTTTGTAATGTATATCATTAATATCTCCTGTGTAATGGCCATGCACGTCACCACTAGTGTGAAGCAGTTCATATTTCTTTCAACATTGGTAGTTATTAGCAGGGGTGGGGAATCATATGGTTCTCCTTCTCATATGATTCCCCACCTGAAATCCTCACTTCCCTTTTTTGCAGATTAAACACATTCTGTGATAAGTAAGAATGTCCCTAGAAAGGAATACTATAAATCACATGAATAGAATTCATCCTAAGAAATATCCAATGGCTTCGTTTTGGTAGTTATGTGTCAAAGTACTCATAGTAGTAGAAGATGGCACATGGAGCTCAGTTTTTTACAAAGAGATGTAATATATTCTTCCCAAGAATTATTTGACCTTAATGTGAAATCTAAGAGTTTTACAATCTTACATCTTGTATTGCAGAGACTTGCTGAATGGATTTACCATTTGCATTCACTAATCAACTTTCATCTACCATTTGGTGGGAAAAGTGTATCATTTTAGTTTTTTTTGTTCATTGATGTTAATAAGATTATTGCTGCACCATCTGTTCATGTGGTCAGATATGATTCTTAAATGTATAACTAGGTTGTTTGATGAATTTTTAGATATAAGGATGTTTGCATTATCTGTATACGTGATTAGTTTCACTCCAGGGATACAGGTCTAGGGTAATGGTAAGTTACATGCATATATTATTGTATATTATATATTGAATGAAGAGGGAGTTTTCCACGATTGAAGAATAATATGTATATCGTAATGATTACATGTTTTAATATAGCTTTTTGAGTACATGTTTTGGTATGTGGTTTACTTACATTTGACTCTGTGGTGTTCTGTTTGAAATTGAGAGTTTGCATAAATGGATGACCCTAGATAAGCCCGAGAGAAATGGGTTCAAGGTTTACACCATCTGCCCACAATTAAATTCTTCCAATCGATGCATGTACACACTCTGTAACTTTATTTGCTCCAAAATATTGTGTGTACACAATTATTTGCTCTAAAAGACTCTTCCTTATGTATGAAAGATTATGTCATTTTAATCAGTGTGTTTTTTCATTCAGGTATTGAAACCTAATGCTCATTGCTCTTCATAACCTGATTCAGTTGTTCCATCTATGTGATGGTGCTGATTTCAAGTAATCGGAAAAGGTTTTCATTATTTTCTACCCACTATGTTGTGACCAAAACATTCTTTTTATTTCAGGTGATGTTTGTTTTTATAAAACGCTTCCTCAAAATCGTCCTGCAGGTATCTTCAGCGTATAAAATAATTTTTTCGTCAATATTTTGAATTTGGAAAAAAAATGCTATATTCATCTGGATTACTGGAGTCATTACATTCAACCCTTGACTATTTCCTCCTGTTCATAAATTTCAAGCCTTTGGTTTGCTGAATAATGCTGATGAGATATGTCAAACTTAAATTTAGGTTCAGATGTATTCGTTGAAATGTACCATCCACCTCTGTCACAAAACTATCTGGCAAAGAAAGAATTGCAATTAAGAGTATAGATGCATTCATTAACCCTAAGAGTTGAATGTAATAGATCCAGTTCTCTGCCATTCATTCAGTTTCAGGTTATGCATTTTGTAATTTTGCAGATGACCAGCAAGTGTACATCAATAGTACTGAGAGTGTGAAAAGTGTTCACTCATCTTCATCAAGCAGTTCGGCCCAAGAGCCTAATGCTTGTGTCCAACTCCTCAATTCACACCACCAACATCATTACCAACATCTCAGTAAAACAAATGATATCACGACATTTAACTGCCAGGTATAGATGGATAGGCACGTTCCTTCTTGAGCTTCTTGGCATGATTGATGTGGAATGTTTTTAGGCCAAATTTTAGTTAATTTAAAAAAATGTGAATGTCAGTGTCTAAGTGAGTTTATGCCTGTAGTAATTGTTAGTGGCAAAGAATACTATTTTTTCTCCTCTAAATAATTTTTTCAGGGTGTTCTGCTGCATATTTTTCATTTTTATGACTCAAAATTTTGTCCTTCCTATGGAGAGCATCTACAGAATCTGACTGACCAAACAGCTCCTTGTAGAAGCATTAGAGTCATCAAAAATACTCAAAAAACAGCAGGATACCCCAAAAAAAATTATAGTGAGAAAACAATACCTGTGAAAACTCCCAATCAAATTAATTTATCTTGCTTGAATTAACATAGTTGACTTATCAGCTAATGCTATTTTGTCATGTGCGCAATTTTAAACATTACCGTTAATAGATGAAGGTGTGTTAGTGCATTGTTTTTTTTTAAATAAAATTATATTTTTATTAAAAGTTGTGCTTCCAACATGAACCACTCTCCTGTATCACAAATGAAGTTTGGTTTTGTTCCTATCCTTAAATGCATTGCTGCCAATAAAAGTAGTGTTGCTTTGCAAGCCTGAAGTTTGACCCATGTATTCACTACAACCTCTGTGTAGATATTTTTAGGAAACTAATATAATAGATTATGTATGTGAAATTGTTTATATAGAGTAGCAGATTCATTAAAAGCCAATGCCATGTGCATTTTGAAAAAGGTTATAAAACCATATTTCATAATATGCACCAATGACGCTATCATCCAGCTCATTTTTTCCAAGAGATTACTCATTTCTCTTGCTCTAATTTGTTGTAATTAATAATTATGGCGTAAATTAGGTCTGTCTGGAAAGGATTTAGCCATGCAATATTTTGAGAAAAATGAGCTACTTAGAACAATTAAGAGGCCTTAGTCTCCTTTAATATTATCCCCTTTGGAATGGTCATCAGCTGCCTCGTTGTATTCTTTTTCTCATCAACCGACTGTTGGGAAGACTGGGCTTTTGTTTCAGAGTCATAGCAATAGATCCGTGACTCATCTTCAGTTATGACCTTCTTTAGAAAACCATTGTTTTGTGGCTTGGAGCAAGTTCCCTGCAACTGCAGCATGGAATTCTTGATGTTGATGAGATAAAAGAGAATGTGACAAGGGAGCTGAAGACCATTTCGATAAAAGGACTTTGCTGATTGTCTTGAAAAGTGGAAGAGAAGATGGGATAAGTGTGAGATCCCAGGGGGAGTACTTTGAAGGGGACTAAGGCCTCCTAATTGTTCCTAAGTGGGTTATTTTTCTCTCAATATTTGCCTGGCTGGATACCTTCCGGACAGTCCTTGTATATAAAATTGATTGCTACTCTGATTAAGTATAGCACACAGTTAAATTGGTAAACCACTGAATTGGAAGTTTAGGATCTTCAACATGTTCTTTTCCCCATCACTGAAGTGGTTGCAAAATGTAGAGTGCTTTATTTTTAGAATACTTAGTGTAGAAAACATTTTTTATGCAACCCACTAAAGTGATATGGACATCATTTAGAATTTTTCTGATTCTTCATCTCTTATCTTTATTTCAATTGATCACCTCCAGGAGAATGGAGTGAAGAAACCATTGGGGATACCACTGACGTTGCCCAGGTCAAGCGATGATATGTTCTTCATTAACTGGAACTGGCAGTTTATACGGAAGACGTGCTTCTGGGGGGCCATGTCCATGTTGGTCGGGGTGTTCTGTGTTATAGTCGCCATGACAGTCACCATGCCAAGGGACTGCAAACCACAGAACGAATGGTGGCAGGGGACAGTAATCTATGAGGTGAGTATTATTTCAGCTTGTGCCATTGAATCCTGCTCTTGTTTAGCCCAACCTGCTTTTATTTGTCAAAAATTTTCTTTCCCTTTACTTTCAAATTACTGAAAAGACTGTGGTTACCCTTGTGCATTGGTTGTTTTTGAACTATTTTTAGGAAGCTAATGTTTAATGGATTCCTTTCCATATGTCTAAAGATATGAGCATCTCATTTCCTTAAACATACTAAATGGTCCATTTAAACTCTTTACAAGGGATTATTTTCTCTGTGCTTTACATTAAAAACACAGGAATGGGTTTTTAGGCATTGGAGACTTATCTTACTGATGGCTGATATCATTTCTCAAAATGTCTGATACATAAATAATGAAAGAGACATAGTTACCGAATAAAAATGGTAGAGAAGACGTAGCAAGGTGATGTTAAAAGTTTTTGAACCATTAGAAGAAAAGGTTATTTGGGCATTGAAAAATTTATTTGCGATCGTACATGTGTGACAGCAAGGAATCAGAATTTGGGTGGAAGGTCATCGTATCCTAAATGACGGCCTAGTGATGCTTGGCGATTGGCTGAGCTGGTTGGAGGTAGAATTGGCAATAAATGCCTTGGTCCACCACCTCAGTGAGGAACCATTAAAGGCCATGTGAAGCTGGAGGTTGCCAAAAACATAAAGGGGAGAAGGACTGAATGCAGATGTCAAGCAGGACAGTTAGAATGCTGTGAACACATAATGGCTGTTTTGTACAAACTCAATTGGTAACTCATTGTCAATTTATCTCCAAAATTATTATTATTTATGCTCTATCACCAAGGTAGGTTTTGGATGGGCAGAGCCGATATGATGGTACAATGATACATGTATATACTTGCCTCTCCTAACAAAACAACCTGACAAGCTACTCTACAATAAGCCCCTCTTTAATTCTGTATACTTTCTCCCTGGCTTCATTTTCCCTTCTTTCTGTGAATTACAGTTGGGCCTAAGCTCATCTACGGAATATTCTTATTCTGTGACTAAGCTGTTTGGCCTAATGTCTTAAGCTTTAACTCCTCTATATATTCATTTCATCTCTCTTGAATCTTCCCTGGTTTGTTAGTGCAATATAACAATAAGTTTGATTTTCAAAAGGCATTATTGAATTTATGAACATTTAGATCAATGAGCATCTTGCATTAATGAAAAAAAACATCACTGTATTTCTAAAATGTTTTGTATGGAGGGATATTAAATAATTTATTAATTAGTGCTCTGAGATAAATATTGGAAACCTATACTAACTGGAATGAATTTTTGGTAACTTCTGAACTAATGAATTTTTATAAATTTTCCTATTTCATTTGTTTAATAATTTCTTAGATTCACACTACTAATACGCTGGCATTCAATCAAATATTCATGTGCTGTCATTTCCATCACCTCAATGAACTCCATCACCTAGAATAATAAAGAATCTGGCATCTGTACTTTGCAAAAAAGTTCATGGTAACTTTTCCTTATGAATTGAGGCACTCACGCACCTCACCTCAGTGAAGACTTCTTGAAAAATGACTTGGCATCACTAGTGATTGTCAACACTGGCTTTGCATATGCATACTTTCACATATATGTTCGTACTCTGTGAGTATAATCTTTGGATACATTACCTTGTTTTAATGTCTTGTTTGTTTAGCTATGTGCTTGCCCCTAGTTCAGGCCTCATGGAAGGTTCCTTCCGTAAAGTGAATCTTAGTGTCTTCTCTGTTGACTTCTCCTCAGCTTGCTGTTTTTTAAGTAGATTTCCATAATATTAAATTCAAGGGCAAGAAGATCTTGGGAATGTATGTGATAGCAGACCTGGAGTCATATAAATTGACGTGTATAAGGATTAATTTTTATTATTGCTGCTTTTTGTATAACTAAATAAGTTGTGAAATAAAAGATATTAAAATCCATCACTTGTTCAATTATTTATTTTTCAATTGCATATTGGTTGTGTATGCCACACCTTTATTACAATATGATGTAATGATCTCATCGGGGTTGTTGGTAAACCTTTATTTGAATGGAATTTTTAATGTTGCTTAGAAATTTTCAATGTTGGAATATGATTAGAAATGTGGATATAACATTTCATTTACAAGTAACAGCTTAAATATGATATGAGTTAGGTAAAATTTCAATGAAAATTTTATTCATGTGTCTAAGCATTTGTTTCCATATACCATGACTATAAACAACGACATGATTTTATTAAATTATAAAATATTTAATTTTTTTACTTTGTCATTACAAATGGTTTCATTGTAATGTACAAGTGTGCTGTTGTGAGTTGGCACATGTATCCTTTTTTTAGCTCGTATGTTCCATTGAGTAGGTACGTATAATGCAATTCATTGGACACCATAAGCACATTTATGGACCTGATGTAACTTTTCAATTAAACTTACAGGTCACAAGAATCAAGGAAAGATTCTGTATCTCTCATAAAAGACTTGTATCTCTTAATTTGTTACTATATAATTACTGTTACTATGTATTTGGTTCATTCATCCACCAAAAAAACTACTAACCACACCATTTTTTAAGTAAATGATATTATTGAAGCCTGGCTAGGTAGTACTGACTTATTTTTTTTTTCTTTTTTTAAAGGTCCCAGGTGCCGTTAAATACTCTTATTTGTTTCAAACTTTTGTGGACAAAAATTATGCCTGGTGTGAAGAAATAAGTGTTGGATAAGATAGTTGGAATATTTAAGAATAAATCTTGATATTTCAGGAATATTTGCCAGAGCAGTGATAAATGTTGCAAAAAGCGACCACTTAAAATATGGCATAAGTTGCAGGCAACTCCTATGATTATACAATAGTCAGAAATTCATTTGGTTATAGGTGTTACATGAAAAGGGAATATTAGTAAAAGTTTGCCCATTGTAATATTTTGGTGAAAAATATTTGTTTTTTTTCCTGGACTTGCCATAAGTGAAGGCATTCTTTGCAAGATGCAATCCTCTGGTTAACATCATAAATTATTCTCATGCTTGATCTACTTCACTCCTTTTTATCATTAAATATCTCTGGTACCCCCATCTCGTTGCAGGTTTTCCCGGCATCTTTTCGTGACAGTGGCCACGGGGGTGTGGGTGCAGGTTGGGGTATCAGCCGCGAAAGTAGAGACGGCGTTGGTGACCTTGCAGGGTTAACATCTCGTGTGAATTACATTCAATCGATTGGTGTGCAGGTGCTGTACCTGAATGCTGTCTTGCGGACAAGTGGTCACTATCCAGAGGACCACATGCAGGTCGCAAGTCTGACAGAAATCGAACCAGCACTAGGAGGGAGCTCGGACTTTGCGTACCTATCTCGATCCCTCCACAGGGCAAACATCTCCCTCCTCCTCGACCTCCCAATCTATCCACTCATCCCTCAGCTCTCTGAGAAGGGTGGCAACTTCTCCTCCTTGCATGCAGTGTCCAGTGACCACAAGGGAATTCACAGCTGGCCAATAACAGGGCAGCAAGTCGTCACTGATGCACTCCTCCATTGGATGAACTTGGGAGTGGATGGATTTTATCTCAAGGGCCTGGAAGGGTTGGCAGATGACCCACTGCTCTTGCCAAGCCTGATAAAGTGGAGGAGTGTGGTCAACAGTGAGTAACTCGCCTTTTGTTGGTTATTTTCCTAGCAATCATGTCTTCATTCCTCCCTTTTTATGTGAAAATTTTAGGTTGCTCAGGTTAACTTGTTTGATTGCTTGTTTGCTCTGAGTAATTGTATAAATGATGGGTATCTTGGAATTCATGCGCCATGTAAGCATGAATTGAGCTTGTGAATCTGCACATTTTCTTGCATGAACGAGTAAAAAAATCATTTGAAAAGTAATTATTCATCAATCATTAATATTTTGCCTCTTGAGTGTTTCCCTATTTCACCTCTACATTCTTAAAATTCAATGATTCATGTTGGTAAGCAGTCTGGCATAGTCACTCCAATGAACCATCCAACCCATGACTGTTCCTTCATTATACAGGAAAGAAAGACAAAATTTGAGCTGGAGATTCTAATTTTAATTAAATCTAGTTTTGTGGAATGTCTTTTGTCACAGCTTTCAAGCCATCCAGTGAGGATAATGATTTGGATGAGCACCTGGTCATGCCAGACAAATACCGAATCCTTGTCTGCAGTGAAGAGGCGGCTGTGTCCACTATTGGGCAGATTGAGCGGTCAGGGATGCACCTAGAGGATGTGTTTGACCTGGTGCACGTGACGCTCAACATGACAGACCCAGAGGGCCTTGTTTCCAAGGTGCAGAGGGTTCTTGGGGCAGGAGGTGCCTTCCTGTCAGCCCCGCCCAAGACACTCCTGCACACAGGCGCCAGCGACGACCCCATTGTGAAGGAGAGCCACCAGCCATGGGTCATGTGGAGCATGGGAGGAAGCACGAGCATCCCCGGAGGTCAGAGGGTAGCCTCCCAGCTGCCCTCTTCACACAACGGCAGCCTGGGGGCACTCATCCTGCAGATGATGCTCCCAGGCTCACCCTGCATCCTCTATGGAGATGAGATTGGAATGGAGGACCTGCATGAGTCAGATGAAGAGGTAATTAATAATGGACACAGGTAAATCCATGTGCATACACATGCATGAAACAAATCTAAAAAAAATATACACTTAATACTGAATAATGTTAAAACAAAACTTCGTAACTCCACATTGAAGCAATCTTTATTGGGGCCTAGGTTCACTGCAGTGCAGCATCTTCAGGAAAAGAAGTTATATTCACATAATATAGTAGTTAATACATTATAGTATCTAGCCCATTGTGGTAGAACATAATGACAAGGAATCCACATAGAGTGTTTTGCTTGATAATGTTTAATTACTACAAGTTTCATATCATTTCAAGTAGAAGTTTTATTTTAAAATGGTGTAATCATTACTAATGGTAATGTAAATCATGATCACATACAGCTATCATTAAATGAAAAACAGAATATTATACTGTATTTCCCATCCCATAAGATTCACTTTTTTACTCCAAAATGTGTTCGTGCATATCACCTTGCGTCTTTTCAAGAAACTGCAGGAGATGCCGCAACAGTAACTTTAACGGAGTCATCCGCTACGTGTGCATTACAATGCAACAATTTCAGAGAGTAAAAATCAAGGCGAATGATTTTTACTCTCTGAAATTGTTGCATTGTAATACCTTGCGTCTTACTGGCTGGCTGTATAACAGGTGTAATAACTTTGACCTATAAGTACAAGTCGATTTGCCTGAAATATAATTACAATTAAGTATTATATATATATGTATATATATATATATATATATATATATATATATATATATATATATATATATATATATATATATGTATATATATATATATATATATATATATATATATATATATATATATATATATATATTACATGACGTAGAAGAAGATAGCTTAGGTCCAGGCATACTCGACGATGAAATAGAAAGGGCATTAAAGGAGATGAAAGCAAATAAGGCTGTGGAGGTGGACAATATTCCTGTAGAAATGTTGAAATGGTTAGGGAAAGGTGGGAAGAAGGCCATATATGGACTGATTCGTAGTATCTATGAGGAAGGAATCTGGCCGGAAGATTTTGTGAGATCGGTGTTAGTTCCTATTCCAGAAAAGGCAAAGGCTTCGTCATTAAGCCCACTAATGGCAAATTTCCAAGATTCTGCAGTGAATGAATATTGATATGCATTTAGTTGCAAATTTTTTATTGTAACAATTCAGTGCTCTTTGTGTTAAGTGTTAACATTAATATAATTTGATCTTTTCTGTCTGATCCAAGTATATTTCATAAATTCTACCCTGAATGATCAGGGTGCATTTTAATGGGCCAGGGAATACGGTAATTTAATTTCGTAAATGACTGTTTCTAACAACTTGTGGATGAGATTCAAGCATTAATTGCTTGCAAATGAATGAAGTGGGGCATGCATGCAATAAATGTGGTGCTTACTTGGTTCATTCCAACTGTCACCTTAATTGCCGCTGATAGCGAAAGGAGCTCCCATGGCACGTTCGACACTTGGGACCAATGCCATGGCCCCACTTGGCCAGGAGCCACGAGTCCAAGGTGCCTGCTGGTTTCACCAGCCCAGGGGTGTTGCCGTGGCTCCCAATTGCTCCAGCATCTGCACTCAACCTCGGCCCCCTGCTTCTCTCCACGATGTCACACCTTCGTGCCACGGCACCATCTATCTACATGAGCGGTGTGTGGAAGAATGGCCGCTACCTTCCTGGTTTCACGATAAGGTGAGTCATACAC
The DNA here is from genome assembly GCA_037158775.1 of Hetaerina titia. Taxonomy (NCBI): domain Eukaryota; kingdom Metazoa; phylum Arthropoda; class Insecta; order Odonata; family Calopterygidae; genus Hetaerina; species Hetaerina titia. The sequence continues at coordinate 98,876,177 of CM073773.1, read as the reverse complement.
CAGTTGCACAAGGATGTGGATGCTCATAATCTGGTTCCATTCCTCCAATTTGGAATTTGGGAGAATGCTAATCCAAGTCTCCCAAGATGAGATACTTGAATAGCTCAGTGCCCCGAGAGCATTAAATATATAAATAATGCATGTACCAATGTCCCACTTGAAAGTGGTGCTTTGGTGGATGCAGTTAATGGCTGTTTAGTGGTGGCTATAGGTAAGATAACAATGAAAGCTTATATGACACAAGTGAAGAACTGTATGTAGGGCATCAGGACTACTTGTTTCAGTCAGGGAAATCATTAGTAATGAGTCAAATAATAATCTTAAATCATTAATATTACAGCAATTGCTTTTTTGGTAACTCCCCCCCAAATCCTTGCTGTTGATTTCCTTCCACTTTATGTTTTCACAGCTAGTTTGTCAATCAAGACATGGAGAAGTGCAATGGTATATAGCCAGTGACTACCAGTGCTAAGGTCAATGTATGAACAGACGATGTTGTCACTTTACTGTAATGGATGTAACCTTGGCTCTTTGGCTCAGAGTTTCAAGCCCTTTTATTCAAGTCTTCATCATTTATGGCTTATGGACCAATCAATTTTGTATCAATTAAATTTTTGCCATTCATAGCTTTAAAAAGTGAATGGGTTATCATATGAATGACTAAATAGATAAAAATTTGAAGGATATATATTGAGATTGTTGGTCTTTTTTCAAGTAAATATTGGCTGGCTCAAGACCAATTTTGTATTAAAGAATATCAGCTCCAGCATTTCTGGTAATCCTTGGCAAATCCCACACATCAATAGCTTGATCTCATTCTTAGGAAACTGTGAAACTGTTGCAACATAATAAACTGCAAATATAGTACACTTCATTACTGTAAAATTTTAAATTGTTCTTAGATCAAGGTTGCAGATTGCTGTTGTGCTATCAACTGTTAGATATACCTGTACATATAGGAAAACCACAGAAAAGCAAAAAATCCCAAGTGCCTATTGTCATCATTGATCATTACTCCTTCTGTTGGAAAAATGCAGCTTTCCACTCAGCCATTCTTTAATCAGCCAATTTCTTTGTGATATCAGAAGGATAATCTTCAAGAAAGACGTCTCTTCTTTGAAAGAGAAAGTCAAAGAAAGATCTTCCTTCTTTGGATCTCATGTGCTAAATAGTCTTACATATTATACTATATACTATTTTACTATTATATTTTTCCTCCCATCACTCTTTGAGGGGTGTCTTACTAGAAATCTTGCCTTATTAACAAACTATTCCTTCATATTTTCTCCAGACACCAAGATGATGCCATAATTGCAGTGGAGAGGTCGTACCCACGCCTTGCCACATATGCTGTACTTGCCAATCTGGGTCATGAGAAGGAGAAGCGTGACCTGTCAGGCACATTTTACACTGGGGAAGTGGTAGCTGGGGCTATTGTGTTCGGGAAAGCTTATCCTACGGGCCAGCGAGTCAGCTTTGAATCCTTAATGATGAACCCTGGAGAAGCCCTGGTGGTGAAATTAGACAAATGATGCCAAGGGTGTGCCCACCCACCTTTAAGAAATGTATTCCTAAGCATTAAAACTTAGCATGTATTTATCCCATTTGGAACCTGTTCATGCCAGAATGGTTGCACTAAATGTTTATATTTTTAGCCTTAATTACACTTGGCTCCTTTAGCTAAGTCAAATTTTGTCCAATATTTTATGATGGCTGTTTTGTGTATATTTCAGCTTTTTTTTAGTGATTAAGATGCTAAGAAAAAGCATCAGTTGTACTTTTTGTAATTCTATTTTTTTAAATGTATAGAAAACTATCCAATAATATAATATCTTTTGTTAACTTATGGGTTTTTGTACAGAGGGATGGAGTTTCCAAAATGTTGATTATTTCTTCAATATCAAATTTATTTTCCCAAAGAGTAAATTAAATGAAGCATCTAAATCTAGTCTAAGTGGAATAAATATGAAAATAATGCTGGATTTTAATGGATATTATTTTCTTTTATACCCTAATGAATTTTTAAAGTATTGCATCAAAAACTGTCTGGAATATCATAAATCACTGTAAATTTTTTTAAAAAACTTCAATAAGTTCTTGCAGGTAAAGTATTTCTTTATGTGCCAATGATGAGGATAACTGAATAACCCAAAATTAATCAAATGAGATATTTTCCAATATTCTTTATTATTTATAAAAGGTTGTGATAGTTTTGTGCTTCTGAGACAACATTAAAAGATTTTTGACAGACTGTGATTTTTTGTATGGATAAATAACACTACTATATTTCTCTTTCCCTCAGCTTGCCTGAGGGGAAAGAACCAAGTTTGGGTTTGGAGAAAGATAAATGCAGCAAAATATAAGGTGATGACCACAGATAAAGATGGGAAATGTTAGTAAACTGATTCTCAAAGAACCAATTACAATACTAAATAAAAATACATGAATTTCCAAGATAGAAAATTCTAAACAATGGATGGAGATTAATGTATAAGCTCTAACACAGAAAAACTTTCAAGCCTCAATCCCTCATCATTTAACATTATTTCTGCTCTCAATGTTTCTATTAGCCATGTATTTTTTTCAAGATACCTCTTATCTTTTTTTGTAAAGCATGATCGGTGTTTTTTTGTTCTAATTTCAAATTTTCTACCTGTCTCTGCAATGGAAATAGTGTTGCGGTCTGAACAATTAAGTTTATTAATCCCACTTTAAGCAGATTTATAAACTTCTTCAGACAAGCAAATGTGGGGTCACTAACGAAAATTTGTACATTTCCCATTCCTCCCCTCCTGCATTTCTTGAAGTACACCCAAAAACTTTCCTCACCAACCCTTTCCCCACCCTAACCACAGGCAGTAGAGAGGTACCAGTGACCATCCCTTAACAGGATACAGGCCATTGTGGATCACAAACAATCCCTCCCCCTAACCACTAATAGTACAAGGCAGCTGAGTAAGTACCCTCATTACACCCCCTACCTCACTCCCTCCCCTCTCATAGTCATCCTATATTAGGAAGTCTTTAATGGAATGTCACCAGATGATTATGTACAATTGCAAAGCTTTCTCCTCTCTGCTCTTGACATGAAGGAATTCCATGAAGTAAGTTCTGAGACTTATGTTTACCAATGAGTTCTTGATATTATTTGATTAAATGGCCAGATTGTTGTTAAGCTTCAAGCAGTGTTAATCCCAAATTGTATGGCTAATAAAGTGTATGCATATCTTGGGAGTTATTATTGAACGCTGTGATAAAAAGCATGATTTACACTAAAATTTGTGGGGCTTTATTCAACCAAGTGTTCTGATTCTTTGGCCAAGAGATGGCGTTAAGAAGCTGTTTCACCCACCAAAGGAAAAACAGACGACCAGTAGGAAAGCAATCATACCACGTCATTGAGGATAAAAACAGTGCATTTCGTGGCACACACAGCCAGAAGAAAGAGATGAGCCACATTGGCGACTCCAGTGGCAAAGAGCCAGTCACTGCTCCATAATGGAATGTGACGAAGGGGATGGGGGCCTGCCGTGAATGATGGTGCGTCCTCAAGGGAAGGGGAGGAGGGTATGCCCTGGTGACACCTCTCTGGGGAATGAGATATCTACATTCATATCTGTTCTTACTCTATTTTTCTTCTATCTTTCTCTCTACTCTCTTAAAATCTCAAAATCCTTGTGTCTTTGATTCGAAACTTAAAGACAGCCTGGGAGCTAGAAGAGTAAATTGAATGTCGAGTCGGAAGAAAACCTTCTTAACCAAAGCCCTGAAACCAAGGGCTTGTCATGTACTTCCTTGATCCTTCATTACTCCAGAATAGTAACTCGTTTTTCCTTATTATTTCTCTTACTTTATACCATAGACCTTCAAACTACCTTGTTTTGACTTGCTGCCATTTTTGCCATATTACTGTCACCGCAAACTAACCCTCTATCAGGGTTGCACCAGTGAGGATGCCCTGATACAGCTCTTATATGCTTCTCACACACACTGTCTTGTCACTACAGTAGCTGTTTACTCTTGCACCTTTCATTTTCACTCAAGCATACACTATTCCCTACACTCATTGACCCACTGATGCATGATGTGCTCATGTTTTTCAATTTACAATTAATTACAACCATATGCTTTTTACACTTCAAACTATTACTTCATCAATTTCTCATCTCCTCTATCTTTAGCAAACTGTATCTAATTTGACATTAGATTTTTTTTTCATTGTAAGTTTTTCAATTCCCATTATCTCCCTCAGTTTTAAAGATTAATTTTTCAGACTTGGTTTCTTTTTTTCTTGTTATTGTTAAGAGAAAATAACCCCCAGAGGAGTGGAGCAGGACAAGGAATTGGAAACCCTGGAGTTGAGGATGCCCCGCATCCTTCAATGGGGATTAATTTTAATTAAGTAATAAGCATGGAATATTCACTCCCATTTTACGACCTTTAACTTTGCTTTATTTGGGAAACCTGCTCAAAGAGGAACTATGTAGTAGTTTTGCATAATTGTTTTACAATGAAACTACAACTATTTATTTATTATTTTGGTTGATAGATGCCACTGGTGTGACAAACCTCTTGCTGGGGTGAGGCAGACCCTCATACATTCCCATAAATCATTAACTTTCACAGGTGATACAATTATTTTGAGGTAATGAGAGAAAGAAATATTTATTGAAAATTATTTATTAGTGTATGTAAATGATGATGATGGATCTTATTTACAGTGAAATGATAATTTTTTTACAAATGCTACAGCATCCACAGATACCCACATGAAAATAGAAAACAAATGAGTTAATAGCTTTTGAAGAGGACACCGAAGGATCTTCTGTAATGTTTATATTTAAAATTTTGTGGACGAGCATTCTTAAGTGTCTTCTTCAAAGTAATAGTATCCACTCATTTTTGCTGAAGCACAGCAATACTTAGTGGAAATCCCACAGAAATATAAACTCTTGTCATGCCCTAAATTCTAGGTTTGAGCATCAAACACACAAGGAACAAAAATTTGTCTTTTATATTAAAATCACCATGGATTTCATGAAATGGACCGATGAGTAATACAATATTTCCCAAGATCCTAAAATCAATAGAATCGAGTGGATTATTACAGAATGAACATAAAAAAAATGAGGGTGCAGGATGCATCTGAAGATATTTTTAATGGGTAGCATGGCAATAATTGAGGAGATACATCCTAAGGAATGCAATACAATGCAAATATGAGGAAATGGAACCCTGAGTATCCGAAGCAACCAAGCTTCACATTGCAGATCTATTGACTTTTAACTATCAATACAAACATCATTGGCCTCCATGAAAACAACTATTCCACGCAGGCCTCAAATAAAATCTTTGCTTAACTTCTATAAATCATATTGACCCAAGATATCATATTTTACAAAATATCAGAAGATTAATGTGGTAAAAGGAATAGCACCAATGGTTTGATTAAATACAATTACAATGCACATACACAAAATTGTAACGCATAGTGAAGAGATGAAAATTCTCCATTTGAGCTGAGCTCAGTTTTAAGTTGGATTACAGCTGCAGCATAAATTCCGAAGAATAAATTTTGAATTGAAATGAATTCAATAGATTTTTGTTACTTTAATTGAACATAGGAGTTCATACTTATTAAATAAAATGGCAGTTTGATCGGTGGGTTATTGCACAAAAAGAGAAAAACCAGAGGTTGCCAAACATTACATACGCTCCCATTACTGAAGATGCATATATTGTTCTTCAATTTCTAAAAGTTACTTTTAACTGGAGGTACCTTCATTTGCAATAATAAAAGCTAAATATGTATCAACATTACTTTGCTGAATTTAATATTTCCCACGAGTTCAAACTATTCATTCAACTTTTAATTCAAATTAATGTGGGAAATAAATACTTTCACCATCAAATATGTAAAACCAATTATTTAACACATACCAAAATAAGCACAAATTATGAATTGTCAATTTGAACTCTCATCATTTTGGTACATGCTTGATATAGAAAACCCATTCAGTACACGACATGCTAGCAACATGCAGCAGAACACAAACAGCAGGAACCATTATTCTATGTATGTACTTGTAACAAATGGTTCACTGCAACAGATATATGTACACTCTTTTTTACGAGGGATTTTACAGAGCAATGCACTTCGGTGTGCAAGCTTAATTTAAAAAAATGTCAACTCAACATTTAATTGGAGCATGGCATGCCTCCTCACTATGAAGGTCACCATTATAAACAAGGGATAAGCTCATTGAAGCATACCATCATAATATCCAAGAACACTTGCCCTTACAAATTTCCAATGGACACTGTATCTTCACAACCACACCAGGGGATTCACTACTGAAAAGGCTCATTACCATAACAAATGGGAATCAGCCCAACCTTCAAGGAACCACACTGGATTTCTGCTTGAGTCCAATCCGTGATTTGGAATTGCCTACCGTCCCCTTCAATGATGCAAGCACAATGCTGGTGCCACTGGCAGTCGCCGCCAGAGATGTCGTCCCAGGCATCAGCGGTACCCTGGGGTCCTGAGGATGGGTGTGAGTACATGAGGACACCTTCCTCTGTGGCTTTGATATCTGTGTTGTTGAGAGCCCGGACACTGGATACTTCTTGCTTGGGGAGACACTATAAGAATGCTTGGAGGATTTACCAAAGGCCGACCCAGAACCTCCACCCCCATTGGATGTCAGTGGGCCCTTGAGGTCTGGTGGGTGGCCCCGGGTCATGACCCTTGGCTTCTGGAGTGGGTCCTGGGCAGCCGGCGGCAGAGAGGCCAGGGCTCCAGTGGTGAGGCGCCCCTCCTCGCCAGCAGATCGACTCTCAACATGCCAGGAGACGGGCCTGCCCCCACCAAACCCTCTGTGGTCCGGTTCTCCCTGATATGCCGCTCCCTCTCCCTCCCTGTGTCCGGGATGATGCTGTGCCACAAAGGCATTGGTCTGCTTGAGGAGGGAGCGGTCATTGCAAAGGGCCGATATTAGGGGCAGGTCCAGGTTCTTGCTCTTTTCCCGCAGTGTCCGGATGTCCAGCATACCGTCGTCCGCCTTTTTGGCCTCCTCAGATGAGGAGGACGACGGAGATGGCTGTGGAGCGGCAACTAGGGGTGGGGAGGTCTCTGGCACTGGGGTGCCATTGACTGCAGAGTTCACCTGAGGGTAAGTAATACCAATGTTATGACTTCATTTTTTATATCAACATTGCTCACTCACTCCCAACATTCTGTGTGGACACATTAAGCTTGTAGCATTGTCCACAAGGAGTGAACAATGCATGAACCAAATTATTTCTCCCTGTAGTATAATGTGAATGGGCAATGTTACCTTGCAATTCTTACCTTTGGGACCTCTCATCCACATATTCAATATTGACAGTCAGTTCTCCCAATAAACCAAGTCAGGCACAATTCAAGGGTTTCAAATTAAGGCTAAACTAAGGCCCCATATCTGATAAAATATCAGCCCACACCAACTACCTCTCTCTCTAACCATTGTTTTGGGGTGTTTCTCTGCAGAATTGCACCAGAGTCAGAAGTTTTGATTTTGTTTAGGGACCATTCAAATTGATATTGTGCATTGCAAAAATTTTTAATGGCATATAATTCTTTTCTTTATGTTCAACATTTTTTATCAATTTTCTTACTAAAGAGGATGAAATACTTACTGAAGGGTCATAAGGAGGTGGAGGTGGAAGTCTGTAAAACTTCCTTCCTGTTATTGTCCCATGATGTTTGTCAATGTTCAATATGTTGTCGTCAGACCGGGTGCGACCGAACTCCAGGTGTCCCGTGAGTGCTGGAAGGGTTGGGATGTTAACCTGCATGAACTCCCCACCATTTCCCATCGAGACTGGAGGTGGAGGAGGTGTTGAGTGTTGGTCAAGAACTCCACAGGTCAAGTTCTGGGTGGAGGCCGAGTAAAAAGAGCAGGCACTTGCCTGGGTCAGTGCAAGGCTCTGAGTAGACAGGAATGGCCTCAGGGCTGGGAACGGTGCCATCTCTGACATGTATGAGTTCACTGTTGAATTGGTGGACGTGGAGGCAGATGACCCCCCACCACAGGATAAATTCTGGTTGGAGGCATACTTGGGGGCAGGCACTATCCTGTGTTGTGGGAAGGGAAGAGCCCCATTATTACCCGAGTGCGGTGGGTGGTGGATGCCATAGCTGCCACCACCCCCAGAGACATTTGGGGTGCTTCGGTATAAGACACCTGATTTAGTGGGGCTCCGGTAGGGTGGTGGAGGGGGTTGTTGGATGAAAGCCCCATGAAAGTGATGATGATGGTGGTGGGAGTTATACTGCTGTTGTTGAAGGTGTGCCATCAGGGTCGAGCCCTGCTTGGCATCCATGTACTCCTGTTTGCTGAGTGCCGGGTCCTTCATCGGGTAGATGACATAATCCACATCAGAATAGAGCTGCTGCTTATACTGCTCTATCTGGCTCTGAGTAACCTGGTTTGTGTACACGGTGGCAAGAGACTGTTGTGGGGCTACCGGTGAGGAGGCCCCAGGGCTCCCACCAGCATGGTGTACAAGGCAGGGAGCAGCATGATGGTGATGATGGTGGTGGTGATGGTGCCGATGTCGGTGGGCAGCGATGCCACATGGGGGCACACACAGGAAAGAGGACTGCTGCCTTGACTGGTGTGCCATCAGTGGCGATGGGAGGGGGGATACGACAGGGGACACTGGATGGCCTCTGGAGACCTGGTGTGACTTCTTCGTTGGGGACTGGATGGTGCCCCGGAGGAGGGCACTTCTCTGTTTGTGGTGCTGCTGGTGATGATGGTGATTGTGTCTATGGTTCACCATGACCTTGGATGCATGAACATCAAGGTAATTATTGGGCCCAATCACTGGGAGGATAGGTGAATGACCGGGGGTTGCCACTGTGGGTTTCATCTTGGCTGCCAGATCATCTGCACCACCATTGCTGCCAATGGAGATGTGCCTGTGGGGCGATGATGGGTGATGCTGGAGGGTCACTCCCCTCGTGATAACTGGGGAGGGGAGGAGGGCCCCCGGAGGCCTCGGGTGCACAGCTGGTGGATGGGTCCTTGCATCTCCAGGTGGGTAGGCCCTGAGCTGTTGTTGGGCCGGAGTTGGGGAGGCAAAACTGGGAGGTGCCGTGGTGGGGGCGGAGCTGGTGTGTGCGGTCAGGATGCTGATGTGTGGCCGAGTGGTGATGAACCTTGCATTGGCCTCAGAGGTGGCTGACATTGCAGGAGGGGGTGGTGGTGGTGGGGGATGGCGTAGAGACCGCATCAACCGGCCATCCGGTTCATCGCCGATGCTGGTTATCCCAGAAAGGGACCTGGGGGATGGTTTCAGGTACACGTAGCTGCCCATCCTGGGGGCACCGCTGCTCTCATCCCGAGGAGGTGGGGGTGGAGGAGTCGGGGAAGAGTCAACAAAGGAGTCTGAGTCATCAGACATAGAAGTAATGGGACAAAGCGGAAGGCGAACGTAGTCGCTGTCTGTGTCAAGGGTCGAGCTGACTGTGCTCCTCCTCCGAGGTGGACAGCCATAGGTGTGTGCACTCTGCACCGAGTAGTCCAGGCTCTGCACTGTCTCCTGCTGATTTCCCCCCTCACTACCAGCTGTCTCTGCCACTCCTTCGCTGCCGCCTTCCCCAGGACCACTGCCACAGGTCCCAGATTCACCGGGAGATCCACAGTCCATGCTGTTTTGTGCTGTGTGGCCAAAGCCCATCTCTGAGCCAGTGCTGCAAGTGCCCACAGAAAGATCAGAGGCCGTCCGTATGTGCGGGTTGATGGAGCCCGGTGAAGATTTGGACCTGCTTTGGTGCCTTTGCTGAGCAGTGGTGCGCCCATGGAATGCTGGTGATGTGGAGGGGGGACCACCAGTAGATGATCGTGCCAGGGAGAGCAGGGAGTGCCCACTCCGCTGGGAACAGGAGCTGTGGGCACTGCCAGCCCTGGTGGGTGCCGGGGTAGTGCTGGTCGGCTCCGTAACTGAGACCGAGGACGCCGATGGGTTGACGACTGTGGAACAGGAGCTGGAGCACTGACTGCCATCAGTGGGTGGCGTTGGGGCACTGCTGCTCTTACATGGTGGTGATACCAGTTCCTCCTGCTCCTTACTCTTCTCTGCTCCTTCCAAGATCCCATCTAAGGAAGGAAGTTCAATCACATAATGAGCTACATCTGGTTGCCATTAGCTATTTCTGGTTGAATTCTAATGTGGAGGAATGTACCAAAGGCCTTTTCTCAAAGGTTGGATTGAATTAGTGCCCTGGTAAGGAAACAAATTGTTGAAAAAGTGATGCTAAGCATACCTTATCTTATCTAATATGCAAAAGCATACATGAACAAAGGAATAGAATTTATAAAAGCTGTTGACTTTATGGTATGTAGCTAAAAACATTAATTTTATTCAATGGAACATATGTAGTATCAATCCAATACTAAAAGTTTCTTGTTTGTTCTTAATCTAGCAACTAAAATGAAGGATCCATGCTGCTTTCAGGAATTACCGTCGCAAAGGTGTGTTGTTGGTGGACAACTGTTCCGGCCCCAATCCTGCAGGCATCTTCAGGTCAAAGTGTTATCTTCCCACTTCGACCTGAAGGTGCCTCCAGGACTGGAGGCGAGACAGTTGTCCTTCAACATACCTACACAACGGTAATATCCAGAAGCAACATGGATCCTTCATCAGATAGACATCACGGAAGTCTAAGGATTAATTTCAATTATATGAATTAGCTTTGGCTTCTACATTGGTATTGTCAAACATGGGTATTTTCATCTTTCACATTAATTCATGTCTGACTGCTCTTTTCCTTTCTCTTTTTAGTTTTGTATTGAGTCTCTGATTTCCACCATAAAAATACTATTTTTGCCACTAATACCTTGGAGTATTACATATTTAACTTAACGACAATTCTTATCTATCCTTGTCTCAAAAATTGAGCCCTTATTTTTAAATGCTTACTTTATTTACTGGGTGAATTAGGGCACCATCCACAGTAATTTTCTGGGTCCTCATCCACCATAATTTCCCATTACAATGGCATCTAACTTGCTGAGAATCTTGCATAATGAGTAATTTGCTTTATGAGCAAAAATATTTTTTTTAATGATTTACTTAATGATCAATATTTTGTGTAATAATTTTGTATAATAAGTGATGAGGAGAGGGGAATTCCCAGATTGATTACATGTCTGCTGAATCAGTATGTGTTTAGCACTCATGCCACTATCATCTTGGTGTCGCTAGTGATCATGCATTTTTCCAACCTTGTGTTCAGACATATTATTTGTATTTTTCTGGTACAAAGTTTAATGACCCCTGCAAAAATGCCTCTAAAGAAAAAACTGCAAGAAAACACCCATGGCAGAATATAAATAACCACAGAAATGAAACATAAAATCATTGAAGGGTAAGAACCAGGTATTAGGATGGTAGAGCTAGCATGGATATACATTGGTCAACATCGATGATCTGCACTATTCTCAAGAACAAAAAAAACTTAAAGAAAAATATGCATCAAAGAGAGTAACAAGAATATTTTTGCATTATTACATATTCTCAACAAAATTGAAAGGCTGCTTCTCATATGTATAAACAAAAAGCAACTTAAATTCAACACTATTAATGAGAATGTCATTTGTGAGAAGGTGAAAGTGATTTTTGCCACCCATGTTGAAAGATGCCAGGATCATCGATGGCCAAAAAAGAAGTATTTGAGGGAATTCATGAATGAAATATAAGTGATAAACTGGCATCTGCAGAATTGTGAGGCATGGAGAAACAGAATGCTATGGCACAAAGGCACCAGAGAACTTCATTGGTGAAGATTAAACTTCAAGAAGCTCATAGATTCTGAGGGTCACCTGCTGCCACAGGTGGTGAATTGTAATGAGACTGGTCTCATCTGGAAAAAGATTCCAAAGCAAGCATACTGGGATATACCAGCAGAGAAGAATGCATTGCCCAGCCACAGGTCAATGAAAGATATGTCCCATTATGCCCATTTAGTAAGCTTCCCCTGTAAAGCAATAGGTACATTATTATTATTATTATTAGGTGATCTACCGGTTATGGTAGGTTTTAGGATGGACACAACTAACAATTAAATATTTTGTAACTCTAAACAAAACCCAACCTCGCAACCTAATCTACATCAGGTCCCTCTTCATCTCTGTGTACTTCTTTCCTCCCTTCATCCCATCCAACATCCCTATCCTGTTCCTACCCTTTCCCCGCTTGCCCAACATTCTCCCCTCTATCACCTTCTTCAACATTCCACTACCGCTCAATACGCCTTTCATCCATTTTTCCTGCCTCCATAGGATATCTCTCAACAATCCCCTCTCCTCACCCACCATCATTAGTACTTCCTCATTTGTTTTCCTTTCGGTCCATTTCACATTCTCCATTCTTCTCCACACCCCCATTTCAAAAGCCTCCAATCTACTACTCTATCCTCCTGCTTCAGCGACGTTTCCGTACCGTACATAGCTACGCTCCGAGTTATCAGAGATATCAGAGGTTTTACGAGTCTTTTCTTAACCTCCCTATTCAACGTCCCCGTCATCAACTCCCTCCTCCTTGAGAAAGCCTCCTTGTCTAGCCCAATTCTTCTCCTTATGTCCCTACTACTTTGACCATGTTGGTCCAAAACACTTCTGAGATATGTAAACTGTTCTACCTGCTCTACTTTTTCCCCTCCTATTTTAATGTTTAATAGGTACATATGCATCAAGAAGTTTATCTTGTGGTATTGATTTATCCTTCTGTCTGTCGACAAACTAAGCTAGAATATTTAAACAGAGACAAGGGGTTGGCTTACCTTGGGAGTCCAGGGAAGGTGCTGGAGAGGGTGACACCTGATGAGGCAAAGGGGAATCTTCTGCATCTCGAAGGTGAGCCAAGGCCAGAGATTCCACAGAAGGTGCTGGTGGAGAGTTGATCATTATCTCCATTTCAAGGTCATCTGTAAAGCCATCCACAATGGGAGAGAACCAAAGAGATTGTTAAATATTATTCAATGGCATCTTCCCAAAGGTCCCAATTACATTTTTAATACATCGAAAGAAGATTATTGTGTATGTAGCCATGATCATGGTAGACAATCAATCCCTAAGATCCAAACATTCATCTTTGTGACTGTGATGATTACAAAGTATAGCATCAAAAATACTGAAATCGTCTAATTTTACGAAAGGACTCGCTAAAATAGCATTGATGCTACCATGAAGAAAATCAGTAATATACGTAACTATGAGTAGCAACTTATTCAACACAAATCCTTTAAGTAATCTTTCCCTGGGGTTGATGGAGAATTCTCCATCTCACAGACTCATACTTCTTCTGTACAGTTTCAGGGTATGGAATGGGGACATTGCCAATTTTGACCCATTGCATAATTTCAGAATTGTTTGCAATTAAGGAATTTCACACAGAATACATTAATCTCTTCCATTACAAAATTTTATTCTCGAGCTCCAAACACAAGGATCGGCCAAAAGAAAACGAGAAACCAGTTGACAGAAATAATATTAAGGTGTCGTATCACCATGGAAAATATAAATTACAGATTCAGGCATGTTGTGGTGGAACCATTCCATAATAACAGAGAGGGAAACTCTTGCAATTTTCCAGTTAATACAACTAGTATTGGAAAATTGCAAGAGTTTTTGTCTCTGTTATTTGTTACTAATGATTGAGAGCCACACTTGCCGAGATTGGCCAACCAGTATGCAATGATAATGTTCACCAAAATGGCAGTCTTCAAATTCTTGCAGGGTAGTGTAGTTCAATTCCCAGATGCCAATGGCATTTCAACTATTGATATTCATCACCATATAAAGGTGTACATGGACAACTGTATGTCACTCAAATGAGTGTAGGAGGAAATTAGGTGATATCAACAACGGTGCACATCAATGGAGGATAACCCATGCCCAGACCAGTCCCATATAATAAAAACATTTTGACAACAGGTGAACTCATCAGGGAAAATTGGGGAGGCACATTGGACCATGGGTGGCTAGAACCTCAAATATCAACCATGGATCTTTAATAACCTATCAGGGATCAGCATAACAGTTTCAGGCCTAACTAAGGTGGAATTTCTTCATGATGAGGGTAAAAAAAGAAACTTTGCACTTCCACATAAAGATTTAATACTTTACACGACCACGGTGGTTTGGATGCTGCACGTCATCATCAGGTGACATACATGAAAAATGTTTCAACTTATATAGCCTGGCTCCATGAGGGGAGGAAGGTAGGGGGAGTAAGAGAGAGGGGGTAAGCTGAGTGCTGGTTTAGCAACTTATTGGTGGGCTAGAGGAGGGTATGAATTCAATGGTTTATTGCTCAAGGTTGTGGAAGTTTATGCTCATCAAATGAAGAACACAATATACCCCTCCACCATTCTTAGAAAGAACACCAGAAAGAACACATTGTGTTCTTCATTTAATGGAGGGAGACCTTCATTAGGAGATGGTCGATGGTCATCACTGCCTTGGTGGGGTTGATGCGGAAATATATTAAGTATAGTAAAGCATTTGCAAGGTGGGTGTCAAAAAATCTAACAGGTGACAAGAGACAGTACAGAATGGGAATCAGTTTCCAACACATGATGTACCACAAACAGGAGGGGAAGCTTTCTAAGAATGTACAGTGACAGTGGACAAACATGGTGCAAGCGCTACACACTGCAGACCCAATGACATATGACCATGTATTAGAAGCATGCAATATCACCACATCATCAAAAGTTCAGAAATGTCCTAACCTCAGGAAAGGTGACAGTCATTCTATTCTTTGATGCACTGAGCCCATTACCCGACCATTTCATGGGGAAAGGGAAAACTGTTGCATCTTCTTGACTCTTCAATATGCTCCATACTGATCTGTTCCGTGCCAAAAAACCATGCAAACTGGATGTTTAAGTGAAGGTTTCATATTGTGGCAAGATACTGCATGAGCACACATGACTCTACACACCTTAGAAACATGTGGCAACTACGCTGGTAGCTACTTGACCATCCCCTGTACAGCATGGCCTAGCAACTTCCAGATTTTCAGAAAGCTCAAAATTGACCTGGGATGGCACCAGCTTGTATGATGAAATATGATGCAATTGAAGCTGTCTAACTCTGGTGCCACTAGAAGCCATTAAATTACGTTGAACAAGGAATAAAAAATGTGATTGTGAATAAAAAATGTGAAGATGGGATAGATGCCTAAGTACTATGTAGAATTATTCTGAAAAAATCATAACATGCTTGGATAAAATATTTCTTGTTTTCATTGGAATGATCCATGTACTCCTAACCCCTTTAAACTGTCAGAGCTGCTTAATCTTTTCCACTGTGTAATCTTGCATATCCAGCACCCTCACTACCAATAAAAATTCCTTCCTCTTCACATTGTCACTCCACATTTATATGCTAATGATTATCTGACTGTTCCAGTGGGATATCATTGGGCACAGACAGATTATCATTCCGTGAGAGTTTTGCGACTGAGGAAGAGAAGAGAGGGTACAGATGGACCTTAGACATCCTCTCTCACCTTCGCTCTCATCCAGGCTCTGCACACGGTCTGAGACAATGCCTGAGGTGGTGTTGGAGGATGTGTTGCTGATCACAGATACCCTCTGGTCCCCGTGGCCCTTGCACTCTGACCCGTGGGTGCCATGGACTCGATGAGCTGGGACTGGGAACAGGGCATGTCGCAGGGCATGTGCTGCCAGCGCTGCCCGGTGGTGAGATCCTCCTCCCATGGATCCCCCCTTGGACACCGAAAGTTCAAGCAGCAGTGGGCACAGCTCTCGCATCCGCTTCCGTTCTTTGGGTGACGTTGTAAAGAAAGAGAAGAAGAGATGCATCAATGTCAAACACACACCTGGACGATCCACATGTACGGACAAAACTTAATCGCAATAGGGCCTGGTGATGCTGTCTTTACTTACATATAAGGAAACATCCCTCACTTTTCAAATATACCTTGGACATGCAGGAGGTGGATGAGGAAAAAGAGTATGATGGATGAGAAATGGTGAGTTGTGTAGAGAAGATAGGAGTGTTGCAGACGGGACTGATTTCACATGTGGGTCGACAGCAACATGTTGGTGTGGATTTATGGGTTATAAAGGATTTATATAGGATACATGATTTATCCAGAAAGTAAGTTGAATAAATTCAGGATGAAAGTGTATAGCAAGTCAAATTACAAGATACTAAAATTTTTCAATATAGCACCCTTGTGCATTTACAGACTGATCTAAGTGCCTCTGCCGGTTGTGGTACACTTCCTGGAAGGCATAGATGGGAACCTCTTTGGTGCTATACCTGTACAGCATCCCAAAATGGTTGTCCTTCAGCTCCTTTTCATTCCTGGAACAAAAAAAAGAAGTCCAGTGGTGTCGCATAGGGGCTGTAGAGCAGTATTGCTCCACCTTGTGCTTGGCCAGATGCTCGGCATTTCATGAGGAAGGGAGGTGGGAAGGAGTGGCTGTGGTGTGGCCTCCAGTTGGCAAAGATCTCCTTCCTCCTGATGTGTCACACTCTTTTCTGCAGTCTTTAAAGGGCTTCCACATAAAACTTACCGTTCACTGTCTGTCACTGAGGCACAAACTCTTTGTGGATAATACCTTAAGCTAGTTCAGTAGAGCTACTATTGCTTTTATGGGTTTTATGTGGATAAGTATGTTGAATATTTGATTAGTAAGATATATTGGGGTCGAAGAAAATGATTTCTGAGGAAGAGCTTATCGAAGTAATGATGGTAGAAGAGTGTAGTCTTTGAAAGATGAAATATGTTTAAGAAATCAATACTGTTACATGCACAAGAAAGAAAGACTTCAGTCCTATCCTTCCTGCCACTATAGAAGGTGAAGTGATTCACATTCATACACACATATATGTACATTTGGTAGTGGTAGTAGCAATAGAGGATTCTACCAACAGCTGAGGTCAGTTGCACAATTAGGGATATTCAGGGAGAGGAGGACGGGTGGAGAGAAACCCTGCACTAGGAACGTGACTGTCACATCCTTCCTCCTCTTGAGAAAGGTGGTTAGACCACCGAAAATTCAATCCCAGTGAGTTTCTCTTTTATATGTGTTTCTGTGTTTTTGTCTTTGTCTACTAGTGCTAATTCCATTTATATACATGCCTCTGTTTATTTATATATATCCATCATCGGATATATATATATATATATATATTATTTTTCGCACATAGAAATAGACATATAAGGAAAGGGGATAGGAAAACACATAAAAGACCAACACAGGAAATTAAAAAATAATATTTGTTCGCCATATGGCAGGATTTTCGAGTTTGAATATATATATATCTCTGTGTGTGTGTGTGTGTGCATTCTCTTCTGGCATCATGCCTACCTTCTTCCTCACGGCGGCGGACCTCGGCCAGCCGTGGTTGCATTGCCATGCTGAACTGGTGTGTGAGCCTGCATAGTGAGAGCAGGTGTTTGCTCTTCTCATCACTGTTGGAGTAATATGTGAACTTTCTTGGTGTGCTCCCAGGCCAGTTGAGGGCTCGAATCTCAAATTTCTTGCGCTGTGAAGAATAAAAGTTTGACTAATGTAATTTAACACATAAAAGACTGCATGGTATCTTCTACCTTAATTACAAAGTTTACGAAAACCCTCATGTCCCCAAGGATAAAATATCATACCTCAGGCAATTCATAACAATATCCATTACTTATTTATGAGACCTATGAATGGAAATGTGTTTTAATTTATAACTATAGTCCTCTTACTCCATGACATTGGTCCATAGTGCATCAATAACATGTAACACAATATATGATTATAAATTTCAAGGCACTGTGAATAATTTAGGTGGAAAACATTTGTTATTAATTGGTTTATTACGTGCAAATAAGAGCAAAGGACAGTTTCTCTGGCATTGATTAGAAATAATTATGGAATTCCTTGTAAATAAAAATAAAAAAAGGTCAATAATCACAATGACATAAAAACAGCCAATCATGTTTATGACACTTCCATGTCATTATCAAGGAAGCAATCAATGGAAATAGTCTCCAAAGTAGACCAACATTTGCCGGCATATTGGACGAACTAAGCTCCCCTTTTTCACACACATAAAAAAAATATTTCTACATTTTTCATTAATTTCCATAATGATTCTTGGCACTAATTTTATAGTTATTTATGCCCATAAAAATGTAACTAGGGAGCATAGCTGTGGACACACTTTTTGTCACCATTCTAAAAACAGAGATATTCACCTCCGGAGCTAAATTAGGAATCATTTGAAGCCTCTACTGCAGAAATTTTATCTTCATTCAACAAATCGTCATTCTCTTTGCCATCCATTACATTCATAATTCTGTGTTTCTTACATAATTTTACAACTGCCTCATATTTCACAGTATTCCATGAAGTTTTGCCCCATCCACATATCTGCGGAATTGTGTTGTGTCACATCAAAATCTATATACCACGTCTAACTATTCCATTTTGCCTTCATATCTACGTTTTTTATTAACATTTTTCAAGTCCCGGCCATTTTGCAATTCTATGTCACAGGTTGTGTGTACTGTGAATGGCTTTTTGTGTTTCCTCTTCCTGTCTTCAGCAAGTTCCTATCATATTTTTAGTTGGTGGTGGTCTGAAATTCCTCTCTGCTTTGAAAACATACAGGTAGGAAGAAGCATAGCAAACATAGAGCAATCAACTGATAGAATATTATTTGCATAAAAGTTAGACCAACAATCTTGGTCATTGATCAGGCCACCAAGCAACCATAGGGAGGAATTAGAAAACTGGGTATATGATCAGTTAAAGGACATAATTACAGGCGTTCATTGGGGGAAATATCTGGATATTTGTTTGACAATGGCGATGTACATATACCCTGATGCTAATTATATATATACCTGACAACGAAAAAGAATTATATGCATGTCTAAATTTGTTTATTTGGGGACACATGACTTCAGGATAGTATAGAATAAGTGCTCCTAATATTTTGCATAAATAGGATAAAAATATGCAAAGAAACATAGGGTTGATCGGATTTAGATATCGTTATATTAAAATGTTTACACCGGAAAAAATCGATCTTCTTAATTATTTTTTCCACACACAGATAGAGGTATATGTTTCACTAAAATTTTAGATTTCAATTCATTCCCTTCAGTGAGGAATGAAAATTTAACTGCCGCGTAACTTCTACATCTTTTACAAATGCAAATTATAATTTAAGGAGAGAGACGTGAAGACGCTTACATAGTACACTGTAAACAGCTTCTGCAAAGTTTTATAGTCTCACATTCTTTCTTTAAAAGCTAGGTTTACAAGAGCATTTTTTTGCTCACCAAAAATATCAGCGCAGGCTGAAGAACCCAACGTGTGTTGATCACCAAATCAATAACCCTAATGAGGGGTTATGACTACAAAAGCAGTAAACCGCCGCCGCGAAATTTGATGTCCTCGAATTATTTCTTTAAAAGTACATACATTCTTATTTCCGAATTCAGTGTTCATTGTACCTGACAAAATCAAATCGCATTTGCCCGAAGGATCTGCAACATCGCGTGCCCACAGACGACACCGTGACAAAGAAACTGCCCACGTACATCAAAAGGCATGTAATGCAAATTAAAATCTAATACCGCTACAATAAATTAATCCTGGGTGGGTGGCAGAATTTCAAAATATAGATGAATGCTAATTCTAGGGTTCTCAATTGAATAACTGTGGGTAGCTGAGTATTTGGGAACTGGGAGGGAGGTGGATGGGTTACGGAATGCTCCGTGGTTGTCGATTCTGATGTCAAGGGGCGTGGTGCATTGGCCAATATAAAAAGCTTGGCAGATCGTACATTGTAAAACAAACATGATATTTTAGAAATGCAGGAAGAAGATGGGGGCGACGGGAGATATTTGAGCAAGTATTGTTGCGGAAGGGAATTTGTGACAAGGATGGAGCAGGTTTTGCAACTAGCACGATTGCATGGAGTTGGAGGGATATTGGGAAATTGAGCAGATTTATAAAGGGGCCTGGTTGAATTAAGAATATTTGAACGATTTTCTGAACGTTTAAATGTTATAGAAGGGCATTTGGAGATTAAACATAACAGTTTCAGGCTTAACTTTGTGAAATTCCTTCATGATGAGGGTAGAAAAAGAAACTTTGCAATTCAACATAAGGATTTAATACTTCACACGGCCATGGATTCGAAGCTGCGCATCATCATCAGTGTTCTTACGATGCGCAGCATCGAAGCCAAGGTCGTGCGAAGTATTATATCTTTATGTGGAAGTGCAAAGTTTCTTTTTCTACCCTCATCATTTGGACATTAGTTGGGCGGTGGTTTTGTTGTCGGGTACGATGGGAAAAGATCTCCGAGAATAATTTTACTGCACACCAGGTTGTGCAAATGGAAAGAGTGTCATATTTCTTCTAATGGAATAATTTAGGGGAATGAATGAAATATTTTAGATTTAATTTTTGCGTGCTTACGAATTTCTTTTCCAGAAGAGAGTTCGCATAATCACGTAGGATGAGAGAGGCATGGCGCCTTGGCAGGAATTTATCCAGGGTATCAGGGTTGTTGAAGATGACCTCTGACAGAAAGGTAGCACTGGATTGACTCTTTAGTATGGAGAGGATGAGAGTTATTGAAAATAATTACTAGTTGCTGTTCGTAGGTTTGATATGCACCGAGGTATGGAATTTGCTATTGAAGAAGGAGATTTGTGCATCTAAAAATGTGACTTGAATGGAATAAATGATGGAAGTGAAGGAAACAGAGTATGATGTATTGAGGGAAGAGATAAAACTTAAAGGGAGTCCATACCACGGGACTAAACGGGAAAAACATCGTCAATGTATCTGAGCCAAAGTAAGGGTTTCAGGGTGTGGTGGGAGATAAAATTTTGTTCAAGAAGGCCAAGGTAGAGATTGACATATGAATGACTGAACTTACTTCCCATGGCGCAAGCTTTGATTTGAATGCAGTGGCTATTGTTGAAAGTGAAAGAATTGCATTTGATAATGAATTTAGTAAGTTGTAAAAGGAAATCTGAGCTAGGTGCTTGTGGAGTGGGGCGTTTGGAAAGAAAATGCTGCAGGGAGGAGAGACGTTCTTCATGAGGGATGAAGGTATATAGGACTGCCACATCAATAGAGACCATAATTTTGCGTTGGTTAGGCCATATCTTGAACACGTGTTAAGTATGTGGAAACCTACATGGAAGGACCTCAGTCTGCATTTAAACAGGATAAGGAGGTTTCATGGTCAGACCGCGGTAGGGTCAAATTCGTTTGTGATCTGCTCGATTCCACCCTACCCCGCCATTCCTGACTTTGTCCTTCATGTCTGTACCAATCACTTTTCTCTATACCTATATCCATATGATTGAAATTGTGTTCGCCATTTGGCGGTTGTTTGTGCTAAAATTTATGTGCGTGAGTGTGCGTGCGTGTATATATATATATGTGTGTGGGTTGTCTGAAAAGTTCCCGAATATGGAGGCCTGCAATTGTGGGTCTTTGGAGGAAGGATTTCGGTGGAAGAATTTTTAAATAGATTGATCAAAATAAAATGGCAAACCACTTTTTCCAAATCCCTTTCTTTGCACACACACACACATGCAAGAGGAAAAATGAATTCAATTAGAAATTGAAAGGATATACTCCAAGGAATGGGATATTCTCCTGTTTAAGCAGCAGCAGCAGGGATGGAAGAAGAAAGGGTGATAGAGTAGGCGGTATAGGGAAAGCAAAGAAGACCACCAGAGATATCATTTATTAACGGGTTATATTTCTTCTCTGGTTTCAAAGAGCAGATCACGAAGGTAACAATAATAGAGAGAAGGAAATTAGGAGAAAAGTGAAGAATCAGGCGTGATATTGTGGAATCGAGACATAATGAAAACTTCGTTGCAATTTTCCACAGTTAAAACTTTATTGCCGACCATGGTTTCGATACACTGTATCGAAATGTTATGCGTTAGGCAACACCACATCCATCTTTGCCACCCACCTCTTGGAGAAGAACCATTCCCCGGATTTTGAATTTAAGCCGTTGCATAAATTCGAAAAGAGCAAGAAATTGGACGCTCTCGAGAGTTTAGAGATTATCCAACGGAGAAACCAGAAGATAGAGCTACTTAACGACATTCAGTTCCTCTCTTGCCCCTCCCCACTTTTGTCCATTAACTTCCCTCAGTGCCCTTTATGACGACACCTTCCCCCCCCCCCCCCCCGAAGAGTGAGCTGCCCGCACTTCGGGGGTTCCATTGGTTTTTCCTGCCTTTCTTTGTATGACAAAACCCCACCCCCCTTCCCACCCGCTCCCTCCTCCCCTGCCACCCCTTCTTGGTATATATATCCCTTCTCCTTGTACTCTCCCTCACCTGAAGATGATACAGTGTATCGAAACCATGGTCGGCAATAAAGTTTTAACTGTGGAAAATTGCAACGAAGTTTTCATTATGAAATTAGGAGAGATGGGAAATTGGTGGCTGGCACAGAAGAATCAACACTAGCAGGGCGCGGAGGCCGTGTTAACGGGTTCTAGACTAGACGACAGTTAGGCGTTCAGGGAAAGTGACTGCCCAGCCGGGCAATGTCAAGACCTTATTTCCCTCGAACGTAATTCGAGACCACAACGGTAGGAACATTACGCACGACAAATTGAACTCATCGAATGCAATTAATTATACTCATTTTAAGGGATGGTTTCCCTCTAGGCAACTTGCGGGAAAATACTTGATGTCGGAGGAGATTGAAGGAATGAAGAGATGCTGGGGAATGGAGCATACGGATGGGAGATAGGCTGAGAACCAATGCTTGGGGTCATAATCCACAATGAAAATCGCATCCCCCGCCAGTCACCCAGGGATGGTTGCCATAGGAATTCTCTCCAGTCTGCAAAACATTGCGACCGATGGGAGTCTCCCCCGATTCGTCGTCGGCCGTCGATCGCGACTGAGTCTCCCCGCTAATGAGGCCCAGGGTTCGTTCGTGCATACAAACACGCACACGCGTTGCCCATCAAGCACCCCGGCCCGACGGCTTTCCCGGCGCCAATACCTATCCATACGTGGGCCCTCGATCAACGCTCATCATTAACCAATTTACATCCGGCGTTGGGTCTTTTTAACATTCCCGAGCGTAGGAATCACGGCCCGAACGATTTCCCCCACCACCACCTCCTCCCTCCGCTTTTATTCGACCACCCCCTCCCCCAAAGCGAGGAAACGTGCGACTCGCCCCCTCCTGCTCCAACCGCCGACCACCCCCTCCCCCTCCCGCCGGGTGTTGATGGGAAGCAGCAGGAATGCGGTGACGTAATCCACGTCACCTCACCTCCCTCATACGTGAGCGCTTTCCACCTCTCTCCCTCCTTCCCTCCCTCCCTCCCTAGATTCCTTATTTCCACCCCACCCCTTTCCACCGTTTCCCGCCCCCTACCCCCTCTCACCCCCCCCCACTCCAGAGCGTCAATAATGCGGAGCGGGTTTCATTCGCCACTCGTTGGATGGCTAGGTGCACGGGGAAGACGGTGCGCATGAAAAAAGTAAAAACAAAAGAGTCCTGGTGATGATAACATGGGTACGACGGCAGAAGTTCTACATATGAGACCTGTAAAGAGAAGCGAATTGGATCGGGGGCATTTAAAGAAAGGACTATCCGCAGGAAAAAAGTAGATGAGTATGTTGAGGGGAAGGATGGGGAGGAAGAGGAATGCGGAGAATGAATTTTCGCCAAAATGGCAATGACCACTGCGGCCACGACTCCTAATTAACATAATTACTGGGAACATTCTCAACATATTATTCCAAGTGATATTGTCAATTAGAGCAGTTGTATGCCATAAACAATAAAAACCAGCCTAAATTCAATCGCTGCCGCTAATTTTTCTTGTCGGTCGACGCGCGGTGACGCCGCAAGCAGCCGGCGGCCGAGGCATCGCGACAACAGCTACGCCAACTTGCCATCAGATGCACTCGGATCGGCTGAAATACTCGAGACTGACGAGAGCTTGCTATTCCTATATAATCCTTCAATTTGCCATTGATTGCCCTAAATGATCGCGCCGCGCCCAAAGGCCGGAACGTAGCCAGTGTGACATCCATATTAAAAAAGGCTAGAGAGAAGATCCGAGTAATTACCGACCCATCTCTCCGAATTACCGATTCATCTCATGAAAAATCTCAGAGCACATATAATTGTAAGTTCAATCATGAAATATTTCGATTCTCAGAGTTTGCTTACAAAAAACCAACACGGATTTCGAAAGGGTAGATCTTGCGAGGCCCAACTGACACTTTTAATTCATGATATTTTGGTCTCGGGTGAAAATAATGTTCAGGTCGATGCCATATTCCTTCATTTTAAAAAGACACTCGACAAAGTCCCTCAGGGGAAATTGCTCCAAAAGTTGGGAATCTACGGGATTTGATATATTGTGTTTAATAGACTGGATTCATATATTTTTAACAGGTCACGTTGCAGCTAAGGGTCGTAATAGACGGGGTATCATCGGACAAAGCGTAACATCGGGTGTCCCACAAGGAAGTGTTATTGGCCCGCTATTATTCCATTTATACATTGATGGTATTGATTCTCAGGTTTCCAGTAAACTTCGTCTATTTGCTGACGATGCAGTGATGTATATAATATCCAGTCATAAATATAGGGATACTCGTACATTAACTAATGGCCTAAATGCAATGCAAAAGTTGTGTGAGACATAGGAGTTAGAATTAAATTTGAATAATCGTGTTTCGATAAAGTTTTGGGGGAAGGGTATTTCACACTAAAAAAATTACACCATACAGGGATCCATCTTAATACACGTAAAATCGGTCCAATATTTGGTGTAACGGCAACTAAGGGTATATCCCGGGGAAAAATTAAAGGTATTTGCGGAATATCAAATAAAAAGTTAGGATTCATAAAAAGGATACTTGGAAGATGCAATGAAAGGGCCAAGGACCTTCGTTATTTCACATTAGTTAAGCCTAGAGTATGCAGCGGGTGCATGGCATCCTCACAAAGTCGCCTTAGTTTTGGAATCAGATCGAATGCAACGCAGAGCATCTAGGTTTGTGAATTTGAGGTCAGTCTCTTAACTGAGGATGTTAAAGACATACAGGCCCCAACTAACTAAGTAGATCAGATCACGTACGTAAAAACAGGGAGATAGATTTTAAAAAATCGTTCTTACCTCGTACCATTAGAGAATAAAATGTACATGAAAGCAATCGCGGAGGAATTAATTAGAATTGGCAGTGTATATATTTAGTAGACATTCAGCATGTTATTTTTATTTTTTAATTCAATAGACCCTTTTTTATACAGTTATACAGCATGATTGGAATATACTACATATCCGCTATTGAATATTGATGAATTGTAAGTGCCTTCCTTCGAGTGATTAACTTTACTCCAGTGCAAGATAAAATTAATATTCGTGTAGAGGGGTCATGATTGGGACTGTGCATGCATCGTTGGTGACGTAATACCCCCTTTAATACCCTGCAAGCCGCCGCAAGGGCGTGTAGCCCTTGCGGCGGCTTGCAGGGTATTATGCAGATGGAGCCATAAACCTATAGTATAACAGCATCTAAAACGCATTCAGGTAGCAGCCGTAGGGACGTGTGGAAGGGGATACAAAGACACTAGTTTCGATATCAATTACAATTACAAGTAAATGTGATATCTTTGTTTAAGGTATTTCAGATAATATTTCTGGTTTTTCTGTTAAAGGTCAGACCGGTGCCACACGAGGTAAACAAATTTGTGTTTTAATATTTCACGAAACGCTGTTGACGTGACAATCCAACAGTGCAGATAGTTCATGTAATGGCGTCCTTTACTTGAGAAGGTCGGAAAGTAGTGCTGCACGTATGCCTTACTAGTGTTATAATTCGTAGTGGTTAGAAAACAATTCCATCGAAGGTCAAATGTTGGATTTTCACAGTTTCATCCCATTATTTTCGGACCTTTTTAGACGCAGGTCCCTCTTGTGTGCCTATCTACGTACAGTGGCATACCTACCGTACCTTCGACCCTAATAAACCACCTTAGAACTTTGGAAGATAATTCAGTTTCCCTGATTATTTCATGTCAGCATACGAATACTACACCTCCTCAAGAACTATAGAATTGGATGTGATAGAAGGGCTTGCGCGTTCTGTCGACCCTTTCAGCTGTGACAACGATAGCAATGATAAACTCTCCCTCCAAATATGGTCATCCAAGTCAGATAGACCGAAGGCAAGGGGCAGAATGAAAGAATGTCTGTTTCTCAGTGAGGCGGACATTTGAGTGGAGGGGTCACGTTTAAAACACTATTGAGGGAGGCAACAGGAAACCACTGCAATTATTCATCCCACTATATTATAGTGGGCCATAATTATTAGTCAGTCCTGGTAAAAGCAAGACTCGGCCGTGAGTCGCACCAGGCAGCGAGAAAGGTACGACCTCCGCAGTCGTCATCACACGAAGTCCTTACAAAGCGGGATCGACAGAGCACAGAAAACACAGAGACGGGCCCAACTACTGGTGTTTTTCATTAATATTGGCCCGCTTGGTCATTAAAAAAAAATGTTTATGCATCTCATTCCTCCTCATCCGGGTGGGGAGGAGAGGGGGGAGGGCCGACCCCCCCCCCACTCTCCCTCCGCCGTTGGGGCGACGACGGCAGCATCAGGCCTCCCAAAATCGGATGTTGCGCTCCGAGTGTGCACTCGGCATGTCAATGGCACCTTCTCCGTGCCCTCTCCGCCCCCCCCTGTCCACTTAGAAAGGGCGGGCGGCGCATGCATCCAGGGCTGCCACTCTCACGGCCCACCGACTGAAGGAGCAGCGGATTTGATTCAGGAAGCGAAGGAGCGATTTTTGCGCTGGGTTTGACCGGCTGCGATGGGACGGGGGGTGTGGCGAGGGGAAAGCGGCGACGAAGGCATGTTTCGACCATCGCGCCCCACTCCAAATCAATCCAGGAATGTACCAATCCCGAATAAGCATCGCTGTCTAAAACATTTTTCCAGGTTACGCTATAAATACGGCTAAGCCGTGCATTTTGTTTGATTGGGTTTGCTAATTAATTATTTTGTCGAGCTAACGTGAAACTGAACAAATATTTTGGTCGGGAACAATGATGCACGTCGCATACTCTACGGGGAAAGCTCCACCAAAGGCTTCTTAAAATAACTAATGTAGCATCTGCGAATTCATGGAATATGCATCAAAATCCTCCCTGCCGGGAAACAGTAAGGATCGATCACATTGCCCCTCCTCCCATAAACATTCTCCCGTCCCATAAAAACTCGACAAGTTCGCTCGAATGTCGAAGTGATGTTGGCTGCTTTTTTCGATGCAAAGGGGGTTTTGCATCACGAATACCTACCTAAGGGCCAGGTAGTCAACAGTGAGTGCAAACTGGGGGTTATGAAACACCTAAGAGAGAGAATCAGGCAAAAACGGTCCGAATTTTGGAGGAGTGGCGAGTGGTTTTTTCACCATGGTAACGTGCCGGTTCATTCGTCCCTCAGGACAGAAGATTTCTTAGCCAAAAACAAGAGCACTGTGCTTCCCCACCCATCCTACTCACCAGATCGGCCCCATGTGGCTTTCTCCTTTTCCCCAAGCTAAAAACCCCGCTCAAAGGAAAAAGATTTACCACCATTTCAAAGATAGAGAAAAATTCGACGAAGGAGCTTATGAGCATTCCGGAAGAAGCGTTCTAGGACTTTTTCAAAAAGTGGAAACTCCGTTGGGATAAGTGTGCACGTTGGGGAGGAGATTACTTTGAAGGGAATCCTGACCAATGACTTGTTAGTTAAGTATTTTTTGTGATAAATAAAGTTCGGGAACTTTTTGAACATTCCTCGTAAGGAAGCGACTCGCCATAACTTTGATATGGAGCGAAGTTATGTATTAGCGTGGAAACGTGTTCATTGAAGCAGAATGACAGGCGTAGATTGGAGGATTTTGAAATGTAGGAGTGGAAAAAGATGGAAACTCTGAAATGGTCAGAAAGGAAAATAAATGAGGAATTGGTAAGTATGATGGGGGAGGATAGAGGACTGTTGAAGACTGTGATAAAGGGGAGAATGTTAGGCAAACGAGGAAGGTGCAGGAAGGGGATAGGGATGTTGGTTGGAATGAAGGGAGGATGGAAGTATGATGGATAACAGTTTATTTTAGTGTAGACTGTCAGGTTTTGTCTCGTTAGGCGAGGCTAAGAAATGTAAGTGTGCTATCTGTGTCCATCCAATAATACCTACTCTAAAACGGCAGAATGGCAAAGAATACTAACGCAAGCATTAAATCCACCCCTTCGGGGTCACCGTCTACCCGCTCTGGCCGCATATTCTTTCCCGCTCGTAGTGAATCCGCACATCCATCGGCTCTCCGTTCGTTCCCATTTCGGGACGCTCCGCCACATTCCTTCCCGCCTCCACCAAGTACCCACGCCTCCCCGCGACCACTTTACTAAGCTCCTAACTCGAAGAGAGAGAGAGAGAAAGTTCCCTTCAATGACTTCGCGAATGCTTGACAACATAATCCTAAATCTAGCAGTAATAAATCTCGGATTTGCCCTCCCACTAAGAACGCCCTTATCGCAAGTCTTATTACATTGCGTGAAATATTTTCTTCGAATAGGTTTTATTACTTATTGAAAAACGTTTTGTTTCATGTTGGCACGGATTACGAGATATTCGTAAAAAAAAACCCTTGTCCAGTGGTGAGTTTTGACTTTTTCACAAGAAATTAATTGTTTTAATAAATGTGCGGCCAAACCCCAGGGCCCGCCGGTACTCACCTCGCGGTGACAAAGGAATATTCGCTTGAAATTGAAGACGTTTCGATGCGAAAGGAAATGTTTTTTAATCCACAAAAATTTGAAGAAAAAACAATCTCATGACCACATAATTTTTTCACGCACACAGCTTCTAATTCCCAGTCAAGGGTAAAACCGGACAATTTAAACTCGTGATATGAAAAGGCGAAACAGCAAGAACGCGAGCTTTTCACGCTGTTCCGTGGAATGTTCGTGTGATATGGATCCTCAAGGGTAAGTTCATGGAAGAGCATCAGTCGTGGCAGCTCGGAAAACGTATTGTTCATTATCAAATCGTCAGCCCGTCCAGAACATACGCAACGCAGTTGAATACCGCTAATCCAACACTCTCGTGCGACCAGATTGATGGGGCTGACTGTTTTCAGCATTTTACACAGAAGGTTAAGCGAAACCGTGCATTTGAAATTTTTTTCCTGCATCCAGAAGATATCTCCCAAGAAACCCCTCTCCTCGCACACCATCCCTAGTACTACCTCATTTGTTTTCCTTTCGGTCCATTGAAATGGACAAATGAGGAAGTACTGGTGATGGTGGGTGAGGAGAGGGGTTTGTTGTGAGATATCCTATGGAGGCAGGAAAAATGGATAAAAGGCGCATTGAGCGGCAGTGGAATGTTGAAGACGGTAATAGAGGGGAGAATGTTAGGCAAACGAGGAAAGGGCAGGAAGGTTAAAGGGATGTTGGACGCGATGAAGGGAGAAAGGAAGTACACAGAGATGAAGAGGGATCTGATGTAGATTAGGTTGCTCGGTTGTGTTTTGTTTGGAGCCGCAGGATGTTTAATTGATAGTTGTGTCCATCCAAAAACCTACCTAAACGGGTAGATTACCTCATAAATAAATAAAATAAATAAATCACACTTCCACATTTTTTTCAGTTTTCAGGAGTGAATCGACCCTGTTATGAGCGAGGGAGAGCGTTCCCAATGATGAAAGCTTAACTTCTTCAGTGAAATCCAAATGACAACAAGAAAGGGGGTCTAAATCATTCCCACAGCACCAATTCCTCGCCCTCACTCCAGGTCGGTGGACCTCGCCTCTAGGGAAGCGCGCCTTTCTCATGCGGTGATCCTTGGTCGGTCACCAATTTGAGACCTGGGAGGACAAAAGACTTAGGTGATTTTGGAGGATATAATGTTCATGCCCAGCTATTGGGGAAAGAAAGCGACTTAATTCAACCATTAAAATGCATGAACAGATATCGAAATGAGTAACTGGTGAAAGAGAAAATGTTCTCGGATGGCAGCGAAAAATATCAGTGGTCAACTCGATAGCGTACGAACGCAGCCGTCAACTGGTTGTAACCCTCAGATCCTCAACAGGTTTGATTCCGTTGCGGATTTGATTGTTTCGATTCCATCTGATTTTTATCGCTTAATGAGCCTCATTTGTCTTGAGATTAATGTATTCCCGAAATACATATGTATAAACCCCGTCACAGGGTTTCTGGTTTACCCTTGAAGGGTTAATGCAGAATATTACGCAATAGTGACTCGCTTATCGCGGTAGACAGACCACAATTAAGCACTCAATTATCAGACGCACATCCCCAAAGGGAGAGGAGTGAAACATCATTCCGTTCAGGCTCCACACTGCTTCTTTACGACTGCCAATAGAAAAGGGGGCAGCCGCGGGGTGTATGTCGAAGAGGGAAGGAGGGAGCTACAATTGGGCAAATCAATGGGCGACGCCAAGCTCATAAGAGGGGCGCACCCGAACATTTCATTCAAGGCTCGCGATTTCACTTAATGACAGACTTTTTTTACTGTCAGGGCGTCTTCACAATAAAGAATCTGGCTAGAAGAGAACAATAATTTGATGGATTTTTGCATATTTGACATAGCGATCAATAGAGTTGCACAATATTTAATGTGATTTCAGGCATCAAAAATAAATGAAGATCTGGCGCTTTCCCGGCGTGTTGCGTGTAGAAATTCCTCTCGGGTGTTCCACCCGGTGAGGGTTGCGCTCCATCCTGGTCGACGTTTCGAGCAAGAGTGCTTTGTCTCCAATTCATTTCTAAATAATTTTATTCCACCATTGTGACAGGTAAAAAAGAACACCAGTGATAACAATATGAACTAAAAAACAAGAACGAATCGGAATATTCATTTTAGGAATGAGTTCTTCGGGGTCGAAAAGCTAAGTAGTAGTTCTACGAAGAATGTAGCAATGACTTTTTTGCCACCTAATTACTCGTAAAATTTCACCTTCGGGTCAGGTTCCTCGTGATTGGTGGGCGCTGAAAGATGGGTTCCATGCGCATTCCGCGATTGTGCCATTCTGACGTGTCTGTCGCATTCTATTCCAAACGAACCTTCAGGCATCGCTGAGTGAATACCCGAAATCCCGATTGGAATTCCTCTTCTCTCTGCTCGAATTTCAATGGATGTTTCTATCCCTAGGTGCGATCCCAATATCCCGGGGAGCGAGCAAGTATTCTTGTTTCGTCAAACTGCATGGAAACGATGAAATATTCGGCAATGACTGATTTTCCTGGTTGCCCCAACCGCAAGCGTCGCTTATGCTCCTTCAGCCCCGTCTGCATGGTGTGTCTTGTATCCTCGACGCATTCGCCGAGAGACTCGGTTAACGCCGCCTGGGGCGTGTTAAGGCAAATTGGGTCCTTGACGAGGAGCGAAGAAGCACGAGCTTGATGCTTTTTGCCTGCTGACAAGGGTAACACCACCGATCTCATGGATAAGGAAGGATAAAAGTGAAAAGTACAGGATATGCTTCAAGTTAAAGCCTTAGTGAGCCTGTCCCGTGATCCGCCACTCCGAGGGAAACAAGCGACCTTATCAGGAAGTCGGGGCTGCCAGCTGATACTGCCAAAAGCCTCAGACCGCAAGTACCGGCTCCTCCCAGGATCTACTGTTTACCAAAGACCCACAAGGACGACATACTTCGGCGAAATCACAGTCCTTCCATCACCTCTCCCCCCTACAACTTGGCGAAATATCAAACAGACATCTTGGCGCCATTCGTGGGATTCTGTCAGCATCACTTCAGGAATCTTAGTTAAAAATTCATAAAACCGTATCATCAAGGAAACATTATCTGTATTCAAAGTAAATTCCCGAAGTTTAAAAAACAAAGTCACAGAATATCATCACCTTTTTCAAACAACAGACGCAAATACACTTATTGGGCGAGAAAGCTGGTTATCCATACTACCGACGGTGAAATTTTCCCAAAATCTTTTCTATTTACAGAAATCACATAACAAATAGAATCGGGAGCGGTGTCTTCATTATAGTTGACAAATTCTTGCGTCAGCAGGGCTGAGGTAATTCCGTATAATGGTTTGGAAAGCGTTTGGTGCTAAATTAAAAGTCCTCAATCCAAAACAGTTTATGTAAGCGCATTTTACAGGCCGCCAGTCGACAGAGACAATTCAATACTAGAATTAGATCAGCAAATCAAAGGTTTTTTTTATCCCAAAAAAAAGATCGCGACGTAATATTCGGTGGAGAGTTCAATGTCCCATCTATTGTGTCCATCGATCATCCTCAAAAAGATAAAACAATAACAGGAGAGTAACACGCATCATTACTTAGTAAGCTGAAGGCAGAAATTGCAAAATATAGACCAAATTTGAAGAAGAAGATGGAGAAAGTACGTTTCCATCAGGATAACGCAGCTGCTTATACTTTGGCGGTCGTCATGGCTAAAGTTCACGAATTGCATTTCGAATTGGTTGACCACTCACCGTATTCACCAGATCTGGCCTTCAGCGACTAGTTACTGTTTCCTAACCTCAATATTTCGCTTGGAGGACAGGCCTCGACTAAGATCGGACGAAGAGACAATGGTGGATCTGTAAACGCCTATTTTGTGGAGGAAGACCTCAACTACTATTTGGATAGGTTAAAAATGCTAAGAGTATCGCTGGAAAAATTGTACACAGTAAAAAAGAGACGATGTTGAATAATAAAAATTAACTTGAAGAAAAATGTCTTCTTTATTTGTTGGACAACCGTCTCACCGGAGCAGTACCATACCATCGAGGGTACCTGGAACCAATCATAGAGGGCTGACTGACTGACACTATCGGCCAGAAGGCGAACATTGAAACATCGTCGGTCAGAGTAGCGACTTAATCCGGTGGAAGACCCGAGAGGAATTTCTGCGCAACAAAAATAAATTTTGAGAAAATAGTATAAAAGAATTAGCCGGAAAGAAAAATGATAGAAATTCAATAATTATACAGAGCGCACGTTCTGACTGTAAAGCGAACTAGATGACTCCATTCCGAAAAGCTTTGACTCGAAAATTGTTTTTAAAATGCATCAGATTCAATTAGTATCCGAGTACACATGGTGTTTCTCCTCTGTTTTCAAATTATTCATCGGTGGTGCTCCCGTTAGGTTTAAATTTTAGCTGTGGAAAGGATTTTCCGGCCAGGTTTGAAATTTGCAGCAGAGTACGCAGACATGGCATTTGCCTCATTATGATAAAACAGAATGATGCGTCGCTGGGAGAAGGAATTCCGCGTGACATCACCCGCGAACCCTCCGACCCCTTACCCCATCCCCTCCCCCGGATCCCTCTCCTCGCTTGATCTCACCTCCGCCCGCCTTTTCCACGTGACCCCGGCTCGAGGAGGACACCAAACGAAACCAATCGGAATGCAAAAAAGAGACGAGACGTGGAGTGACCCCCGGGCGACCTTCCCCGGAGGCAAAAATGCCCTCCCCGCACACAAACCGCTAACTACATTCCCCTCCTTCGATGCCCTCTGGCTCTGCATCGAGGGGATGCGGTTCGAAGCATTTCGGAGCCCACTGAACGACGGACGTCTCGCGCCATAGGAGGTCTCCTTAGCGATGATGGTGAACAAGTATCATGAGCCCCATCGTACTACGGAAGGAGAGATCATGCAAATACAATTAGAGAGAGTAAGTGGAGGGCGGATAGATTTAAGATGTCATTTTTCCCACGAACGATACCGAATCAGAATAATTGTTATTCGACAGCGTAGGGGAGTGGGGGGGGGATTGTTGTCATGAGAAGTATTTTCCTATTTTCATTCTCAGTAGCCCAGTGCGTCGTCAAAATCTCGTCTGGCAGTACTCATTGCTCTACTTCTTACAAACACAACCTAAGCTTACAGAAGTACATACACGATCATCATGAAAGTAAAGTAATGCGCATAATTTTATTGTGGCGCGACTGACCACGGCAGCGCGGTTTAACCCGTCGGGAAATGTGGCAGGTGGTCTGCCCTTCCATCGCAGCCGATCGCCAGTTTGCTCCGAGTAGTCTTAGCGGAAAGACCTGCCTCCGCGTGAAGTGTGTTTTTCGACTTTGTAACACGGCGTGATGGAGCGCCCAGCCACATGCCCCCAGCCACACGTCCTTCATCGTTACCAACTTCCTGGCCCGGGGTACCCCTCGGTGGTCCGCCACCCCCTTACAATCCCGACTTGCCTCCGTAGGATCTTTTTTTGCTTTCCCGACTGAAGAGAGAGCTGAAAGGAAAGCATTGGGAGACCGTGGAAAACATCCAAAAGCATGTTACAACGTCCCAGAGAGACATTCCAGTCGAGGAGTTTCAGGGTGCCTTCCAGGCATGGGAGACACGTCTTCGCAAGTGTAATATTTATGGAGGAGTGGCGTATTTTGAAGAATTTTAAGCATTTGTACAAGTACGAACAATAAATGTATTTTTCCCAGAGAATGCGCATTCCTTGTATAGTTTTATGAATGGGTATCATTAGAACAATGACGATTAACGCTAGGTTGGACATTCAAAAATAAATTCGGAGCCGCTTGCTTCAGCACGGAGGTCTCGGTCAATTACTCTTATTCCAACACGCATTGGTCATTTGGATAATGAATATAAAATTAGAGGAATAGGAGCCAGAACTAGTAGACTTCTTCCAACGAACAATACGAGACAGTAACTGAAGAGTTAGCGCTAACAAGAGGACCACTTGCCACCCGCAGCGTCTCGGGAACATTCAGTTTTATTTAAATCGAAATCCATGCACTTTACACTGATCTCGTATGCATTGTGGGCAAATATTCTCCCGCATGACCGAGTAAAGCTGAAATACATTTAAGTTAGAGCATGTTTAAACTCCCAAACCGCCTTTTGTTATACTTTTAATGTCCCCCCCTCGTCCCTCTCCGCGGGGTATCTGCCTCACGCTGCCAACCGCAGGGTACAACTTTTTCAACCTGCAGAGTCACCTTCAGTTGCATGGCCATGGGCTCATAGAATGGTTGGAGGAACGAGGACTCATAGAATGGTTGGAGGAAGGAAGGCTCAAAGGCCCCCCCTTCTTGCTTTCCAATTTTGCAAGACCTGTTTTAGTTTGACGATGGTCTATTGAATGATAATTTTTATTCCCTACTATTTTATATAATTAAGAACACCTACAGGCTACCTACACCTACCTGTATATACGGAAACATATTTTATTTCAAACTAATTTTTCCGTTAACATGCATATGTGTACGCACACCATAGACGTCTTTTTAGGGATTTTAAGAGAATGTTTCTGTTTCCTTTTCCCCACACCTTAAACACCCTCCCCAACCCTTTTCAACTGGTGCTTCCACCCCTTGCCACACAAGCTTTTGGTGGATTGCGGGAATACTTGGGTGCAGATAAGAAGCTCTCAACCCTCTACCTGCTTCGCGGGCAGTTCTTCAAATCATTACTCTTGAATTAAAAGTTTTTCGAGGGAACAGCTCGCCTTCCGCTCTCCTCCCGCCAGCCGGGAGGCTTCCAAAGTCTGCCCCCGGCAACCCCGACAGGGGATGACGCAATCCTATTTATAATTCGGACGCAGCAGCGAGTTGGTGGGGAGGAGGATGCTGGAGTGCGCACGCTTATCTTCATATTGCCACAGAAACCAGGATGCCATCGGCGAGAGGTGTGTGGCAGGGGGAGCATCCACACCAGCCATCCCACAGTGCGCGCACGCACAGTTGTGGCCACGAAACATAAATCTTATTAACTTTCGTGCTTTCATTCCTTGCTTGACACAACAGAAATAGCCAGAACGCCAACAGAAAGCCCAGTTTGTATTCATTCCCATAGTTTTTCCATTGAGGGTCACATCTCTTCTTCACGTAGTTTAATGCCAACTGATTTTGTAATTACATTTCTATATTAGAATTGTTTTCAACTACCAGTCTTTCATGAACACTACATGAACACCAAATGAACAATGCCCAAATTTAAGGAAACTGTAGGAGACGTCGCAACAGTAACGTTTAACGGAGTCATCCACGGGACTGTGGCGCAACGAGCATGACTACGAATACCTGTGACGTTGAATGCACGCTAGTTCGTCATAACATCTTGTTCCGTTAAAGCCCCCAAAATTTTCAGTGCAAGTGGACGCCTTGTAGCTTAACCAGCCAGCCAACCAACGAGCACACCACCGGATATCGAAGGACCCGAGTTCGAAGCCCGATCAAGGGAATGATTTGAACACATTGAAACGTGTGCATTGAAATAAACAAAGGCTGAAATAATACAACAATAGGCCTTATTTTTTAAATATATAAGGAACGTAGCTACGGTCGTGAATCAATGTAAATAAAAAATACCGGGACCGTAAACTTGATCCCGGTATTTTTTATTTTTTGTTTACAATAACCCTTATGCCAACATAAGAGGCTTTGTAGGACTCTCCAACCGGAAGGGATATTTGGCCAGACTCACCTCGAAACACAGCTTTCCGATGTTGCTCCAGAGGAAGGTCGCCAATACAGCTTTCTCATCGTTTTCCTGAAAATCAAATAAATAGAAAACATTTATTCAAAGCAATCTAGAAGCAACTTCAAGTGGCTGGTTGAAATACGGAATCAAGGCACCGAAGCGGTGGTAGACTGAATTAGTGGAGGCGCCCACAGACATTTATATAGTATTTTCGGCGGCGTCCCTTCCAGCAAGGGAGACCGAATTGCAAGGAGCTAACATTAAGGGACTAGTAATGAGCTGGACACTAATAAAATAGAAATCCTTAAGGGTAAATCATCAAACGCGTAGATATCTAGTTACACAGATTTTACGGTTGCAGAGAGTTGGATTTATTTGTTGGATTATTTTGATATGGCGACGCAGATAAAATATTTTGAACAAAACGTTTTATATTAAATGTTTCCCGTTCCACCCTCATCATTGCACGCAATCCTTCTCCACCATTCTAATTATGTAACTTCCCCCGCATTTATAAGCAAAGTTAACCAGTAAGTTAGGTTTCCATCCCTACATCTGATTCATCAGGCCACATTACATTCACTTCCTCCCTCCAAAGTACTCGAAAGTCAGCCCCATCATCCCTTAACCAAATCAGACGTGAACCTTACCTCGGAGATAAATAGATAATGATCTAGGGTCAGGTTGCTTTATGTTTTGCTATAGCTACTGAAGGGAAATCAAAACTTATCAACTCATCACATTATATAGTATTTCGGATGTACTATTAATTACAAATTTGAATTATTTTCCCACTAAATGTTAATATACTGTTCGGATTGGTTGATCATTTCATTAAAATTTTACCTTCTCTCATCTCCGCCTTCCGCAAACTAATAAAACTTTTATGATCATTCCGTGACATTTTTCGTGATATTTTATCTAACGGGGGGGGGGGGGCAATGGCGGATAGTGTGCTCACCAACCACTCACCTCTAAGATTTCGATTCCCTTGGCGCAGATGCCGAGCCAAACGGGTTGCGTGTTGGGGCCGGTGGTATTGGGACCGGGGGCGGAGAGTCCCCCTCCGCCGCTGCCCCCTCCTCCCGGCGACGCTTCCGGGCCTTTCTTGCTCTTGTTAAGTCGGTAGAGGTGGAGGTTGAGACGCAAGGGAGGCGGTGAAGGGGCTTCCGGGGTCAGGGTCTCCCCGGGCACTGCGCAAGACGCCACCGCCGCCTCTCGGATGTACTGGAGCTGCGCCTCTGGTGCCGACAGCCCCCGGAGTCCACGGTGGTGGGCCGATACGGCCCCCACAGCCATCGTCCGCTCCAACTGCAGCGAAATGAGAAGAGGGGCCTTAGTATACGCGCGCACTTCGGCCATCGCAACGAACGCAAACACACCCATCCGCCATAGACGGAGTCGCAGTGAGAGCTGACATAAAAAACATGCATAGTTATATATATATATATATATATTATTATTAGGTAATCTACCGGTTAAGGTAGGTTTTTGGATGGACACAACTAACAAATAAACATTTTGTAACTCCCCACCTAGCAACCTAATCTATATCAGGTCCCTCTTCATCTCCGTGTACTTCTTTCCTTCCTTCATCCCGTCCAACATCCCTATCCTGTTCCTGCCCTTACCTCGCTTGC
Source organism: Hetaerina titia (assembly GCA_037158775.1). NCBI lineage: Eukaryota > Metazoa > Arthropoda > Insecta > Odonata > Calopterygidae > Hetaerina > Hetaerina titia. The sequence goes on along the minus strand of CM073773.1, from coordinate 98,837,980 downwards.
CCAACATTCTCCCCTCTATTACCTTCTTCAACATTCCACTACCGCTCAATACGCCTTTCATCCATTTTTCCTGCCTCCATAGGATTTCTCTCAACAAACCCCTCTCCTCACCCACCATCTCTAGTACTTCCTCATTTGTTTTCCTTTCGGTCCATTTCACCTTCTCCATTCTTCTCCACACCCACATTTCAAAAGCCTCCAATCTACGTCTATCCTCCTGCTTCAGCGACCATGTTTCCGCGCCGTACATAGCTACGCTCCATATCAGAGTTTTTACGAGTCTTGTCTTAACCTCCCTACTCAACGTCCCCGTCATCAACTCCCTCCTCCTTGAGAAAGCCTCCTTGCCTAGCGCAATTCTTCTCCTTACGTCCCTACTACTTTGACCGTATTGGTCCAAAACACTTCCGAGATACGTAAACTGTTCTACCTGCTCTATTTTTTCCCTTCCTATTTTAATGTTTAGCTTTGCCTTTTCTTTCTGGAAAATCGCATACCCTGTGTTTTATTAATATTGATTCTCATCCCATATCTATCGCACTGAACCTCCAATTCACTCAGCAATGCTTGCAACCCCTTGGCTGACTGAGCAAATAATGCTGGGTCATCAGCAAACCTAACCGATTTTACGAATTCCCCTCCGACTTTCATTCCTACCTCCAGTTCTTCCCATTCCTCTTTAATCATTTCCTCCACATATACGTTGAACAGCACCGGTGACAATGGGCAACCCTGCCTTGCCCCTCTTCTTAACACTGCCCATCCAGACTCTCCGTTCCCCACTCGCACCTGATCAGTCTGAGACATGTACAGGTTGCGGATCAGTCTCCTGTCCCTCCAAGCCATTCCTATTTTCTGCAATACACGCATTAATTTTTCCCAATTCACTCTATCAAACCCTTTTTCGAAATCTACGAAGCAGGCAAATACGTCCTGATTGTATTCTATATTCCTTTCGATTAGTGATCTCATTACTGCAATGGCATCACGCGTATCTCTTCCTTTTATATGTTGCTGTTTAAGTTATATATATATATATATATATATATATACAATATATATATATGTGTATATATATATTGTATATATAATATATACAATATATATATATATATAATATATTATATATATATTTCATAAGAGTATACAATGCATTTGTACTGTACTCGTGGGCAGAAATTTCGGCATCTATCTGATTTGTTTGCTGTACATACATTTATCAGCTCATTTCAAACAAGGTATTGGCATGTTTTTGCATGTTACAAATGTTATTCACCGCTCGACCTAATCAAATCAAATTCAAATGAATGTGTGTACACACGACCCTCGCAAAACTCAAGGAGCATGACCCGTGAGTTTTACGATGGGCATTGGGGTGGGGGTGGCGAGCACACACCTGAGGGGGCAGATACTCAGACGGGGCGAAATAGGACTCGCTGGCGGCTGCCACCTCCTCGTCAGTGCCCTCCTCCTCGCCGTCGCTGCCCCTTCCCTCCTCCCGCCGGCGCCGCCGCGCCTCCTCCTCGTCCTCCACCCGATCTCCGAGGTCCGCTTGCAGCGCCAGCCCTGCCAGCAGGCAGGCGGCCGCAACCGAGGACGCGGTCGCCGCCACACCACCGTCCGCCACGCCACTGCGCCTCGCCGCGCCCCCCGCGCTTGCCTGCCAACGGTCCGCCGAAACAGCATTCTGGCGGAGCTGCAGGTAGTAGTGGTGCCTTGTCACCTTGTCCCTGTAAGACAAGAGAGAGCCATCCATTAGTGTCTTTTTGCAAAATACACACCGTGTCATTCTTAGACACATGTCCCCTCCTTCCTCCCGCCATACGATCTAGTTACATGCCTGCATCACACATGAGATTTTCAAGAAAGCTTAATATAAAGTAATCTAGGACAGAGGTGGGTTCTGATTTTACTTGTATTTCTACAACTTTCCATTTTCTTATAAATAATCAGGCACGCCTCAGACAAGCGGAATTTCAAATACAATAATTGTAAAATAAGTGCAAAATACTGATTTCAAACATTTGTATTTTACTTATTCGTTCTTGCCCAAAATGACAATCCGTTCCTCCACCACACCCTAGACTATCGTCGAGATTTGATAATCAGCGACTTTAAATTGCCGCTTCATACGGAGCATCACAACAACAAGAGTTCAAAGAGTCCACCTCGGAAACTTTTCAATGAAAAATACTGGAAGAACCAAGCATTTGGCTTCTGTACGTATGTGGTAACCCCGACTTAAAGATGTTGCACTGAAACATCTTCCCCCCGCTTCTCCCTTCCCCTTCGCCGTGCCAGCCCATGACTCCCTTCCCCTCACAGCACTCTCTTCCTCGCGCCCATACCTCCCTTCCCCTCCACCTTCCCGTAATTCTGGTCCCGCTCTGGCTCTAGAACCCCTCTAATAACCGTGTTTTAATGTTTTCCTGCGTATCTTCTTCTCCAAAGCTATATATAAAAAGTTCCACGCACTTCACGCTTCCACACTTATGTATTTCTCAACGATCATGTTTTAGAATCGTACAACACTACGTGCTAAATCGTAACGGTTGTAACTATTTTTTTCTTTGCTTCACCGCTTTCAACTTTCTGTTCTTTTTTAAAATAGTTCTGGGAAGGACTCTTTGTTTTCTTCTCCACACATTTAATACTCCACGAATAATTGATTTTCTGCGGCTATTATTTATGGTATTTTATTTAGATGAACGACGTCTCCTCATTTCTTTAAAGTCTTACAACCTTTCTTATGATGTTATTTTCCGAGTAGCCAATTAATTATTACACTTCTTTCAACAACAAATTTTGAAAGGTTCCGAAAATATATCTGAAAATCGAATAGGTCATTTCTAGTAGCCGTTACAACGACACATAGCACTTAATGCGCGTACCATCCTATTCTATTTTCACAACTCCATCGCTTTTTTTCACGACAATTTTTCACGTATCTAGCAGGTTTTCCTGAAATTTCACCTCATGTCCTTATTTTCAATCCTCTAATTCGCCCCGAATGCACGAAATGCATATTAAAAATTGGTTAGCTCATTTACTCGCAAATTTTGCATTCGTCCAAAGTTGAAAACTTTTCCAGCCGCACAATTCGTCGGAGGGGTCGTAATTCTAGGAGAGACATGATCGATAACTGAATGCAGCGCAATCTCAGAAATGCCTCGTCCCATTTTAATTCATTCATATCCCAATAAAATGTTTTAATATCATCCGTTCCCTGACCTGCTTTGCTTCGTCGATGACATAACGGCGGCTGCGACCGAATCCGCATTTGACCAAAATTCTATCTTACGAGTCCCTCTCACTTCTGGCTCTTACATACAATAATGCACACAAATTGGGAGGCCAATCATTTCATGGATTCCAATTCCCACTTTCCAGACGTACATGCCATCCTTTCTCCCTAGTGCTTGGAATTTGACCAAGTGCTGCACGTGAATCATCATCATCCCGTCGCTGCGAGTGGTACCCTCCCATCACCGAAATCACTCCTCGGGCTTCCTAGTTTTGGTTCATACCAGAGCCAGCCAGCCGCGAACTGATGTTAACTATAAATTGAGCATTGCTCTCATTCCTGACTTGCATACCGCACTGTCGGCTTTGTTTTCTCCTTTCTTCGCCTTTTTTTGCAATATTAGGACGAAGCTATGATCAATATCGCGATTTTTCCCCAATTGATGGCCAAACTGTACGCGGACGAAAAGCAGTGGAATGAGAATCCAGATCAGCACGCCGATGGACCGAAGTGGATGCTTGGAGCGGGTGGTAACGCCCACGCGCCAAACACCGAGGGGTCGTCAGTTGACTGGGCCGGCCGGCGGGTCGAGACCGAAAGATTTCTTTTTCATGCTTCTCTTTATTTTACCGTTCACTCGAGGGGGCGTGAGTGATTTACTGGTGGTCGTTTATCTCGCCGAGCACGCGTGCCCGCCCCACCGACACGACAGAGGGAGCAGCAAGAACGGGAGGGGACCGAGAATTAATAATAAAATGACCAAGCGCCTCTCTCGGTCAGGTTGCACGCGTGGACGGGGCGAGGTTGCGACGGGTGCGAGCCCGGAAGACGGTGGTGCGTGCAGACCAGGTGGTGGTGGAAACACGCGTGCATCGGTCACTTCGTCGTGCCAAGGGAAGAGATATCATGAAAATGGGATTATGGAGATATATTGCAGACGTGACAGGTTTAAAATTTCATTTTCCCTATCTTGATGTTTTCGTTCAAGAAGTTTGAAAATATGATGAAACTAGTAGCGAGAACACTCGCGACACAGTCCCTGCAATAAGTGGCGTATTTTGTGAGCCATTTTTTCTTTTGATTCGTATTTCATTGCAGCAATATGAGTCCGCATCGAAGGCATTGACTGTAATTAACTTTACACTTAGTTAAAGAGTCCATGTACATGAAGCTGTGGGTAAAATTTATTTCCATCGTTTGAGTCCCACAATCATTCGTTAGAATCTGCACTACAACGAAATTTAATATCGGTGGTTCGCGCCCGGTGCGGAATCAAGCCATATCACATATCGCACCCTAACGCTGGCCTGCGGGTACCATGGAGACGTAGATCCCCTCAGAACACCCCGATCGGGCAAATGTAATTTTCTCGGAACAGGAATTGGACGTCAAACCTCGGGGAAATGAAATGACCCCGCCCCCTTCGTTGCTGCGCGAATTCTGCCCACCCATGAGCTTCATGGGAGCACGAATCGATCCTCCACCCACCCGAGTGGTGCCTGTGTTCGTGGGGACATCTAAGGACGCGTTTCGATTATACGTAAAAGGGATTAGTGAATGACGGCGTATACAAGATCTGTATAAAAAGTATCGGGAAAGGTTTCGGAAAAATGAATTTATTTCAGATAGCGCTTCAAGGCCTCAACATTCTTCGATGTACATCCCTTGAGCGTCGACACACTTTTGCCAGCGGTTTTTCCACGACTCGAGGGCTCCCTAGTAGGGGGATTCCGAAAGGTCCTTAAGGGTGCAGGTCCAAACTTCTTTGACGACACTTAGAGTGTCCCATGTTGGTGTTCTTTGAGGGAGGATTTCACTTCTAGAAATAGGAAATAGTCAGCTTGTGCCAAAAGTGGGGACTGAAAAGAGGTTGGGGAATCGTCGCAATGACGTTACAGAGTGTATTCGCAAACAGACACTCGACTCTGTTTTTGGTCGTCCGTCAAGACCTTCGGGACGAGTTTAGCGCAGATATTTCGTGTTGCCATTTTTAGTGATAATGGTGCGCACTGTCATCAATGCCAATAAAATCCGCGATCAACCGTACACTTAACCGACGGTCTGAATTCAGCACTTCACATTGCACGTTGTTGTTCGTTCATGAGGTCGGCGACCGTCCAGCGCGAGGTTCGTTCCCCAGACTCTCTCGGCTATATTTGAAGAGCTTGTCCCACTTCAAAACTGCAGTTTTTGACATGCTTTCATCCTCGGACACTTGATGAATCATGCCCAACACAAAATTTGATACGTACCGCTGTTCAACCGTTCGCTGCATTATCCGATTGAATTGACCGAGTCACTTGACAGGGATCAGCTAAAAACACAATCTAGCCCGAACGAACGCTCGCAGGCGCTTAGTGCATGTTGAAGGTCAGACCTTCCACCACAGAACCTGCGTGGTGCGAGTAGTTACGTTAGGAAAAATTGTTCCCGATAGTTTTAATTCCAACCAGGTACTTCTCCGAAAATGGAAACGCGGGACAAGATTTATTGGATCGGTCGAAAGCCCGAATTTGGATACGACCTTGAGATGAACTGATGGTTTCCTATTGTTGAGAAAATGATGGCCGTTATGTCTCCTCAATAATGCATGTCATGCAACAAAATGTCACCGAATAAAACGAAAAAGGCACGCGCATGCAACAAAAGAAGCAGCAATACCCCACCGAACCCCACCCGGAAGCTGGTTTTGATTAAATAGAGGCTAGAGTACGCCTCTCGCTCCCTCGGCCTCACGAAGGCTGACGATTCTCCAAAGCAAACGCCGGGTGGGGGGGGAGCTCATTTCCCCCACTACTGCCTCCTGCGATTCCGCGAGAACTTCGGGGCTCACGCCCTGGATTTATCGCCGTGGAGGGCCATCAAACGGACGACTCACCACAACCCGAACGTGTGCCAGAAACCACAGCGATCGACCCTATCGCTGGCTTGATAGCAGTGTGGGCTCACCTCACCTCACACACTATGCAGTACGTACACGATGAGTGTGACTCAACACTATAAAAGAGCGTATCAATTAAAAGGGCAGCAGCAGTTCCTCATTCCCTGGGCGCTGACTGTTTCCCAGGAAGACCCTAAGGTCAAAAAGACAAACCTAGCCTGCCCAGAGCCGTCAAACAGAATCGAACCCGAACCTTCCAGCCCGTCGCTCAGCAAAAAGCCACTCCGTGCGCCACTTAATAGAGAATGTTTCTATTTAACTATCAGTGACTAACGGAGATAGATGGTTCAAACAATGAAAGTATTTTTATAATTTTATTTTTACAAGCACACCCTCGAAAAGATGTATGCATGCGAGATGATCTGCTATTTTTTTTATTATTTTTTATTTTTCCAACAATTATTATTATTTTGGAGAAACCGAGACTTAATAGTCCCTTCTTCCATCTTAACCCTACACGTACAACTGGTACTACAAGTACAACTGGTAAAGACAACTACAAACACCCAAGACCTATGTGGAGGAAAACCCACCGAGGCGGGAATCGAACCCACGACCTCTTGAGTTGACAGGCGAGGGCCTTACCCTACCGCCACCGGAGCAGGTAATATTGTAACCTTAATTGGGCTACAATAAAAAAGATTCAAAATAGAATAATAGCTAAATATTACGGTAATTTAGCTTACCGATGCAACCTTAAGCACTTATTCTCTACCGTTAGAGGGAAAAGTATAATTTTAGACCGTTTTTCTACGATTTATCTCTCTTGTTTTATTTTCATAATCTCTCAAACTATATTAAAACGAAAAAGTTAGGCATTTTAAGGCATCGCAAACAAACGTTTCCATTTTTGCAATAGATTCAATTAATAGTTTAACCTTCGGTCCGCGTATAGTTCCAGACATATCGGAGTTACCCTAATACGTGGGTTGTTTTTGAACACCTTCCAATATCCTAGAGATGGCGCTCGTAGTGTCGTAGTAGGTTTTCAATTAGTAAACCTCGTCTCTCACTCGACTGCTGTAAAGTCCCAGCTATATGGTGGTCCCATTTCCATTGCCAATTGATGCAACAATATTTTGTTTATGGAGAAAAAGAAGAATAAACGCAGAGTGAGGTCGATTCGGAGGTTGGTCACAACCCTGACGAGTTTCTGCGTTGATGCACAACTGCGGACGAAACATGGATACACTACTACACTCCAGAGACGAATAAACACTCGAAACAGTGAGTTTCCAAAGGCGATCGGGCTCCGAAGAATACGAAGTCGATGAAATGGTCCGACAAGGTGATGACCACGGTTTTTGGCAGGAACGCGGAATCATCCACATCGATTACTTGCAAACTGAACAAACGATAATTTGATAGGTACTATGCGTCCTTATTGCGCCGATAGAGCGAATAAATCAAATTAGAATATCCTCATTTGGCAAAGAAAACTCTTATTATCATTACAACGGGTGAACACCTACGCAATTTCGACAGCGAAAATTATGGCAATCGAGTTCAAATGATCATAACATCCACCGTATTCACCAGACTTGCCCCCCCCCCTGTAACGTTATTTTTATTTGCCAAACTTGAAACAATTCCTCGGAGGAAAATGGTTCAAGTTGAATGAGCAGGTCATCACTATCACCGATTCTGACATCATATTCTGAGAACCTTTCGAAATCCTTTTTGGAGTGCCTTAAAAGTTGTAGAAACGCTGAGAAGAATATCGAGCCAAGTGGAGATTTCGTTGAAAAAAAACTATGAAAGCCGTTCGGTGCTGAAGGCTGCGTTGTATATCCGCGGCCTCACTTCCTCCATTCAAGCATGTGCACTACCCCCCTCCTCTTGGTCCCCTCTCCCCCACCCCAACCCTCCCTCGGGGGAGGAGCGGCAAGTTTCGTCGGCGCAAGGTGACAAGGTCGCGTCCCCGCTCGCTCACCCTTCAGGGGGGCCCCCGGTCGCAAGTTGGACGGGGGTTTTGAGGAAAAGAGGAACCGGAAATGCCTCTCCGGACACTTACGGCATACTTCCCAGTCCAAACCGGACGCCCATCGGCGGCTGAGGGGAGGAGGGAGAGGACTCACGAGTCCACCAATCCCATCTCAATTATTTTAGGCATTGGATATCTTAGAGGCTGGAGACACTGGAAATACTAAGAATACAGGCACAACCTACTTTTTAAATAAATATGCACATCATTCGAATACGACATGGAAAGAATGATTATTATTCCCTTTTTGTCAGCGGTGACTATTACTCAGTCTTATTTGCTCCAGTCTCGCACATTTCATTGGTAGTCAAGACTACGGTCGGAAATTAAGAGATTGGGGTGAGAATAGATACGGCATCCTTTCCCAAATTTCCAGAAAACGAAATCACGCGAAAATTACTGTGAATAGTGACCGAACACCTCCTGCCACACACCATAATGGCGACTGGCAGAATGTAAGATTCAGATATGGGTCAAATTTTCCGTGCTATCCCCCGCTGGACGAAGGCATAAAAGCGCCTATATTTTTAGCCAGTCCGGTCGATGGAAACAATATGACACATGAGGAATAATATAAGAGTACATATCGATATGTCGAGTTAGGGCACTTCTGAGATTCCCCTGGGCTATGTGGCAGTAGGTAAATCCGTCAGTATTATGTATCAACAGAAAAAGAGTACTAAAAGCTAGGGAACCACTGTGAAAATGACGCAATCCGTGCGCCGCACGTGACTGATACCACCAACGGATTTAGACGCACTATTGATACTAAGTTTCTATTACGTTACGCAAGAATAGAAGGGCAAAGCTGAGACGAGCATAAAAAAATTAGAAAATTGATAACCATACAAAGAAAAGGCCTGAATCCCTAAGCAAAGAGGCCCAATCCCAAAGAAAGGCCTAACTATCCCTAGATGTGTTCAATAAAAGTTATTCTTGCATTTAATAACGAGCGAAAATGCTGAAATTGGAATAACGAAAACTCTACATCTGATCTGCAATTTATGAATTCATAAACAGGAGATCCAGAAACTGAACGACATGGACTTTCAAAATGAATATCAAAGATTCTTCTCACCTTTTCATTCCGCACGACATGCTGTTCTCCTATGAGTGGAACGGTGACAATCAAACCATTTTGCCGGAAGTATTCGAGCCATTTAAATTTACATAGTGAATGAGCGATTTTACACGGAAAATAATTCTTAGTTCCACTAGCAACCACACATTTTCGTAATAGATTGACTGTGTCTTAAAGAATTTCTTTATCGGAAACTATGCGCCGCTTATCCAATATTCCAACTGCGAACAAAAGACTTAAACGTCTAATCACCGTAAAATAGCAATTAAAAATCAAAGAATGGCGCCCTCAAACCCTGGATATTCCTTTTCACAGGTAATAAATGAAAAATGACAATGGGTATGATTTCTATTGTTTCAGACTCAACTTTGTGGAAGTTCATGTTCAATTAAATTAAGAACACAATAAATACATCCACTGTTCTTTATTATCGTACAACTAGTTTCAACGCTTAGGCGTCATCATCAGGTACATCACAGATTTTCGTTTTACGGTACAAAATGGGAGAACAAGTGATTTCTGCATTACTCTAGTCCGAATTCCAGGTATTGATAGGTTTATTACCATTCGGAGATCGGAATGGTGCGGTGGCTGACGCACTGGCTTCCCACCCCGAGGGACCGGTTCGAATCCCGTCGAGATATTTTTCAGTGGTGTCCCGAATACTACTTGGGGTGCTTTGTGGAGAACACTTGATCTCAGGGGGTGGGGGAACCATATGCAGATTCTGCCCCTCGAAAGGGATGGACTTGGGAAGCAGCCCTAGCGTTCTTCGTCGTACCAGCGGGATACCACATCACCAAATATTATGAAATAGGGGGTTTATTGTTAAAGACGGTAGACCTAGTTAAATATTTGAGGCTAGTCCTAACACCAAGCCTTTCATGGGGAGCATATATTAGGACAATATGCGGATCCGCTTTCAAGTGACTCGGTTTCATTAAACGGGTAGTGGGGAAATGTAATGAGAAAGTTAAAGAGTGGTGTGACTTCACTCTAATTAGGCTACACACTAGTCGGGAACACGCCGCAAGTATCCTTGGGAGAAAGTGTTACTAAAAGAATTAGATAAAATCCTACAGATTCGTCAAAAATTGTCGCGATAAGAAGACGAGTGTGACGGGTCTTTTAGAGGAATTAGGCTGGGAGCCGCTTGAAATGCGAAGAAAACAATTGATTGTTGGAATTTAGCAAGGCTCAGGACAGACAAGTGTAGCAATGACACAAAGAGAATTATGGCCCCACACCATTTGGGGTGGCTATGCCACAAAAATAAGACAAGGGATATAGACTCCAGTACAGATAGACACATATATTCGTTATTTCCTCGGACAATCAGGAGTGATAGTAATAAGAAATCTAAGTCATTATAGAAATAGTAAAGATATTCGATTAACAAGAGAGGACAAGATTACCCTGTGCAGACATAAGGTACGTACATTCGTAGGTGCATGTGCATGTTAGTCGTTAGTATATGTATTTCCATATGTGTACGTTAAAATTGGTCCTACATGCATATTTACGCCTCTGCGGGTGTGAATTGGCATGAATGTTAGTTTTGTACGTCATTTTATTCTTTTCAACAGGTGCTGACCTAATATCCCTCACCACACGCCCTTGCGGCATCTTGCGGGGTATTGTGTAGATTTTACATGAGGAGCGGACTAATTCCGATGGCTGGTTTCTCTCCGCCCTTTCTCCATTCCCTTAACATTTCATCTCTACCCAATCACCCACATTAATCTCGAATGGCGCTAATGACTTTAGTTTTCGATAGCGTCTCCAAAAATAACTACTGCTGATATTACTGACGTATTTTCCTCAGGTGTCTCGTATGCCCTTAGAATCCGCCGCTTCGATTACGAAATGCCCATTTTTACGTCCATTGCAGTATTAGCCAAAGGAACCGACGCAGCGTCTTCCAGAGGAGCATGCCGTGCTTCCAAGACGTTGGGTTTCATATCATTTTGTCTTAAACACCAAGCAGTAAACCAAAGGCAACTTCTGAAGGCTTAATTTCACACTAATTCAGGAAAGAAGTCCGAAGCTCGCTATCCACTCGGCAACAGCCTGCAATTTCCGCCCTACTAATATCCAATTACCACGTTGGAGTAGCCAGGGTATGTGAGTGCTTTGTATCATACGTACATTGTCATCATTGCTTTGCCCTCTTTAATTCTAAATGCAATGACAAGGTAACGAAAGGGCTTTTTTAAAGAAGTACGAAAATTAACGCCAAAAGGGAATGAGCGAACTATTTTATAGTCATCAAAAAACATTCAAATTAACATTTCGACACTTGTTTCATGCTTACACTCATAAAAAACGGCACATGAGAGAGAACACGCAGCATAATAATGAATATAATGAGACCGTAATGGAAAATACCCAATTTCCTTAACATAACGCACTTACACGTAACGTGAAAAGAAGAAATGCAATTTTTAATGGCTCCCTGTATCACTAAAACTTTGAACTCATCTCAAAAATATCACAAGAGTTTCCACAGTCCCTGAGGCTGTCTTGTAAAATAATAATCGAGGAATTCCTATTAGGTAACTGAAGAGCTACTTCGGGGTGGCCTAATAAGAGAAAGCGTTGTTAAGAGTGAAATAAACGCCAAGATCACTCTTTATCATTAAGAACTTAAATAAAAATTAACTCTCACCTGAGTAGGAGGGGGCTGTCCACGTAGAACTGCACCCTGAAGTGAAGCACCAATAGGGGGCACCCGGTGGCACCCAGGCCCTAGAGAAAGGAAAAATGGAATGATTTTATTGAAACATTACTAAATAAATAACTCTACCAAATAAAAACTATGGCATTTCAGTCACAGTCAAGTATTGACCTCGGAGGAATCGGGGTGAATTTCACAAACACTTGATGCATAAAAACAAAGACATTATTCCACCAGCATTGAGTTTCACCAAAAAGCTGAACAACCTAAATCCTTTTATTTATGAACCAGAATGTTGCAGATGTCGCCTGATATTTTGGAAAAATAAACAAAAGAAGTTTGAAAATGCAACGATGATTTTCCTTAAGTAAGGCCCCTGTTACTGTACATATGGGACGATCATATGAATTTAATGTAAAAGGTACTAATTACAGAATCGAATAGGTTGCAAAGATTCGTAAAAATCTGTACTATTATGTAGTACACAAAGCGTCGTGCATAGCGAGATCTGGATTGGGAACCGTTAGATATGCGAAGACTCAGAGCTAAATTAAACTTATTGTAATGACACCGATAATGTGGTTTTGCATCCGACATAGAAAAGATAATATGCACCCTCCAGTTAAAGAGGCAGAACAGAAAATTACCACAAAATATAAGAAATGGACTGCCGAACGGAGAGATTCAAGCATTCGTTTTTCCCGCGCACTATTCGCGATAACAACTCAAGGGTGAAACACTGAGATGGAAATTGACAGGCACTGGTGCGGAGGGGTTTATATTGCCAATATTAATATATTGTTTACGTTGTCAATAAAAAAATCTGTAAAGCTGATGCAATCGTAAATTATCCGTTCTGCTTGGATAGAATGCTACCTGATAGTATGCGACTGTGTGGAATGTGAAGCCCGCCCCTTTTATTGGGTTTCTTCATGCGTCATCTTAGCAATCCGTGGAGTGGTTGCTATCAGTATGATAATACATCATAAAGACCATATAATAACAAAGACCATTAGTTGTAAGTTCATGTGAAAGAATAATTTCCCCGTCTTACTTCTCAATTCTAATTTGCACATTATTGGATAGATCTTTACTATATATGTAGGTGCTTGTGTACGTTAGTTGATAGTATACTCGTATGTATTTGCATGCTTGTAAGTTAAAAGGGGTTTCGCATGACTGAAATATCTGTATAAACTTTATTCTTCATATCAACTGATCCTTATGTAAAAGTGTTGTAAATTGCAACTATTATTTTGATTTTCCTGTTTCAGGAAGCCACCTAGTGAAAAAACAACGAAGAACGCATCAGTAATAAATATTCTTTTTTTCATTTTTTTACTTGTTTTAAGGATAGATGTTATGAATTCATCACGGTAATTATCAACCCGAAGGTTGGTTTGATTGATGATGTTAGAGTTCCCCCAATACTATGCACAACCATGTGTGAAATTCGCACATCAGGGCAATAAGAGGGGGGGGGGGGCAAAAGATCATTTCCCTGTGCCACCTATGCTTTTTCCCAGCGCCGTTGAAAGTCATCAAATAGCAAGGAACGGCAACAAAAACACTGCTATTCCACAATTCACAATTTTTTATCACTGGACCTTGGTTTCGCAACGTCATCAGGTTCTTCAGCTGGGAACTGATGACTATAGGAGGCAGCAGCACCGAGTTCGTGTTAAAATAAATTGTTATTTGTAGAAATGTAGAGTTTGTTTATCATTCCTTGCAATATGGAGAAATTTCGCGTGGTTAAAGCTTGAGACAGTATCCAAAATCACTGAACTTGGATACAGCAGAGAGTGAGTGCCCAGAGGCGTCACTCGATGGTCCAGCGCTCTACCCACTCGAATACCACGCTCCACCCACTGTCAGTGTTTCCCCACCAAGGAGTTCCAATAACACCATTGTGAACCTATCTCTTCGTTCATAAAGACTCTTCCAAAAACAGACCATATCTCTTTGTTTCCTTTTAATTTCTGTGATTCCGAGGCGCTAAAACATTAACTAAGGTCTGAGGATCGGAAAAGGCATGAAAGACGAGACGGGGAAAAGTGCAACACTAAAAGGGGGAACCATCCGAGCATACCAATTTCTCCTTCTACAGCTTCGCAGCCATGATGTTAATAAAACAACCATTCGATTACATCCATTGACCGTAGGCCGCCATGAGGGCGAGTGGCAGGGGATGTTAGGCCAACAGCCGCTAAGGTAATTGCTGATGGGTTGTTCTAAGCACTGCAAGCTGTCAGTTTTTAAAGGAAGACTTTTTTTTTGTCTCGAATGGTAATAAGGGGAAAATGATTCCTGTTATCGGTCGGATCGGCAGTCGATCTCCGACCCAAATTCTCATCTCGTTGTCGCCTCCAAATTTTATACATCGGGTTGTCAATGTCCCTTCTCTCTCTATCTCCCTCTCTCGGCGTTTAAATCGAATGATCTGCCATTCTCTAAAAGTTTACCGAAGTCGCACATTGAGTGTACCCCAACCCAGACTATCGAATAATAAGTGTATGGAGACACTTCCTCTCCGTTCATTCCAGGATTCTTGGCGGGAGGGGGCTGAGGGCGAGGAGTGTTGTGTGTGCCCTCGTGGAGGAGAGGATGCGCTCCGGGTGAGTCGGAGGAAATTAAGAAAAGGTAAGTAAATAAATAAAACAAGTGAAGTTCGTCGCGCGCGCCCGAATTCCCGTCCCCAAGGTTGGAGGAATGATGAGGGCAGGGTTGTAAGAGTGGGAGGGGAGAGAGAGAGGGTGCGGAGAGAGGGAGAGAGAGAAGGGTGCGGAGAGAGGGGAGAGTGAGAGGAAGACCAGTAGCCGTCGCCGGCTGCTGGCCTTACCGGCCGACGAAACGATCCTCGATGCGAAACAAATTTCATCCCGTTTCCTGGTCTCTCGGAGGATGAGGAGAGGAGGCTGTGGCGTCTGCTCCTCCGCCCCCCTACCCCTCCCCCCCCGGACCCCCAGAAACTCGACCCTCACCTTCCCCCGCTTGGTCCGAGGGCGGCGGGAGGAGGAATGGTTAGCATCCCAAGGCCGAGGACACGGCCGGAGAGGCACGATTTGGGGGGGGAAGGGTAGGAGCGAGGGGTGAGAGGAATGGGAGCGGCGGGGGGGGGGAGGCGGAGATTACAAGCGGAGATAGGGAGATAAATGAAGCTGGAGAAGATGAAAAACAGAAAATGTTCTCAATATCCACATCCACGAGATGCTAGGAAAGGGACCGTTGGGGCGCGTGGTTCCACAACGCTAAGGTGTATGGTGGGGGGTGTATTTACACCAGGCATCTGCTGAGTCAGTGGCGCACAGTAATTGAAGGTCTGATATTCACATACAATCCTCCATACCATATGATGAAATGAACAATTATGATCGGTAAATTAATCAAGAACAGGCCATCAAGTTAGCAGAGAAAGGATTCAAATAGAGCCTCGTTCTCCAGCCCACTTAATATATGGGAAAGAAATTAAAATAAAGTCAAAATCACCAGTTCATTCCATTTATTATTACCCTATTCCATTTCACCCGAACCGTATTATTGATTGATGTAATAATCAATCATCAACACTACATCAATTGTTAACTGATACACACATACGCACATCCCACGCCAGAAAATCTGTTTTTCGAGAATCACTGTGTTTAAACCACAATAGCAATATCAACTGGCCAAAATATTAAACCAATGGCCGATTTCTTAGTCATTCAATTTGGTCCCTCCTCGTGCTCGGGAGTATGGCTGAGCAAACAAAACTGTAAACCACAGGACTTGTTCTCCTCCGATCTGATATTTATGCCCCATCCCTTTTTCTTTTTTCCTTTTTTTGGGTGGTGGCCTAACACCCCCCGCCACACGCCCTTGCGGCGGCTTGCGGGGTATTATGTAGATGTAGATATAGATCCCAGCGTGGATAGACGGGGTCATGGGGATATATATATAAGTATTTTAAATCGAGTTCCAGTAGCACGTCGACGAGTTTAGTTCGGCTGCCCGTGATTGAGTGACCCGTGCATCAAGTCCCGAGCTTTCGATGAGTCTGACGAACCGCACGCCCTGCGGTGCACTGGAGGTCATTGGGTTCGAGCCCCGCGCCGAAGAGGTGGGCAACCTTCCCACGTAATCTGAAGGTCGCCGGTTCGAACCCCGCATCGGACGCCAACGCTGTGTTGCCAGGCCGTCTCTGTTTAGCCGTGTTGCCATTAAATGCAATGCTAGCAATTCAATTCGGCTCTCTAATAGTAAGGGCCGCTTACCTGCCTACTGCATTCGATGTCGCGCAGAGAAGAGCTGCCACGACTGTAAATAATATGTACGGTGAAGTAGGCAATTCTGTCTGCAATGGAAAAAAAAAACCTGCTTATTGATGCGATTGAAGTTTCGCCTTCTGGGAAACACCAGGAATGCTAAAATACATTCCAAGTCTCTCAAGAAAATGTGAGTCATACATGTTTTCATAATGAAACAAAGACCACATTAGGCTTGATCATAAGATAAGGAGAGACTGCGAGTTCAGGTAACAGATGTACAGTGCCCTCATTTAAGCGAATAAAATACAATATTTGCGATCGAGTCCGCTGCCTCGAGGAAAGTTATTACACCCATCAAGGAGAGTCCTAAGCCTCGTTAAAGGTTTCCGCTAATAATTGCGGTGAATCAAAACCATAAATTAATTATATTTCGTTTTATTTCTTCTCATTGGTCTGGCTATCTTCATATGGAATTCGTTTTCATCTCCGCACTCACTGTCATGCGCATGAAATTCACTTCTCCTTTTGTCCGTGACACTAATTTCCAGTTGTCGTCAGCAGACACATGAGTGGTAAGATTCATGACTTCATCGGGATGTTTTGTCGATAGATCAAGTGTGTAAGAATTTCACGTTCAAAAATACCATTGGTATATTTCACTACAGAAAATTTTAGCAATGGCAAATGTCCATTTCTATTGCGAGATAAATAGACGAAGTGGTGGGGTCGGGAGTGAAGGCGTTTGGCGTTGAGGGGTGCGTGTGCCTGTGGCGTCGCGAATTCCCCCGCACCTTCCTCCTTATCGTGCTTGGCACACTCTCCCATTGCGGAGAGGGAGGGGGAGGTAGGGGCGGAGGGAGGGAGGGCGCGGGAGGAGTGGGCAGTGAAGCCACACCCGCCGCAATAGCGGGTGCCAGGCCTTGTTAATATGCGCCGGCCTTTAAAAAAAATAAATTTGAATATATTAATGAAGAGTTTGTGAAAATGAACGGTGGATGGCAATGAGGGATTGTCCGATCGCGGTCTGAAGTGCATAACCTCGATCAGACTGAAATCGCGAATTGCGCAAGGGGGAAGATTTATTATTTATTTAACAGTCCGCGACGGATTCCCCATTTCTCTTGTTATCTCTCAGCTGGTCTGAACTACCGATACAGAGCGATTGAAAACTTATAATAATTCACCCAACGTGATCACAAGTGGATTCAATGTTGGAGGAGGGAGTTTAGTACAAGTGTAAGTAGCGTGTCTTACATATCCTTACTTAAGTCTTGGATCCGATTTTAAAACTTATCGTTAAACCAAAAGTTAACTTTCACCTTTCAAATAAAGCACAAAATCAGATTTATAATCGCGAGTTAAAAACAAAAACGACTGCTTAAGTGCTCGTAAGCCTATAGTCGGAATTGCCACGAGCAATCAGCTGAACCCTAAACTTAGATAAGACTCACACAGGTAGCCACAGTTTAAGATGCGTGATGGGATGATTGCTAACCAGCAATGCACAACCAACATTCCGTTTTGGTAAACAATCAGGAAATTAACAGAGAAATCACATAATTCAAACTATGGCAGCCACTTCGTTCACTAACGGGCTAACATCCACCTCAAGATATTCATTTTTCCTAGTGCTCAGTTCATACCAGAAGAGTTTCAATTGCGGTTGTGATTCCCAGTCACATGACAAATGATCAGAAACTATCCCATCTGTTCTGTACGGTTTCGGGTTAAACCTTTGAAGGCGTTCATATTAAGATTAAACAAAATTCATAATTTCCCTTCAAAAATTTAACATTTCTCGACCATGGTTTCAGAATTAGAGCGCAATGAACCCGTGATTGGTTGGGAAAGATTAAATCACTGTGGGGGATTGCAGGGCGTGCATCATATTCTGGTCAAAAATTAGACATTGCTGAATTATTTGTTACTTATTTTCTAGTTTATTTATAGGTAAAACTCTTTACTTTGCCGAAGTGAGTAAACTTCCTTCAACGCAATGCTCCCTAAATATCAATCACCTCCTCTTGTGAGTCTTTTGACTCGCCGGCAAAACTTCTCCGTGCACCGGATCCAAATTATCCGCTGAATTACTCCGCGAGCAATCGGCATGCGCGCGCGTCACTCGCGCCGCTCCCGCGACAATCCATTCATCCGTTCCTTGAGCTTTGGGGGGGGGGGGTTGAGGAGGAGAGTGAGTGCAGAGCCAGGGGAAGAAGAGAGGCGTGGACCACGAAAAACGAGCAAAGGGCGGAGAGGAGAGAGGGGGGGGGGCCCACATGCACGAGAGAAATGCGGAGAGATGGACACGCATTGGATTCTTCGACGAGCGCCTTGTCCGACGGCCCAGACAAAGACGAAATTTCTTACCACTTACGCCGAATCATAGAATGGGATAAGGGTAAACGAAAAAATAAACAGTAATATGTACACCTACACACAATATTCCGCAAGAGCGTGTGGCAGGAGGTGTTAGGATACAATTCTTTAATAAATGTATGTGTATACATATTTTTATAAAATAACACGTTTATATTAAATTTCAAGAAACTGCGGGAGATGCCGCAACAGTAACTTTTAACGGAGTCATCCGCTACGTGTAGCATTACAATGCAGAGTGTAAAAATCCCGGTCAAGGCGAATGATTTTTACACTCTGAAATTGTTGCATTGTAACGCAAATATTAATTTCCAATTTATGAACGACGTGCACACACGCACATTGATGCCTATTCTCACTAAATAATAACGATGTTTGATTAGGGAGTTTTACATTCTGTGTTTTCCAATTAAGAAAGTAGGATCGGTCTGATTCAGCTACAATTATATTACTTGACACCCCACAGAAGTGTCCCTTAAACCGTCAGCGGTGGTAGCTATTTCTTTTCTATCGTCCTGTCGGTCCGACCTACCGATTCAATGGGGGGGCGGGTTCATGATAATAAATTCCTCAGTGCCTCAGGTGAACTCGGTGGTTCTGTGCCTTTCTAATAGTCTTCTCTGTCTTGCGCGAACTCTTTGTGACACAAAAGGTCTCATTCCTCCAGCATGCATTTTAAAATGTTCACAGCGTAATAAGGATGGGAATAAATGTGGCAGTTTCTTTCCCTCAATGAATTATTTCCCGAACAAACTCAATGCACAAAATACGCAACGGAGGGAGACACATCGCGAACTGAATGAGAAGCAACCCAAATTGTCGCCTCATCAATTTTCTTGTACGTGTAAGGAGACATTTTTTCCATTTATTTTTTTACACACGCACACTCATCAGGAATATCCTACATCAACAGATGATAGCGTAAGGAAAGGTAGACATAAGTGATATTGTGTATGTACATATATTTCAAATATATGTAAATTTAAACTGGTCGTAATAAAAGGAAACACAAGTGTACATGAGTGCATTATAAAAATGATTTGGAGAAATTACTTTTGCATTTGCGATGATGCCAATAAAGCCCATCGGAAGAGAAGAGAGGCACAAAGCAGGCAGAGGCAGGCCAGGCTTACATTCACTTGGGGAGAGAGCGGGAGAGAGAGAGAGAGGAATGGGCGTGAAAGTTGTCCTCTGAGGAGTGGAGTTTTTCGAACGTCCCCTCCTTCTCCTTCGTTATTTCGCTGCTGCGAAGGATAACGGAGGGAGCGAGGGAGGCGGAGGAGGAGGAAAAGAAGGAGGCGGAGAGAGAGAGAGAAGAAGAAGAAGGGTGGAAGTGATGGCGAGGCTACGGGAGCAGAGGGGGTTGAGGAATGAAGGAAGGGCGGTGGTTGGTGGAGGGAGGGATGGGGTCGGGGAGGGGGGGGAAGAGGGTTTGAAATTCCCATCAGGAAAAACCGGTCTTTGGGCGGACGATGGAATGGGGGCGGGGGAAGAGTTTGGACAGGAGGGTGGGGGGAGGAATCGTGGCTGGGTTCGTAAGAGAGGGGAGTGGCAGGGGGTGGAGAGAGGGGGAGACGGTGGCGTGGGGGGTGGGGGAAGAGGGTGCAGGGTGCCCAAGAATAGGAGGAGGTTTAAGGAGGGTCGGCCGATTGTGCTCTCGCCCTGAAAGACAACCCGTTGGCGCGCGCCGTGGCATTCGTGTGGAGCGATGGGCACGGCTCGCTGCGGCGAAAACCCGCCAGGACGAAATGACGGCGCATTCCAGTCATAGCGCGCCTGGATTACGATCGCCTCGGATGAGCATCTCAGCCAAACGAACACCGTAGGATGATCGTGCGAGCACACGGGTGCGTGCACTCGACCCGGGTCAATTAATGCTTACGAGTCGCAGTATCGAATTATTAAAGAGTATTACTCCTTACTAGGCCTCGAGGATCATATTCTAGTTTGGCGGTACACGAGGAAAGACAATCACC
The DNA here is from genome assembly GCA_037158775.1 of Hetaerina titia. Taxonomy (NCBI): domain Eukaryota; kingdom Metazoa; phylum Arthropoda; class Insecta; order Odonata; family Calopterygidae; genus Hetaerina; species Hetaerina titia. Next base: position 98,817,451 of record CM073773.1, on the reverse strand, counting down.
AAAGCCTTGACGAAATAACCGAGCATCATGGCCTATAAGAGTGATGAAAGCACTACGGTATCGAAAAGCTGCAAAGGTATTGGAGATCCAAGTCTTCCGGGACCTACTCCGCTTCGGTCCATATCGCTGGGAGAAGAGTTTCGCCGGCGAAACATTTCGATGGCGAAACATTTGCCCCAGCAATATGGACCGACGCGGAGTTTATCCCGGAAGACTTGGATCTCCAATGGCTGTTCACCGCGGAAGTTTTCACAAGGCATTTGTAAAAGTATTATTTTTGTAAGAATAGTATAATTCAACCACCATTCCATATACACTCCAAGGCTTTCGTAGTAAGGTTAAAACGGTCAGTTTTCTCGCATATAATCCATATTTTTAAGTGGAAAAATGAAGTGTGTGAACTGAGATTAAGAACCGCTTCCAGTAATACAGCACCACTTCATTGAAAACACCAAATTTTAGCTAAATAGTGACTCTTCCACCAATAGCTATAAATTCCAAAAAACTGAGGGAGGTGCCGCAGAAATTTCAAGAGTTTAAGAGACCGCCTCGATGACTACACTGACTATAGCACTCGGCCGGACATCGAGGGGTCTGGGTTCGAATCCCGGTCAAGGCGAATGATTTTTGCACTCCGAAATTGTTGCATTGAATAGCTATTAAGACATTTGAACATAAAGAGGTAAACATTTGGGCATCAGGTAAGCATTATTCTATATCAGTGTTTGTTCAGACACAACCAATAAAAAACATCTCTTAGGGTGGAAGTAGCTCCTCTAATGACTCGCGCGAATCACATCACTTCCAGCTTTTCTTGAGGAAAAACTGTGCATATGGAAGATCTACATGTGTGCATAAATATATGTATATATTACCATGCAGGCCGTCATAAGGGCGCGTGGCAGGATGAGTCCAGTCACAGTCATTAGATTAGATTATTGGAGTTTGCTCTGAATTATGTTCCCTACCACTCTGGTCTCAAATTGTGCGAGGAAATAATACCTATATTCCTTATATGGCGCGCGAATTGCCAATCCATTATTATCCTTCACTTCTCAACTTGGTATCTCATACTGCCAATTTGACGCGATACTATTCCAATGTACTCCCCATTCAACGTGGATTTTCTTGGGTTTCTCCGAAAATATAAGCCGCGCCTATGTTCTTCGTGTTTCCGATGTAATCCAATAGGCCTTCCAATAATTACGGGATGCTTCCTGATCGCCCATGACGATTCGGGACCAAACGGGAAGCTTTCCTCTCGGCTCTCTGCTCATTTCCGTGACTATGTCCTCCTATAAAAGGTCAAAAACAGGTGTTTCGACGCGACATCTAACCATCGCGAAATAACACCTCCCTGTGTATAAGTTTTTCGTTCCGCAATATAGTATGCTCCGCAGGTGTTACTAACGTTTCGTCTTATGTTAGTATAAAGATTAAGTGATTCCTTGCAAACTATTGATCCTTTCAATTGATTCATCAATGTTATTTCTACCCCTATTTTTTATTTTATTTTCCCAGAATTTCACGGTCGCAAATCGATTTGGGGGGGGGGGCGACATTTTTTGTGCAAAGAAAAGTCTAGAGATTACCAAGCTTTCTCCTTAAAATTCTATAAAGAATAATAATAAACACTCTATACGCCACCCTCCGTTCATAGAAATTACTTTCGTATAACCATGGTATCAGAGAGGCAGCAGTTTTAATTTTGACCAATTGTCAAGCATCACATCGTCGCGTGTTCAAGGCACCACAAAAACCAGATTCATGATCCGTAGAGGAATAAATGGCGTTTAGCCTGCAATACGAGAAAATAGATTGCATGTCACATGTATGGATAAGAAAACGCAAATTTAAGGTAAGGGTATAGAATGTCTCGGCTGGTTAAAAAATCTTCTTCCAGAAGTGATTGCATGCAGATTTTCAGACGTAGATATCTCCCACAATTACTACGTCACTCAGGAGCATGAGAAGTGTTTATATCTCCCTGCAATTTAAGATTAGTTCCGTTCCTTCTGCATTTACGAGGATTAAAACCAAAATTAAAAGTCAATGCACCTCTAGCAAGCATTCATCTCACTCATTTCCAGCAAACCTTTTTTGAAAAAGTCGCAGCGCTCTACATTCGTACGTTCAAATCTCTGAGGAATTGTTTTCGTTCAAGAAATTTCGTGAAGACGCTATTTTATTTGGGCAAGCGGTAAGAATATGTAGATTGCCATAACCAAGGCACCAATCTCCTGCAAAATATTTTTAGTCACCGTGTTACACGACAAGGGGGAAACAATAACACGGAAATGAGTAAGCACTGTCGAAAAATAGTCGCCACGCAAGGAGAAACCAATTGTCAAAAATACTTACAATACATATACATTCTCAATTCCCATTAAGTGGGATTCCTTCTTTATGCTCTTAAGTGCATTCATTGGAGTGGTTACTATCAGCATTGCAATTGAAATGAGTATTACGGATATTGCTTGCAGGTGTGTTTTACTCGTTCCCCGTATACGCGTCCTTTAAGTGAATCACGGGGTGCCATGTGTTTGTGAAAATATTGAAATATATAGTAATACGACTGGTAACCTAACACCCTCTGCCACACGCCCTTGCGACGGCTTGCTGGATAACGTGTAGATGTAAAACATAATAAATAGGTTTCTTCATACAACAAGAGAGCAATTTCCCTTGGTATTATATCCTCAAACACTTTCATTCAGTACCATTTGCCATGCGCACTTGGAAATAAACGTAACTGACTGACAATATCTCTCGCCCGCTAGTGTGCATGCATACATATGTTCGTCATCCGTGGACTGAGTTTTAAACTACCGCTGTTTTCGTTTCGTTCTTTTGATTTCGTCGCAACCATTAGCGACGAATCAAAAGAAATCCAAGTGGATTAGTGCTTTCCTTCCACAAACAACTGGTACTCTCAAATTACCGCCATTGGTGTACGAACGCATTCCTTACGCGTAAAAATTCCGAACTGATGAAAGCACCCCAGCAGGCATTTGAGAAGGGACGTTTACTGAAAGAAGACGTTGGATGGTACTCTGTTAATGGTAAGCACAAATTAAAAGTTACCGAACCATTCTATAGCGTCGCACCAAAAAATTTGATGACCGAGGCGTCGAGGGAGGGAGGCGCGGGTGCGGGGGGAGCAGGAGGGCCGCGGGGGCACCTACGCCGGCCGCGTCGGGTGTCGAGTGGGACGCGAGAGAAAAAATGGACGCACGACACCTCACTATAACTACACGCGACCATAGTTATCTAAAAGATCGAGCGCAAGGAAATCTACGTACGTACAATTCACGTTGCAAGCTACCAAGAGAGCGAGTGGATGTCGTTACACATTTAAATCTACACAATGCCCCGCAAGCCGCCGCTATGGCGTGTGGTGGGGGGTGTTCAGGCACTCTGATGCATCCACGCAATTCCCAGCAAACTGCGGTAAAGTTGTGTGGATGGGGGTGTTAAAGGCACTAGACATGCATGCACAAATGCTAATATACATGTATTTGCTCACATACAAGTTTAACTAGTCCCAACTGTTATGTTTCTCACAGAAGAGAATGTGTGCGAGAGGAAACTATTCCTCATAACGATTGGTTCGGCACTCAATTTCCAGAAGCTCACTCTGGTATCGTCTAGCAATGTAATATGGCGATATAATAACTCCTCCTACTATGTCAGTCATAAATTATGATTTATTCTCGTATTTATCTAATACTTTGAGCCGTGAAAGGAATCTTGACGCATTCCTTTCTCCCAGCCCAGGCCTCCCAATCGACATTTAATACATGAACGATACTTTTCTGTTCGCTCACAAGGATACTCTACACGAATGGGCAGCTTTTCTCCATGTCCTCAGAAATCAGAAATTAAGTGACGTGAATGACCCATACTTTGGACGCGTCTTCACAGTGAGGTCTAACAAATGCGAATTAGCACCTCTCCTTATCTTTAGAATTTAAATGTGTACATGCTGTGTTCACGGTCGAGATGATATCCTCAAGAAGAGGCTTAAGTGTGGACCCAAGACCCAAGGCAAGCGATGTTACGCAGTGACTCGAAGGGAGCGATAGACACAATATGTATGCATATTGCATGAAAGAGAAGAGGAAAAAATCTGTTTGTAAATATTTCACGACACCCAGTTTATCGCTTTGTGCTCCTGAATGGCAAAACGAATCCCAGAATTTTTCCTTTCGACACATCTCTTCATATTTGGACACTTAAATCAGGGGATCTTCCGAATCGATGTGCAGCTTGGGTCGTTCTCATTGCGTTCGGTGTTATTCACACTCGACTCCCCAATCCAAGAATATGCGGCGAACGCGTCCGACGCATCGAGACAATCCGAAGCAGCGTCTTCGTGATGACCCGGCGGCACCCTTTCTCCGCACTTGCATCGATTCTCGAATGAATCTTCCTCTCTCGAGATGCATCCCCAACCAGCCGGGAATGAAATCCGAGTGGACGACGAAATGAACGCAGCGCGTCTGGGGATCGATCCCTCTGGGGCCATGAAGAATGATCGGAGGAGCCCGAGAAAACTTTTAAGAATGGAGAGAGTAATTATAACGAAGGCGAGGGATTTGGAGTGAGGAGGAGATACACAAAGGGGAAGGGGGGGTTGGAATCTGAGGCCGACTCTCGAGTGGGAAGGGAGAGAGGGGACGAGCGAAGAAATGAAGTACGCCCCGGAATGAAGGGGGCGGGGGGATTGGGGGGGGGGGATGGGGAGGAGGGAGGAAGGAATCTCAGGTAATAGGGAGGGGAGGGAAGGGGGATTAATAGGAGAGCAGGCGCTCGTGAGCGAGGAGGGGGGTGCGACCTCCCCCTCGCCCGCCCCTCCCCCTTTTATGCCTCCCGGCGTCAAACAGTAGCATCCGGCTACCGTGCGGCCATCTCCCCAGCCTCCTCCTCCTCGGCCATCGCGTGGGTCATCCACTCATTCCTCCCGCCCCCCACCCTTCCCCCGCGCCCCCCCTTATCCTCGCCCCCCCACGCACTCCTCGGATACTTCTCTCGCAACCCTGGTGGCTGGGAGGGGGGGGATGGAGGGAAAGGGGTGTGGAAGGGGTCTTGATGAGGCGTCTCTCTCTCTCTCCCGGTGCCGGAGAGGGCGTGGCGGCAGGTTGGGGGGGGGGGGCACCTTGCCATCCAAGCGGAGGGCGGGGGCAGGGACGAAAAAGAAAGAGATAGGGAGAGAGAGAGGGGTGAAGAGAGGGGGGTCTCCTCGCCCCTGACAAATAACTCCTCCTGCAACACACGCATCAAAGAGAGGAGACAAGCGTGCGCTTGTCGGGCGAGGGGCGAAATACGAAATTCTCCATGACAACGCCGCAAATGTTCTCGAGGTCGAGTCATAAGGAACTAACTTCCACTTGGCCGCGGAGAGGCATCACGGTCTCGAGAGTTTGGAGGCACCAGCACTCCCGAAAAGATTAGTGCTTGGTGTCATGAATGGAGTGTCCATTATTCCAAATGCACGTGCAGCAATTGGTTCCTGGGACGAGAATTCCATAAAAATTTTACCGATGGACACCAGGAGCAGAAATACAAAAGGCATACCACGTAAGTATTTTTTCCTGACGAGACAGTCAATCTGGCACGAAGAAACTCAAATGAAGAAGCACTAATTCGTAGATTGGGAGAAGTGAAAAACAACCAACGTGAATAAAAGACAAAATAAATGGACACATCTTGAGGCACCCCTGTTTCCCGAAGACCATTATTGAAGGAATGATAGAGAAATGATAAAGAAGGACGATGGACAAGAAGGACGACGGTGATTGAAAAGAAGCAGTTTCAGCAAATACTATTTGGTTGGTGGGCTGTGAGATTGTATATTTAAACACACACATATACATATAGCACAGTATTCAACCCGAAGGTCGGTTTGGTAGGTGATGGTAGATATCACCCAGTACTAAGCCCGACGGCGTGTGAAATTCACACATCAGGGTAGGGGGGGCAGTTCCTTTCCCTGTGCCGTTCATGGTTTCCCAGGAAGATCTAGTACCCGAAAAATCTCATATAGCTTGGGTGGAGCTGCAGCTGCCCAGAGTGTCTTACCCGGGAATCCGGACCCTCCGGTCAAGAGTCCAACGCTCTACCCCCTGGACTACCGCGACCCAAATAAATGTATTAAAATATATGTAACTATATAAATATATATAACTATTATATATATGTATATAACACATATGGGAAAGTCTCATGGATGTAAATAATAATGTATATGATGTTAGTAGTAGTGGTCAAAGGCAAAAACACAAAAAAAATATTGATATGTGTTCCTTTCCCATTTTCCTTACCTCTATTTTCTATGTGAATGAATATATATATATATATATATATATATATATATATATATATATATATATATTTAATTATTTATATGAATGAGAGCTGTTACACCATTCAGCTATAGAAAAAGACACTCGTACGAAACACAACAAATAACGTTTCGGGATTAGGAAATACACCATTGGATGCTGAATTTTAATATTTCAAGAGAGCCTTCACGAAAGGCCCCTCACGATAAATTGCCTTACAAATTAAGACTTTATGGTATGAGATGGTCACCAACTGGGTTAAGGACTTGGTATCGAACCACACCAACAATTAGTCGCCGATGGGTTGAGCTCAGCAGGGGTGGATGTAACTTCAGGCACGTCACAGGGGAAGAGCTACAGAGACCCTTACCATTATTGACATACGGTAACGACCTATGTGCCCACGTTAACCTTACCTTCGATTAGTACGATCACTAGACGATAATAGAGAATAGGGACACCAGCAAAATGTGTGCTGAAAATAAACACCAGATATCGGGGTGTTGTACCACACTGCTCTTTTACAATTGAACAACAGATAATTGAAAGCACTGAAATTCTGGAATGGAATACAAAAGGAACACGAGTTAAATTATAAAATAGATGGGATCGAGTAAATCTTTTCAGAAACGGTCAAATATTGTTCCAACGGTGTTACACTGTATTCAAATCGTTTATGGGCTACACATATCTGCATTCAATTCATATACATATCACGCGATCCAAGCAGATGGTGTGAAGCAGGGGGAGCAAGCGCAAAATGGGAAGGTTAAGGGATGAGGGTGGGTGTTTAAGGGGTAAGAAACGGAAAAAGGACCAAGAATGACAAAAGAAGAATATGCGGGTCGGCCATAAAGATAATAAGTTTCATTTGACGGGTTGTAGAAAAATCAGATGAAAATGTCAGAGATAGAGAGAGAGGGTTGTTAATTCGCTATACCACACTTGGAATATGCGGTAAACATTTTTGATTCATTAGAGGAAAAGATATTTCAGGAACTGGAAAAGGTTCAGAGTAAATTCACCAGGATGAGGGTAAAAAAATAAGGAAAACTTTACACTTCCACACACTTTTAATACAATACGACCATGGTTTCGATGATTCGCAGCATCGAAGCCATGGTCGTGTTGTATTAAAAGTCTGTGGAAGTGTAAAGTTTTCCTTATTTTTTACCCTCATCATGAAGGAATTCCATAAAGTTAAGCCTGAAACTGTTATATATATATATATATATATCCCGGATAAGGAGATATTTTTACACTTGTGATCTGCTCAAATTCGCCTTCCCCACTTTTCCTGTGTTGGTCTTTTATGAGTTTTCCTATCCCCTTTCCTTATATGTATATATATATAACCTTATATATATATATAACAGTAAACAATGACTCACAGCAACTGGGGAATATATATATATATATATATATATATATATATATATATATATATATATATATATATATATATATATATATAAACATATGCGTAAAGATGGAACTCTTTATTCCCTAGTTGCTGTGAGTCACTGTTCTTACTGTCTAGACATCAGAATTAGTCCAATAAGTATGCACTCCTATCATCCCTATCCATTATGCAGTCCATACTGTAGGTCAATAGCTGAAATGCAAACTTGATCCATAAAATTTTATCTCACATTTTCATTTTACATTTTGGAAAGAGTGTCATAAATAATGTTACTTTCCGATTACATGAAATACTTTGCAGATGAAGCGAATATATTTTGCCGTCCTTCCTCTCAGTATTCCCGTAATGCATACTTATCCTTAATCAATGTATATGGCATGATAGCCTGATAGCTTTTTACGATAGATAGTTCATATCCAATTACCCGATGTTGCCAAGGACTAGTAATTCGCCCGCGAGGGAGCAGGGGAGGGCAAGCGATTGAGGCCTCCCCTTTCCCCTTCATCTGATTTTCAGACATGACGGCACTCTTCATCACACACTGGAACCATTAGCGATCAACTTAAAATCAAGGTTACGACTACACAACATTCTCCCCTCTATAAAACAGTATTCAAAATTCCATTGTCACGAAATATGCTCTTCCATCACTTTTCCTGCATCCTTAAAATATTTCTGAGCAACCCTATCTCCTCCCCTGCCATGCCCATAACTTCTTCGTTCGACTCCTTTACTACTCCATGCCATCCTTATTTATAGAGCTAATTCAAAGCCAACAGGTTCTCTCCATGACTAAATGAGATAACGAAATACCCACGCATGGAGAAGGGCCAAACACCTTTGGTGTGGGTATCATAAAGCATTTTCACCAGGCTAACCAATTATATCGTAACTAACCGTTCGATAACAGAAACAAGTCACAAGGAAATTATCTGGGAAGAAATAGAAATATTCTCGGCTTGAATTAGCCCCCCAAGTGTAGCATTGGTATCATAAATATAGCAACAGGATACCCCACCACGCTGCCCTTAGGTCGGGTGTCGTAAAAATAAAATAAAATCAGATTTAATGTATTTGTGGATTGTCCATCCTGCATGAGTTGAATGCACACTGGTAATTAGTGACTGCGTCGCATGTGAGTCCGCCCTTTTCAGTGGATTTTCTTATTGGTCTCCTTAGTGTAGCCAGTGGAAGAGTTACTAAAAGTATGACATTCACAATGTGTATGAATGCATGAATTATGATGTACGTTGATCGCGGTGCGCCATGTGTACATAGTATGTGGAAGGAGTCGAGTGGAAGTACGAGGCCCGTAGAATTGCCGGTGGCCTTAAACCCTCTGCCACACGCCCTTGCGACGCCCTGCGGGGTAGTCTATATGTATACATGTACAAGTTTTCTCGGATCGGCCAGCTTCTTAAAATATCGATATCAGCATTCGATACCGTTTAAGACATGTTTTGAATGGAGACAAACTTAATACACCGACATATCTTAGCCTCGCCCAATAGATACCTCATACAAACAAAGTACAACCAGTTCCCCTTCAAATCCGGACACTTCCTTCCTCTCTTCGTTACTTCCCACATGCCTATGTCCTATTCCGATCTCCTTCCTCCCTTGCCTAATGTTCTCCCCTCCGCCACAACCAACGAATACTCTCTGGATTCACCTTTTCCGCCTCCTTTCGATTTCTTCCGACAATCCCCTTTTCTCCCCCGCCCACCACTTCCTCATTTGTTTTCCTTTCTGTCCTCTTCACTTTCTCCATCCTTCTCCACGCTTAAAATCCTCCAATTTGGTGCTACACCCCCTGCCACACACCTTTTCTGGTGACCCGCAGGGTATTTAAGTAGATGTAGATCTACGCCTAACATCCTGCTTCAATGACCATGTTTCCGAGCGTATCATCGTTCGTTTCTCTTTTCGCCCATTCATATATACACTATATTTATAGTATCCAAATTTATTTTTCACATACGGCAGCAGTGTTCGTTATTAATCGAAATTTTAATTAGAGGACCTTAAGACAAAGTACGCACCATGGATGGAAAACATATTTGACTGAATAGTTTTCATTCGCCTGATATTTTTACGCGATTGTACGAGTTAATCCATGCATGCCCGTACTCAGTGCGAGCATGTAGCGGACGTCTGTACGAGCACGTATCGTACGTCAGTCAGAAGAGTGTACCTCTGAGCGCCCGTGCTGCCAACTGCGCACATGTCGCTGTTTTCTGTGGTCAAGCAGCAAACTCTGAAAAAAGTTATCCGAAACAAATGAACAAGAGGTGCGCGCGAAAGAAAGGTGGGGGGGCGAAGAGGAGGGGGGAAGTGGAAGGAGAAGTGGCAGGGGATTGGTCGAGGAGAAATGGAAGGCATTTGTTATGCGCCCTTTCCCAGACGCTGGAGCCACCAACGGCCGGCAGCAGTGCGACGATAATGAGAAAGTATGCGCAAGGAACTTTAATAGCGTAGCCTGGAAGCTCTCTATAAATCGTCCATCCTGACGTGGCTCTCCATATATTTCCCCTCCCATCCTTAGCCTCCTCCCCTTCCTCCTCACCGCAGAGGGCCCCCACCACACCCTCAATCACCCAGAGGAACAGCCGCCACCACACACAATGCCAGAGAACGAACGTCTTCGAAGGAGGGGCCCAGTCCCAGGACACACTCTCGCCCACCTCCCTCGGTTCACCAAGAATTTTTTTATCTTATTATTTACATTATTTCCATTAATGTTAGACTTTGAAAAACATCAGAAAGTTGATGTGATATGGGCCTAAAGGACCGTTACGCCACATTCGGAATACGAAGCAAATAATTGCGATCCATTGGAAAAACCATTGAGGTTTTGGAAGATGTAGCACCGCATTCCCAATAAGGAGCAAGTGGATAAGGGGCGATACAAAATCATTCATGGAAAATCCGTAATAAACATCACGAATGCTCTCCTCTTGGCAAATATTCCACTGACTGCTAAGAGACAAATAAGGAAACCCGCTACAAGGAGCGGACTCAAATGCTACGAAGTCACCAATTAACAGGTAGCATTCTACCCATGGAGGACGGGCCATTCAGAAATACATCAGATATACAAGATTGGAATGAGCAACTACTCAGATGATCAAGCGGTTTCAGCAGGGGGAGAGGCACGTGTGATAGCATAGCAATAACGAGGTTACTGATACCGAGGAACATAGAATAAAATTAGGATGTTTTTTTGTTTGATAGATTTAGAGAAAGCATTCGACAGAATTAATTGGGTAGAATTAATGAATATATTGCAGAAAATAGAAATAGATAGGAGAATTAGCAGACTGTACATGTCTCAGGCACTTGACATCGAACAGTGCGTAAGGCAATGATGTCTTCTCGCTGTCAAGCTCTTTATTATGTAGTTGATGGTCACCGGCTGACCGAAATAACGTTATTCATCATCAAATAAGCGACTGGCCACAAATCTAAACAGCACATCTAACCTATACTTCAACCTACCGCCGACCAGTGGTCCTCATTCTATTTCTTCCCATAGTGCCATGACACTGCTACTTTGTTCATAACATCTTTTCAAAAAACCTAGCTACTCTACGTTGCACTCGATCTAGTTCCAAAATTAAACCTACCTCGTGAGAATCCCATTCTCCCGCAGCGTACTCTACGTGCGGATTATCTAGCGTAAAATAACAAAGATCTTTAACGGTCTCATTCCATTTTCCAAGTATCCTTTTTATGAATCATAACATTTTATTTGTTATTTCACCAATCTCACGAATGTGTTTTCCCCAACATATATCCTTAGTTAACGTAACACCCAAGTATTTTATAAATTCTACCTTTATTTATTATTATGCAGGTTTCCTGTATGGTGTTAGTGTAATACGCTTCCTCCAAAAATATTCATTATCACTCGTGCTTTTTTACGCATATGTGGTGAAAATGGTTAAGCAGAAATGGAAATAACTGGGGGTGGGAATGGGATTCGGTGGAAAATTCATAAAATAAGTTAGGCTTGCTGACGATCACGGTTTGTTTTGATAGTGAGCCAAGGGTTTGCAGGCAATGCGCAACGCATTGAAATTCAGACCGGTTGGTATGGGAGGTGAAAAATGTGAACAAAAGAAGGCTATCCGGTTTTCGATAATGAGAAAATATAAGTTAAATTTCAAAATAGGAGATCGTAAACAAGAGAAGGTTGTATATTTTAAGTATCTCGGAAGTTTTTAGGACCAAAATGGCCCCAGTAATGGGAATGTAAGGAGAATTGCGTTAGGCAAAGAAGATGCCAAAATGAGGGAATTGATGACATGGACATTGAGTTAGGATGTTACGTAAACGCTCATAAAACTTGGATAAGGAGCGCAGTTATGCACGGGGAGGAAACGTGGTCAATGAAGCAGGATGATAGATGTAGGTTGGAGGCTTTTGAAATGTGGTTGTGGAGAAGGACGGAGAAGGTGAAGTTGACAGAAAGAAAAGCAAATAAGGTGTTATGTATGGTGGGGGAGGAGAGGAGGCTGCTAGGGGGAACAATAATGTGATAGAAAAAATTGATGTAAGATATTTTTTTTTGGTAAGTCGATGCTGAAAACTATACAAGAAGAGATGTTAGCAAAATTGGAAGAGCAAGAAATAAGATTGGTATGTTGGACGGATTGAAGGGAGGAAGGAAGTAAGCGGATTTAAAAAGAAACAATGCGGTGTCAGTTATTTAGGTTGTGTTTTTTTAGAGGCAAGGAAATATATGGTTTCATACGCAGTCTACCAAAACCTACCTTGACCTGTACGAAATTCTCGCGGACGTGGATTATAATCCAAACGAAGGATGGTGTTCGCCAAAAAAAATATTGAAAAACACAAAAAAAGACTCATACGTTTCCGAAATTTTCGGTGGTAAGACCACCTTCCTTTGGGGAAAGAAGGAATTGAGGAGGGGGTTTCAAGAGGAGAGGACGAGGAGAAGGCGGGCAAATGTTTGTCCCGCTCCCAAACCTTTCCTCGCCACTCTTCTTCTTCATAGCCGTATCCAGTGATTAATTGCGCGCCGAAACCATCTTTCGCGACCGTCTCGATATTCCCTTAAAATAAAATCTCAATATAATGATTTTAAAAGACAAAAGTATCAGGCACTCCTTGAGGGACAATGGATTAATTAGAAACATAATAAAAACCACAGTAATTAACCCAAGGGTCTGTTTGGTAGGTGATGGTAAAGTTCACCCAGTACTAAGCCCTATACGACGTGTGAAATTCACACATCAGGGCAGGGGGACCAAATCCTTTCCCTGCTCTGATTATGGTTTCCCAGAAGAAAGATCTGGTACCCGAAAAATGACACAGCTGAGGGTGTCCGAGAGGCGTGACCCGGACACTCCAGTCTATACCCTAGTAACCAAACACTCTAAACCCCTGTTCTAGCAAGTTCCCCCCCCCCCCCGTAGAAGCATAATATAATTTTAAGGGAATTTCCCGCGAGGAAGACCTAGAGATAAGTTCGTAGAACGAATTAAGATGGTCGTAAAACAGGGCAGGTGTCAGGGCGCGTGGGAATAAACTCTCAAAAGAGAAGAATGGAGGACTGAAGTCAACCAATCTTAGGATTAAATTAATAATGATGAGCATGAATTAAAAATGTGCACTTCAAATACATTCACGCGCTTGAATACTTGTCTTAATTGCAGAGCACTGAAGTGATTTTAAATTTAATCAAATTAAATTAAAGTGATTAAGATTTAAAAGTTAATTATATTTTTTTAAATGTCGCGTTTGGTCGGACGCAACAAAATCGGAAAGCGAAGCGAGAGCGCACGCGTGGGCACCTTTGAAATGGATGGGCACCCCACGTCATCCATCCGAGTCCGCGGCTCCAGGGCGCCCAGGACTGGAGTAACACTGGAGGCGGGGGCACTCAATCTCCCTCCTTGCCCCCTCCGCCCTCCAAGAAGCTATCGTCTCCCCGGGGGCACCGAGGGGACCTTATTCCGAGGGCCCCCTCATCACTCCCTCGGAAAATAAATGATATTCGTCTCGCATCCCCACCGGCCATAGAGAAAGGAGAGCCCCAACCCCCGGCTTCTTAAGACTATAACTCATCAGGGGGAGCGGACCACAATGGCACCCACCCATCCCAACTGGAAGAAAGAGAATTTTCGGCGGCGGCGATGGAGGGGGCGGTCCAGGCGGGCATTCTTCGCGTTCCACCGCCTCGCCCGCCCCCGATATCTCACCATCCTACCTCCCCCTTTGCCCCGCCGCTCGTGTCCCTTACCTCCTTGTATTCTTGCATGCACGCTATCGCAGCCCTTCGGTCGGACGCTGCCGCGGCTAAGGGCCGCTCAACAATTTCGGGGATATTGCCGCTCAGGGGAGAGGGGGCGGCCCGCGGGGAGAAACGAGGCTGAGACCCATCGGTTGGAGTTAAGAGAGGTTCTTCTTGCATCCGAATAACAACAATGCTTGGTTTGCACCCACTAACCACAAGGAGATATTTCACTCCACAAGGGGTTTTTTATTTCCTTATGTTTCAATTTCTCCCGTCATCACTCTTATCTTATAAAATCACCAAGTGGCAGACAAGATGCCAAGAAATATTTTTCACATTTTGACAATCAAAAAAAAACATAATTGCATTGCCTAAAATTTCAATTAAAACAAACCATTTCGATTCACAACAAAATCAAGAAACTTTTAGAGTTCAATCGGTACCTTCATTTGGATTCGATGAGTGGTTTCCGTTCTGGTTAAACCTATTCAAAAATAATTTTTATTTTGACTATTTACAGATTAGCAGAACATTTGAAAGGGGATCCGAAAGTGTTTTGGTCGTACGCCAGAGAGGTTCAGCGAAATATGTGAACAGTCAATTCACTCAAAAACGATAAAGGCGAAAGAGGAACTAGCAGTTTGAAAAATTCCTTCTTTCAATGCGTCTTCACTAATGTCTCACCGAATGTCTCCGATAGCTTACCAATTCGTTCCCCCAAACCAATATCCAAAATTGAAATCTCGTATGGGAAAATAGAACGTTTCCTGAAAAATATTAGGCCTATTAAATCCTCCGTACGAATAAGGAACTAGGGTCGGAAGTTACACCGTATCCATTTCTAGTAGATCACAAGGTTCGCAGTGATAGGAAAACGGCCAATACATAAAAACGGAGACGAGAGGAACCGAGTATTTACAGACATATTTCCCTCACATTCATATCATGCAAGGCCTTGGAGCGTAGTGTTGCTAGTTCGATAGTGGATACCTCGATAATCAGGAGTTTTTGATGAATAACAAGCACGGCTTCCGAAAGGATAAAAGACAAAGAGAAATCAGAGTTTTGTTCATGATATACTTACGGGAGACGAATGTTCCAATCAATGCGGTTTTCCTAGATTTTAAAAAAACTTATGACGAAGTACTTCACAATAAACTAATCATAAAGCTAGAAGCATTGAATACCATAGAAACATCGACAAAAACATCTTGGGCAGAATTAAAGACTTTTTCAATGGTCTTGCACAAAGAGTAGTCATACATGGTGCTCACTCAAATACAATAAAAGTCACTTTAAATATTTCCCAGGGAAGTGTTACTGGACCTCTTTTATTCCTTCTTTACGTTAGTGACATTAACTCTGTAGCTAACAGTGAGATCGGTTATTTACCAACAACGCAGTGGTTTAGAGAGATATCCGTAATCCGGAGCATAAAGCACCTTTAGAAAATGAATTAAATGCTATTCACATTTATACATGTCCAACGCTGGTACGTACATGAAAATTAGAATTAAGTTTTAAAAATGTGTAGTGATGAATTTTTGGAAAAATATTCATCCCGAACGCCTACTGCATCAGGAATATCGAAATAGGAAGTGAAGACTCGATTCAATACCTAGGCGTTACCCTCACTCACGATCTCTCCTGGGTGAAACACAAACGGGGAATACGTGGACAATCAAACAAAAACTAGGATTTATTAGAAGAGTATTGGGACGTTGAAAGAGAAATTTTATCTTTCGCTGGTTAGGCCTCCTTTAGAATATGCTGCTACAAGGTATGTGGGATCCTCATGAAGTTGGATTAATTGCCGAATTGGATCGCGTGCAGCGTAGAGAAGCTAGAATTGTAAAACGTTATCATGACAAACTGAGTAGCCTATAAATATTATTAGAGGAGCTAGGTTGGAAATCACACATAAATTACACAATAAATCTCGTGAATAAATCGGTAGGATGTCTCTTTAGCAATGATATTGAGAATGTTTTATTCGCCCAATCGTATTAAGCTAGGAGAGACCATGTCAATAAAATTGGTGACATTAAGTGCAGAACACATACCTGTAGATTTAAGGTGGCATTTTTCCCGCGAACGATAAGGGATCAGCGCAAAATAAAGCTTGTTCCACCGCGCTAGGAGGGAAAGGGTAATTTCGGTCAAGGGTAATCAGATGGTAATAACCCCCTGCCACACACCCTAGTGGAGGCTCGCAAGATACTTAATAATACTAAAACTTTGACTAATCAATTGCCACAAAGCATTGTCGATGACTCTCCTCCCTGATAAAGGGTGCAGCGGAACAAATTTAATTGGTTTTCAATAATTAGCTCCACTGTCATGCCGATGGTCGGTCTTCCCCTTCTCATCACTCTCAGTCGACTTCTTCGCAAACTCAAACACTCAAATCATTTATTATTATTATTATTATTATTAGGTAATCTACCGGTTAAGGTAGGTTTTTGGAAGGACACAACTATCAGATAAATATTTTGTGACTCCTAAGAAAACCTACTCTACATCAGGTCCCTTTCATCTCTGTGTACTTCTTTCCTCCCTTCATCCCGTCCAACATCCCTATCCTGTTCCTGCCCTTACCTCGCTTGCCCAACATTCTCCCCTCTATTACCTTCTTCAACATTCCACTACCGCTCAATACGCCTTTCATCCATTTTTCCTGCCTCCATAGGATCTCTCTCAACAAACCCCTCCCCTCGATTTTAAATATGTAGATTATTGGTGTAGGAATGTAGATGACATTCTTAGTGTTTGGACAGGGGAACGAACCGCCAATTAGATTACTTCCTTAAACTTTTGAATACCTAACACCTCGACGTCTTTTCTATGGGGAAATTTTAACATTACACGATTAATTTTTTAGATCTAAGCTAAGATCCTATTAATTAAACAAAAGAATTTATTCGTTATTTTCAGAAAACAAACCTACAAAAATTTAATTAAGAAAAAACTAAGGAAAAGAGCATATCAATCAAACCTCCCTCTTACACTAAAAAAACCAATCGTCACCAGAGGGTACTCCCTAACATTTCCCGACAGCATCTCACACAAATTATCATATCACCTTCAAACCTCTTTAAGAGCAAACTTTTATGCATCCTGACCCTTTCCAAACCTTTAAGTACACATTTGTGCATCAATGACACACAAATGAAGAGAAATGTAAATTAACCATTGTGATTTCCACTATACTATATTCATTCACAATAGAGCAGGTAGAGCAGTTTACATATCTCGGAAGTGTTTTGGACCAATACGGTCAAAGTGGTAGGGACGTGAGGAGAAGAATTGCGCTAGGCAAGGAGGCTTTCTCAAGGAGGAGGGAGTTGATGACGGGGACGTTGAGTAGGGATGTCAAGACAAGAGTCGTAAAAACACTGATATGGAGCGTAGCTATGTACGGCGCGGAAACGTGGTCGCTGAAGCAGGAGGATAGACGTAGATTGGAGGCTTTTGAAATGTGGGTGTGGAGAAGAATGGAGAAGGTGAAATGGACCGAAAGGAAAACAAATGAGGAAGTACTAGAAATGGTGGGGGAGGAGAGGGGTTTGTTGAGAGAAATCCTATGGAGGCAGGAAAAATGGATGAAAGGCGTATTGAGCGGTAGTGGAATGTTGAAGAGGGTAATAGAGGGGAGAATGTTGCGCAAGCGAGGAAAAAGCAGGAATAGGATAGGGATGTTGGACGGATGAAAGAAGTACACAGAGATGAAGAGAGACCTGATGTAGATTAGGTTGCTAAATTGGGTTTTGTTTAGAGTTACAAAATATTTATTTGATAGTTGTGTCCATCCAAAAACCTACCTTAACCGGTAGATTACCTAATAAAAAAAATATTAATTCGCACGACCCGGGGTTCAACACTTCGTGTTATGTTCAGGTTCAACGAACTAAAGATGACAAGAAGTGTTGGAGCCTCCGGGTCGTGTGAATAAAAATAGCAAAGCGGAATTCACAATAGTTCTTCTATCCAAAATGAATCTTTCCATCAAGTTAATCCTGAAAATATATGGTTCGTTAAGAATGATACGCGAGATAAATTGTTTAAATCGACAGTCTTTAAATTAAAATACAATGGCTGCAATATAACTTCTATCGGTCGGCCTGGCAAAAATATCCATTAAAATATCCAAGAACCTTTCCGATGTTTTAAAAATTCTGGCTCAGACTCCTTCTTCACTGAGCATTGAAAAGACCACAATTACATCAGTGCCTTTGCCCTGGAGGTGTCACATTATAAAGGTCATTTGGATACCCTCGAACATGTAAGAGTTGTTGCCGAAATTGTAACAGTTTCATCCACTTACTCAAGTGTAACACTCCGCAACGAACTTATTTTCCCCACATTTCCTCATTATCCCCCGCACCACATAATCCACACCTTCCCTTCAATCACTCCTCCTCCGCACTCGTCTCATTATCCCTTCACCCCTCATTGGCAATAACCCCTTTTCCCACATTTTACCACCCCAAAACCTTTTGTGTCTTATAAAACACTAAAAATATAATTCATAATTACCTGCGTAACAGGGAGTTCACATCACAGAGGAAAAGGGTAAACAATCCGAAAAACGACCTGACGTAGTTTTAGGATGACACTCCCTCGGCCACCAGGACTCTCGGCGGCAACGGGGGGGGGGGGGTAGAGCAAGGTCGCCCCCGGTCCCCTCCACGCGCGTCATTCATCATCAACAGGTTGCCGGTGCCACGGAATACGTCGACCCGGAACAAAAGAAGAGCGACAGGCGCGGAAAACGGGGAGAAAGGAGTGCGTGCAGGAGGACGGCTACGAGGGGGGCAGCGGGGGTGAATTAGAAAGGCCGCCGGGGGTAGGGGGTGATGGCGCACCTCCCCCTCGACGTGCCCACGCCACCCACCACACTCTGGGGGAGGGCGGTCCGTGGCCTCGGCCTTTGAAGCGAGAGCCATCATCAACATTCCACCCCGAGCAGGAGATTAATAGCACCGCGATTCGACCCGCTGATTGCCGCAGCCACGCCGAAGAGCCGCTCCCCGAGCGAGCGGGGGCGGAGAGAGGATGGTGCCCCGCCCCCTCGCCCCAGCATCCCGGGCATCAGCAGCCTCTTCGTATGGAATCATAATGAAATTTACTCTTCACGATCATCGAGGCAGCTCCCCGGAGAACTAACTACTTGTCTTTTTTTCCGGAGACGAGAACAGGGGACGAACGGGTGGGGAAGTTCCGCAGCCAGCCTGCTCCAAGGTGAGAGACCCCTCGCAGGCGTCGCCCCCCGGGAAGAGAGCTGGTCGTCGGAGCGAGTAAGCACCCCGGCAGCTGAACCCCGTGCGCGCGCACAAGGTGTTCATGGCCCCAGGGGGGGCGCCCGGGGGGTTGTTGGGAGGGGTGCGGAGGCCCGACCGCGTCCCATTTCTCGGCGGGGAGGGAGCTCCTCGCCCGTCTCACAGGGGACGGCCTGCCGCGCGTCCGTCATCCACGTCTCCGACGGCGAATACTCGAAGGGCACTGACCGTCGAACAGACCGATATACGAGTACTCGTACGTAAAAGCGATGGCAAATGAAGGACCATTGTATACGTATCCCTCGAATGCCTCTCTCCACTTGAGTATACGGCTAACCTGGAGAGGAAGGCATAGGAAAATAGTATTTCACAAGCAGCGTAGGGTTGCGATGTTTCTCAGGGTAGAAACGTAAATCACAGCAAAATGACGCGTATATTAAGGTGGTGTGCGGTACATTATATTACGATATATAATATTATATATTAGCCTGCAAGCCACCCCAAGGGTGTGTGGCAGGAGGTGATTACACATAACTTTTGACCCAAAATACTTCCCCCTTAAGTAATGTGGTCGGACAACGTTATTCTAATCCCTTATCATTCGTGGGAAAAAAGGTATCTTAAATCTATCAGTTCGAACATCTCTAAGTTAATTGATGTGCTCTCCCCTATCGTAGTACGATAGGAAGGTAAAAGCAACACGAGGTATCAATATACTGATATGTTCGTAAATAATTTTCCAGAGACCATCAGAAGCTGCGGGCATCAGGCTATATTAGTAAAAATGACACGAAGTTCGCAAAGCTAATAGTGCCTCTTTTTAATTAAGTGATTTTTTTAACGGTTTCGGAAGAAATTAAAACAAGAACTGCGATCGCTCAGCTTGGAAACCCACAACGGTATAAAAAAAAGCACTTGGACACGTTTTTACATACGAGTGTAAAAATTGACGGAATTGAGACATCTTCCTTATTGACTCAAATGGGATAATAATGAACATGAATTGCATAAAAAAGAAGTAACAGTGTTCTCGGGGGCAAAGGAATATTCACTCAAATTTCATAAATAGTTTATAAAGCATTGACAACCCAGATCCCTCGATGTCCGTTGAAACTATAACTCCGGTAAAAGTTACTGTTGCGGCATCTCCCGCAGTGACTTGAAATTTGTCTAAGGTATAAACAGCCGAAGTGTTTCAAATTGGCATTAACCTCGTGGACTTAGGCGCATCGCGCAGGACTACGAATGCCTGTGAAATTGTATGTATGGTATTTCATTACAACATCTTGTTCCTTTAAAATTTCGGAGTTTAAGAGGACGCCTAGATAGCTTAACTGGCTAAAGAACTCGGCCGGACATCGAGGGATCCGGGTTCGAATCCCGGTCAAGGCGAATGATTTTTACACTCTGAAATTGTTGCAATTAGCAAAATATATCTCTAACAGCCGATATCGTTGTTTCCTTGGCGTGAAATTACTCCGAGTGCCTGGATGTGACGCGCATTCAACCATGCATACGATGCCCTATCCTGTGAGAAAATCATTCCACCTCCTCCATTCTTGGCCTCAGAGCTGAGTTCCGCGTGATTTTGGCGCTAGCGTCCCATCTTCCCGGTTTCCCCAGGTTAATTGCCTCCGCGGAAGCAGCAACGCGATCCTGTATACCCCCTTCCCCTTCACACAGAGTGTCACATAGTGCGGAACCCCTCAGTATTTCCATCGGCCAATGGCAATTTCCCAAGATATTCACATCTCTCGGAGCAGAATTCATTTACTAGTTAGGAAATCCAACGGGAGGAATGGTGGCGACAAAGATAATCGGCGACAGGACACCTAAATGCATATACATCCGTGTGACACATGTGGAGCCACCGCTGGCGTTCGATCGAGGGGTGCTCCCAAATAAGTCGTGCGTCATCCGCTCTCCACAACACCTAATATTTATCAACTATTAGTTCGTTACTTGATCTACGTCTACATAATACCTTGCAAGCCGCCGCAAGGGCGTGTGGCGGGGCGTGTGAGATCATCATCCGTAAAACAGAATAAAAAACATGCAACACTAACTAAAAGTCATGCCAATTCACACCCACATAGGCGTATATATTCATGCAAATCCCATTTTAACTTACACATATGCAAATACACACACTATCAACTAACAGATAGATGCACATTCACCTACGAGTATACTTTGTGTCTACGCAGCGTTTAATCTTGTTCTCTCTCGTAAATCGAATGTCTTTACTGTTGCTATACTGACTTTGATTTCTTAATGTATCTTGAATGCCAGGGGAAAGAACGGATATTTGTATCTATCTGTACAGGAGTCTATCTCCCTTATCTTATCTTTGTGGTCTAACCTACCTAAATAGTGTTGGGCCATTATAATTCGTTTTTGTGTCATCGCTAAACGCGTTTGCTCTGAAACTTGTTCGAGTCTAAGACTCACATGTTGTATGAGGCGAACGGTAACTACGGCCGTATGAAATAATGGGAGGAGTTGACCCCAGCCGTACTCTTATAAATGGGCAATGGATTCCTTCTCTGAAGAGGACTGCTTTGCAGTCGAAACACGGTGTCATTGAGTGTGAGTGATTGAGACTAGCAAGGATCAATTCTGCAAAGTACATCCAAGCTAGAGAGTGCGTGATTAATTTTCATTCATTAGAACAACTTGTTATTTAATCATTAGACACACGGTTGTCTTGACCGTTTGCGGTATCTATTTAATGAATTTAGTTTTAGTATCTTTTGTTGTATTTATTCTGCTAACTTACATCTTTCCTAACTCCCCTTCCTATCCATTGCCCATTTATAAGAGTACGGCTGGGGTCAACTCTTCCCATGACTCACATGTTCTCTCCCTAACAAGGGGGTGTTGTTAGAACTACCTCCAAATATTTAACTTGATTTTTCAGTTTCACTGAACCCTCTATTTCATTATTTATGTCTTGCTCATCACTTCCTTTATCATGATGAATAAAATTGGTATAAAATTGCTCAAAAGAAGGCTATGCATTCTAGGCTCAAGGCTAGGCAAGACTTTTACTTTTAAATTACTTCTGTATTCAGGAGCCATGAACATTTCATCGATACAGTATCGGAGCCACCGCTTCGACAGGATTTAAGCTCACATTCAAATGCGTATTTATATAAACTAGTTACGCTCCAACTAATTACTTTGTTGTCGTCGTTGATCACAACCATTGTAATTCTTAATCATAAGCGGAAAAATTAAACTTAAACCCCATCCGTCACAGAGTCTGCCTCGTAGGCCCTCGAGAATGAACATCACAACGCGGAGTAATAGCGGATATGATATCTTCTGAACACTTTCGTAAAAGCATTCCGCCTCAAATTCATTCCGGAGATCTTTCCCGTACTCTTCAAACTTCGCTCTCCATATGATTCCCGGCATAAATCTTCCTCAATTCCTATGAACTGCTAATTTGAACATAGCTTTTTACCAACCCAGCTGCCCACAGTCGCTCACCATCCAGCTAGGACGAAGGGCGCACCTCCGAAGGATCCCTCCCATAGGCATGCTAGGGAAGGGGGGGGATGGAAGCAGCGGTATGGAATTCGACAGAGGGCGGCGGCGCGCGTGGAATGCGGGCGGAGGAGAGGGGGGCCGCGAGGGGGCGTGTGTCGTCTCGATGGCGAGGGAAATACCCCCACCTTCCACTTACCTCCACTTCCCTCTCCCCGAGAGCCTCCCGACGGAAACGTGGTGGTGCCATACGTACGGACACCATTTACGCTGCAATCGACGGCAATCCCACCTCATCGCCTCGCAATACTATCACCAGGGGTTTGTCAGCACATAAGCGCAAGAAAACCTAAGGATAAGGACCTCGATGAAGTGCCTAGAGCCACGAATTTTAGGTACAACAGCACCACTGCACGGGGAAACAATCTCAGATGCCAGCCAGCACATTAGGCAACAAATCCAGATATATTCTCCGTCCACAAACTTTCCTACATATCCCTTAGATCTCAAAATTCACGCAATGTACGTACTTTGCAAATCACCGCCAGGAAGGAAGGGATACTCTGCTATGCACATAAATACTAAATTGAGTGTTGCTTAGTGTTAGATACTAACGGAAATTTTTAAGTAATCAATCGAAGGCCATATATTAACCATTTACCAACCAATATCGTTATGAATGCGATGACAGCGATATTGAATTTGTTTAGCGAAACGTGAAGGATTGTAACACAAAAGCATATCAATGCATGTACTCGTAAACTCACTCCAAAAGCCCCATGGCTCAAAGAATATGTTCTCTCAAAACTCAATTGCTACGAGTAAATATCCACACTCTTCACCTAGCAGAAGATCATATGTAAAACATATCTGTAGTCGCCGGCGATATTAGTATCCCGTTAGTTAATTGGGACAACTATCAGGTGGAAATGTCGAAAAAATCTCGATTCATCACAAAATTTTCCGAATATATTTGTCCATTTCTCGTCAGACTGATGGTGATATCGCCGACAAGAAGTAACACCATACTCGACATATTTGCAACTAATAACCCAGAGATTATTACAGACGAACTAGAGATATTAGCTGCAAAAAATTAAGTTAGTATAAATTAAAAATAAATACACAAAAGTTGCTTAGAAAAATCATTAAAAATATGGAAGCAATAAAGAGAATTTTAATGGTCTTCACGAGAAATTAAAATAAGAACTGCAATCATCCAGGTTGAAAACCCACAGCGCTGGCACGGAATTCAATTGAAAAATGCTCTTTAAGTATTATACATGTACGTGAAAGAATAGAGAATTGCATTCGAAACATATTCGAACGAGATAATAAATAACCAATGTGACAGAAAAGTAGTGACGTAATTCTAATGAAGGCATCAGAGGGTAAGCTAGCAGAATATAGAGGACACACTAAAAATCGTATTATGCGGAATCTTAGATAACTTAAGTGGCAAAAGGTTAATGTTTAGGAAATAACCCGAAATCGCTTTTATCTTCCGTTGGTAAAACAAAAAGAAAACGTCTAAGTGTGCATACTTTAAGGCGGTACATTCGACTCTAGTACTGATTGACATAAATATTCGTTCTTTCCTTGGCCAATAATGAATTATAACAGTAAAAAATCGTAGTCATATTAAAAATATTTAAAAAAATCGAATTACAAGTTAGGAGAAGATTAAAAATTGTGTAGACATATAGTGTATTCGTAAGTGGATTCTTCTTGTGGTATATGCTGCTTGTATATGCATTTGCATGATGTGAGTTAAAATACGTTTTGCATGAATATATACGTCTGTGTAGATGTACATTAGAAGATTTATTTTATTTTTGCATGTAGTTGTCTTCTATTCTACGGGTGGTGTCTTAACACCCCCTGTACGGCCAAACACCTCTATGGCGGCTTTCGGGTATTGTGCAATTGTAGATGCACATAGAATGACAAAAAATATCCTTACTCATAACGGCACACTCACTGAGAAGTTCCAATCGCACAAAAGCCGATTTTTATTCATTTGGGGCCCTGCGAGACACACCACTAGAGTATGTCGCAGGGGGTGATTGCACGCCAGACTACCCTTGAGCCAAAACACCTTCCTCCCTGAGCGCGGTCGGACAAACATTATTTTATTCTGATTCCTTATCGTTCGTGGAAAAAATTACATCTTAATTCTAAGATTATTATTTTTTCTTAATCGATTTTTCTTTGACTGGAACTCTTTGATTTTTCTAATTCTGAACAAACATACTTAGCTATCTAGTCTAAAAATTATTTACTTGAAGACTTCCATGACAACTATTCTAAGATATAAAAATATTCAGAACAAGTAGTTGTAAGACGGTTGGACGTCACCATCTCAAAGAACGTTTCATGAAACGAGCAGGTTAGGGGTATTTGTGGGGCCGCCGTGGAGAAACTTAGATTTATTCGAAACTGGGAAAACTCTTAAGCCGCTCAGGACTTTTTCTGGCCATTACTTCGTCCAGTACAATCGTGAAATATGTAATTGGAACCCGTCAGATGAGTTGTTCATTCGGAAGAGAGAAAAGGTGAAAAGAAGGCTCGGTATGTTGGTGAAGAAATGCAACGATAGTAAAGCATGTTCAACGTTTCTAAGAGTACCTCCAAGCATCGAAGGTGAGAGTTTACTCTATTTAAGTATGGATAATTAATCTCCTTACTTATTTAACTTTATAATAAGGGAAACAGGGCGCTCGATATAACTCATGACACCGTTTACACCCCTAAGGCTCCTAACCACATCGGCAGATAGAACTATTCCCATAAGAGATTTGATAGATAGACTGCAGGACCCACTGAATCACACTCCCTTCCTCGTATGATTTGTTATCGCAACCAAAACAATGCAAAACAACGAAAACACTACGAGCGATGCACCTGGCGGCGAACCAATAATCCCAAGCACTTGAACATTTCACTGAAGCCAACCGAGTCTGACCTAACCCTCCCCCCCCTCCACCCAGGCTACACGCCCGATTTTGATTTCTTTCGCTTTACATCTCTCCACCGCATCCGCGTGATTTTCTTGGAACCAAAATGTTTGCTTTCCGCGCGTATATAATGTACCAAAGCATTCCAAAAAATGTTTAGAGTCGGCTGATCCTCGAGGGATGGAAACTTATGCACAAAAGTTAAGTACACACGCAAACACTTCGGAGACATATCTCGGAAATCCACTTCTCATGACTCGGAACTTAACATTCCGCATGCAGATGGGAAGTGTGGTCCCGCGGCCGAGGAACGACAGATTCCTCGAATGTGAAATTCCCAGGGTGGCGGGGGCGAATGGGACGGCCGAGTGAGGAGTGGGAAGAAGACGTCGGAGAAGTCACCAGGGGTTGAATGGAGAGGGGATCGGAATGGAGGGAGAGGGTCCAGGAGGAAAGGGGGGAGGCGTTGTTGTGGCACGCGATGCTGGCTCAGTGCACATGGTTTACGGCCCGAGCTCAACCAACAATGTCGACGGGAGGGAGGGGAAGGCGTTTGACCGGTTGAGAGTTGCTGGCGCTTTTAAAGGGGGGGGCGGCGTGGGTGCACTCGGAGGGAGGGGGGGAAGCAGTTGGCACACGTCCCGGAGAGAGGGCGGCGGATTGGGAGGGGAGACCCTCTTGACCCCCTTCGACGCTCCCTCCCACGCTCCCATCCCCTCCTATTCCCCACCACTCCCTCAAAATTACCAAACCCCACCCACGACACACACTACTGCCGCGAGTTTTGCCCTTAAACCGAAATATTCTGCGACCACGTCCATACATCAAGCATGCATTTTTCATGACGCGAGAGCTCTCTCTTGGAGCTCATAATCAACATAAAACGTTAACAAAGAGTTCGTAAAAGGAATAGCAGAAGACAAGAAGGTGCTTCCGGTCGAAAGCACCTTCTTGTCAGCATTGTGCGTGTCCTCGCCATCGCACTGTCGGATGAAGAAGGTGCACCTCCGTCCTAAGGAGCGCTCAGAGCGACGCCCAAACGGTAAGTTATCTATCAGTCAGTGGTGCCACTTACTTTTGACTTCAAAAATCCAAATATTTTCCAGGTGTCCAAGCCAAATATTATTTTTTCTTTATGTCAATGTCGAAGATTTAATGCTGCGTAGAAATAAGGTACATTCGTAGGTGCATGTGCATGTTAGTTGCTAATATGTGGTTCGTATTTGCATGCATGAACGTGAAGAAGGTTTTTTTCATGAATATACGAATACGCCCCGATGGGTGTATATTGCCATTAATTCGTTGGCTTTGCACGAGGTTTCATTCACTTTTACGAGTGGTAACCTAACACCGCCCGCCACACGCCCTTGCGGCAGCTTGCGGGGTATTATGCAGGTGTATGTATCTCGTGCGATTTCAAAATTTAACTAGGAAGTACTATGGGCATACGTGCTGCTACCATAAATATGATACCACATATTTTCTCAGTCTTTTGTGTAAAAATCACAAAATTAACCCACCGAGGCTGTTAACACAAATTTAACAAATAATATTTATTTGTTACTTTCTTAAAAAGCAATAAATTTTCCTTCTGGTATTAAGAGGCTCTCCTACAAAAAATTCCATTCCGCAAACGGTGTGACAACAACAAAGGTAATTTTACCCTGGTATCATTCTAACCATATAATTTCTTAGAAAATAATAAGTCTCGTGCTGGAGGTGACAATAGAACCACCAAATTATAGAAGAAAGTATAATACAATTTCCTTAAAATAACTACCGAGCAAAATTTTACTGCCCAAATCATAGCCATAGAAACTAAGTCCATCAGTCAAAAATTCAAACAACGTCTTCATTTGAATATGCCTTAAAAATGCTTTAAAGGAAGGAAACTATTTCACTCACATTGGTATGATATCACTATTACGTAAGCACCTCTATCAGTCAATTTCTGTACACACAGAGAGCAGTCGAATCAGGTCAATCTTTGTTCGCTTACTTTGTGAGACTTTCGCGAGAAGAATTCGAAAAGTAGACAAACAATTAGAGAATTAGATTTTTCGCATGAAACTCGAGGGACACGTTCTGCAAAATATTATGCCCAGTAGGGTAGATGTGCTAAAATTTGAAATTACGCAATGAAAGGACACGACCACTTTTTCGCCGGAAGGAAGAAGATTGCGAGCACGGGCGAAAATAGGCGAGAGGGAAATGATAGGGGGGGGAGACGAGTGCTAGGAGGGGAGAGGGTGGTTAATCAATCTATATATCGAAACAATATACTACGAGGCGGCGGGGAGGAAGGGAGTGTGGCGGGGGGTGATAAGGCAGCAAACCATTTACGATTATTAGATTTATGCGTGCGTTTCAATATTTATTATCTCAAAAACAAAAACAACGAACAGACAAACGCGTGTACAGATAAAAACCAATCCAAATCGTGGATTAAATGACTAAATCATTACATTTTTCTCTCAAGTTCACATAATCGGGTGCTCTCTCTCTCTCTCGCTCTCTTTTATTCTATCCCGGCATTCGAATCCACCAATTGTGCCACAACAATTACCATCTGTGTGTCAAGAAGACTCAGTTCCCTTGCATCTTTCTTAAAGTAAGAAGTCTCCCTGTTCTCTTCGAATATCACGTGCCTCCAGACACATCCTCCAGCTAACCTGTAACGCCTACTCGCTTGCCGGAGCATGTTTGACAAACTTCGTACATTATCTGCGAATCTTAAGACGAATTTTTAATCAAGGTAATCTCCCATTGATCCCAAACACTTATGCATAGTCGCGTATCCCAAGTGTCGCCTAACTAAAGCAGAGAAACACCTTTTCATCCCATTTTCTTACTTAGATGTCCCATGAAACCTGGATTCTTACAAGCAAATCCACATAATCTCCCCATGTGTGCATCCCATAAAAGGTTTTCTGCCGGTGTAACAGTATCTTGTAAGTGACGATGTAACAGTGTCGAGTCTCAAATACTCATTTCGCTTCCATTTCATGAAATGCTTTTCTTTTCTGTCCTTCCTGACTTCAGTGCCGTCAATGTTCTAATATTTAATTCTAACCCTCACACCACTTCTAAGCTGCTAGTGTATCCCACAATCCGCCAGTGCACTTATTTCTCCGGAAATCGTCTAGAAATAAACTAAGGTTAAAGTCCACATCGAAAAGGATTAAGCCCAGATCTCAGAGCATTCTCCTGGGAGCCAAATGAACCCTGCAAAAAGGGTTTTAAGCCGTAGGTGCACACCTGCGGGGAAGGGAACGATAATTGAAACCTAAAAACGGTCATTGAAAGAAGCACCACGGAGGAAGTCTTATTTGGAAACTTTTAGAAGGGTCGGAGGAGAATCAGTAATTTTTCAAGGGTACATTGACGAGTTCGGAGTATCGTGGAACGCAGGAGGTCCGGCCGAGTTAGCAGCTGAGCAGATAAATGGCATCTCACGGAGAAGAGGGGAGAGGATTGGTAAGTCGTGAATGGAGGGAAGGAGTGGTGAAGATGGGACAGGTTTAAATGTAGGTAGCTTGCAAGGTGTCGGTGTGCATTGTGGGTGGCAAAGGATTTAGAAAGGCTCTAGTGGTTGATGCCAACACGAGTAGATAGATTGGTTTTACATACAAGAGTGGCATTTCTTTTGGGGTAGGCGAGAGTGGGGATAAGGTCTTTGAGAGTATGTCTGAGGGACTAACTGCCTGGGAAGTGATAGAGGTGGAAAGGTTAGAGGGTTATTGTTTTTGGAAATTTTGGGCGCGTAAAGATTTCAGAGAATTGATTTATTCAAGAGGTTCTAAGAGTAACTGCGGTTAAAATTTTATCAATTGGAATAGTCGTAGTATTTCGGGGAGGAGACCGAAGTCATCTACGCCAGGTCATTTACGCCATTAGGGATGGACAGGAAAGGAAAAAAAAGTGGAGAGAAACCCAGCGTCGGCATTAGCCTACTTTTAACGGCACCAAGGAGTCTGGAGCTTAACGTCCCATCTGACGAACGGCGTACTCACTCAAAGTGCTCTCCACAAAGCACCTCAAGTAGCGATCGGGATACCAAAGAAAAATATTTGTTGTCTCCAGGATTTGAATCTGGGCCTTCGCTATGGGAAGCCTGTACGTTGGCATCCACGCCATCCCGATCCCGCCATTCTGAATATACACGAGTATGTGGTGCCTGTGTGAATGCTAAGAGTGCTACAAAATTCGCCAACATATGGAAAGTCACAGCCAAGTAGGAATTAAAATAATAATTGGTGTAGGTACATATTCTCAAACATGCAAAATGTCTCCCTCTCGAGAGAGACAAAGAGAGAGCTTTCGCATGTAAAAGAATATATACGCAAATTCACATTCACGTATAACCTAATATTTGCTCGAGAATGGTTGGTGGCCCATCACTCGGCATACGTTCTTGCGACGGCTTCCTGGGGCATTGCGTAGGTGTGCATAGTTCAATGCTGCGAAAAAGAACGGTGACCTAAGGGCGCGATGCGAATGGGGTGGGAGAAGGTGATTTCGGGCGGAGGGAGTGAGTTGGCGGTGAGATGAGAAGGACAGGGAGAGGGGGAGAGGAAAGGGGGGAGAGGGGGCGGGCGGGTGGGTGGGTGCCGGGTGTGGGTGTCCCTCGGCGTGGGGGGACTCACCTGTCCGTGGGAGGACCTCCATGTCTTTGGTGCGTACTTGGAGAGCTTGCTGTCCGGGTCAACGAACAGATATTCGCCATCTGTGGGGAGAGAGGAAAAGAGATTTTTAGTGAGCTGGCGCAAGTGGGGGAGGTGGGGTTCCAGCGAACGTTGTGCCATCAGAACTGGAAACGGACTGAAGACACACAGGCGCCAAAAGAGGAATCTACACCTGGTGTCCTTAAAGCCACCGCGCAAGGCTGCGCGGAATCGAGTGGATGCAGGTACACCAGGCAAAGAATAACATTCGCGACACATTCAGACAATCACGCAGTTGACGCGTCAGTTTTCAGTGGCCGCAGACCATGTGGCACCAATGAAGACGCGAAAGTTCTAAAAAAGAGCACTTATATTCATGATATATTGAAATTACATAAGGAGAATACACAAGCGGATGGTGTTTCTTTTCATTTAAAGAATACCATCAACAAGACCCCTCATAAGAAATTAATACACCAACTAAGAGGTCTACTTAGCTTCGCCGTACCCTACCAGCCGCTCGGGAGGAGGGTGACTTGGGTTACACCTAGATTGGAAGAAAACAACACACAGATTGATGCAGTATTTTTGGATTTCAAAAAGTCCCGCACAATAAATTTTTACACCAACTCAAACGCTATGGTACCAATCAGAAAATAATAAATCAGATTGGAGACTTCTCATATCGCAAGCAAATAGTAGGCATCGATGGGTTGTGCTCAACGGAGGTAGCTGTTAAATAGGGCGTCCCCCAGAGAAGTGTAATAGGGCCGCTTCTATTCATAATATACATTAATGACTTAAGCTACTACGTTAGTAGCAACCTCAAAGTATTTGAAGGCGACTAGGTGGTATACAGGGAAAGAAGGACCCCAGCAGATTGCGAGCTACTCTCTAGAGACTTAGACACAACTTCGTTGGTGAAAGGAATGGGAATTGGTACTAAACATTGGCAAATGTGCACTTTTTAAATTTTGATGCAAAATAAGTGATCAGCAGAAAATAATTTACCAAATAGAGGGCTCAGTTCTAACTACGGCAGATCAAGTTAAATAATCGGGGGTAGTTCTAATACCTCTCCTTTCATGGGCAGCAGATATCAGGACAATATGCGAATCCGCTTTAAAGAAACTCGGGTTCATTAAACGGGTGGTGGGAAAATGTAATGAGAAAGTAACAGAGAGGTTTTATTTCACTCTAGTTAGGTCACATTTGGAATACTCCGTTAGTATTTGGGATTCTTGGGATTAACTATGACTGAAAGAATTAGATAAAGTTAATATAAAATCGTCCAGATTCGTCAGCAATTTTTACGATAAGAATACGAGTGTGACAAGCCTTTTAGAGGAATTAGGCTAGGACAAGCTTGAGATGTCAAGAGAACGAGCAAGGCTTAGACTTTAGCAAGGTTCAGAACACAATGACACAAAGGGAATTATGGCCTCACATTATTCGAGCAGGCTATAGCAAAAATAAAAGATAAGGGAGATAGACTCTAGTAGACATAGTTATTATATACGTTCGTTCAAATTTGGACAATCAGGAATCATAATAGTATGAAATCAAAGTCATTTTTAGCAAAATTAAACGCTGCTTAGATATAAGGTATAATCTTTTGGACATGTCAGTGGCTAGTATACAGGGTTCGTCCGGAAAAAAAGTGTAATAAGCTCATTGTCTTTTTTGACAAAAGGGGAGTCGTCCACTACGAATTTGTACCTGAACGACAAACTGTAAATGCTGCATTTTACATCCAAGTGCTCGACAGGCTTCGAAAACGAGTCGCCCGCGTCCGGCCAGCGATCAAAAACATCTGGCGGCTGCTTCACGACAATGCGCCGTCTCACACCGCGCTTGTCGTGTCGGACTTCTTGGCCAAGCACGGCGTGGCAACGCTGCCGCACCCGCCCTACAGCACGGACTTGGCACCACCGGACTTCTTTCTGTTCCCGAAGATAAAGAGGAGTTTGAAAGGAACGCGATACGGGACTTTGGACGCCGTCAAAGAGGCCGTGACGACGTGTCTTCGAGAGGTTCCCGATGATGCCTTCGCGGGAGCGTTCCAGGAATGATAACGCCGCTGGAACAAGTGTATCGACTCACAAAGGCCCTATTTTGAGGAATATTAGCTTAAGATATGTAAAAGTGTAATAATTTTTTTTCCTGAGCTCAGTGCACTTATTTTCCGGACGAACCCTGTATGTATTTGCATGCATGAAAGTCAAAAAGGTTTTTGCATGAATACTATATACACACACCTCTGTGGGCATAGATAGTCATGGGTTTGGTTTTATTCTCTTTTATGGGTTGTGAACAAACACCCACCGCCACACGCCATCACGGCGGCTTGCGGGGTATTATGTAGATGCATCACAGAGTGTTAGACCACCAGACTTCAGTAACACAATAGATATGTGTTCGAGATAAGTGGTTTTCAGTTAGGTCCATCTTCCGTAGTTTTTTCAATGGTTATGTTTGTTCACACTAGGAGTACAAATGGTCTGAGGTAATACAGGTTCCCTGAATCCATTGGTGCTGCAGTCCTCCCTCATCTTATTTAAATGGCGCAACCTGCCGATATAACGAGGGACCTTCCTGATTTCTTCAATATCATAAGTTAAAACGAGATCCCCGTACCTTTCTAATAACCTCTAACAGTATTCGATTCTGACTTTCCTATCTTTTTTTCCACAAAATGTTATTAAGTTTCATTTTTAAAGAGTTAATTCGGAACCCCACTCCTGGCACCAACACGAAATAGATATACTTTAGGAACACCTTAGGGGGCCTATAACACTTCTCTGTGGCACGCTGTATGTTACTACTACTTCTTCCCAGCTCATGCCATCATCTTATTTACGAAGCGAGAGGAATTCTCTCTCTTCTCTAGATATTTAGTTTACTATCTTCTCGTTTATTCCGAAATGCATACTTGCGAGTTTGAAATCACTGAGGAGTAAAAGACCTCGTCGAAGGCTCTCCTGAAGTAAAAACATATTGGACCTCTTGAGCATTCTGCTCACCTGATTTTAGGACGACGTGAATAAAAAAAACCCACTGTGCTTTGCATGATCACCTCTTCCTGTACCTGTTTTGACTTCGGAAAAGTATGCGTTCACTGTAGAGGAAGGTCATCACGTTGGTCACTCGTAATATGAATATTTCCCAAGATTTTGCTGTATATCAACGTATGAGTGTTGCCTTCCAATTACCCCTCTCTCGATCCCCGGCTTTTCTAGGTTCGGGTGGTTATGAGAGAGCCTGTCTCCCTGACGGGGATTTCTTCCGGATCCGTGGCTCTCTATAAGTTTTTTCTGCGAAGATGTTTCGCTATGCCTTTCTGAGAAATTATTATGACTAAGATACGGTCGCCAGGAGCTAAATATTACGCTGTTTCATTATTATTATTGTAGACGCATCCCTTGGAAATATGTACTGGTTTAATATACTGGCTTGATGTACGTTAACTCTTATGTGGAGCAATATTATTTGCCGCATTTACGCCTACCTAAATTCTCCCCTGTGCCATCTAGATATTCAATGTCGCTTTGAGTTTGAGAAGGTCGTTCATCTCTGCTCCGCTTCGTGTGATATATAAATATACTATATAAAGGACTTCCAGGTATACTCCGCGTTGGAGTTTAGGCTTTGAGCAAAAAAAGTAGGGTGAGGTAAGAGGAAGATTTCTTTTGCCTACGCCTCTCCTGCCACTTTTACCCTTTCCCCCTCCGCAAAAAATCAACCAAAACACACCTCCGGACGGAGAGGGAGAAGCCATGTAAACAATTGCACCCGAGTATGTCAAATTTGTGATAGAACTGCTCGTACCGCAATAAAGCCAAGCTTTTCTAACTTTTCAAATTACCATTTCCCAATTATGACACTGGTACAAATGAAGAGATTTATTTTTCCGGTAAACATTCGCTCTATTATTGATTCCATACCAAGTTCCTACAATAATCTGTACACTCTACTCTTATAATAAAAATGTTTTACAAATATATATCCTCTGATCACACAACCATTAACACAGCCATAATATTTACCTGTGTAAATAATAACCGTATGGTAAGGGGTGTAACAAACGGGGGAAGCTAGGAAATGGCGTCCGAACAGAGACTTGTTTGTTCATAAAAGTTAACGATATTTTTATTCTGTATACATGAGTTTAATGGTATATTATTTCAAAGCTAAATCACGTTTAAACGCACTCTTCAAATGTGATAACTAAAACGCAATATGAGACAATTCCAAAATTCGCGACAACTCAAAGGGGAAGCACCCAGACGGAAATGGGCGGAGTGTGGCGGCAATAGTTAGGGATATGCGTGGGTCGTTTTGTAAGTCCTTAGAAAAAAACAGAAAGACAAATTAATTTGAGTTGGATTTTCTTTATTTTTCAACTTTATTGATTCCCTTTTAGCTCGAAACAATTTTCTCAGTGTTCCTCCAACTTTTTAAAACCGTCCAAAAAGTAGGATTTCGGAAGATCCTCAAAATAGGCACCTGTGTTGCCGACGACCTCCTCGTTAGATTTTAACCGTTTTCCGCTCAGTCATTTCATTAAGTTTGGAACAAAGTCATTGGGAATCAAATTTGGTGAATAGGGTGGATGCTTTCATAACTCAAACTTTAAAATCATAATTTCGCAATCGAAACAGCACAGGTGTGAACCTATGACGTATAGTGCCTTGACGGAAGAGAATTTTTCTTTGGCAAATTTGGACGTTTCTCCACTCCGGAATCGCATTCAGTTATAGATGCTAATTGAATAAACTGTAAAAATATAGTTTTCATGTCACCATTCAAAATAGACGTGATACAAACAAATTAAATTTTTGAAACCATCACCCAAAAATCCATTAAGTATATCAGGTACTGTGGGTGACGAAAATTTCTCATTGAACTTTGTTAGGTTTTTACCGGCGACAGAACAGTTTTTATGCAGGAAAAATAGATATTATCAATTTTATCAGTAGCAGAAATGTAGCGAGAAAATAAAGAAGAGATGTTAATTTACGTTCATGAAGTCACTTTTTGAACATGAACCCAGTGTTGGGTTCCCTCGGAGGAAATCTTTCTTAGATCCAAATAATATCATCGAGGTTCCCACAAAAAAAAATTTAAAACAAAAAGAATTGCGTACTTGTATAAGTAAGCAATCTTGAGCTCACTTCTAGGGCTCAAGAGATCATTATTGCAACCCCAATCGCTCTATCGACTGTTCAAAGAGCCACAATGATAAAATAGGAGAACTGGACAACATAACATGCAAATTAGTATACGCTTTCTTTCCTCGCACATTTAGCGATGACAAAAGGAGGGAGCCATGTACCCAACAATAATACTAGAAGCAGTTGTACGCGGAGGCGAGCGAAAGCTAAGGTCACTTGCGCCATCAGGGATAGGCGAGTAATTTGGTAGGGGTAGGATGTTCAAGGAAGGGAAGAAGAATGGAGTGAAACCCTACGTTATAACCCTCGTACGTCGGCATTAACCTACTCTTAGTTCCTTATCCTTACGTTATTTCCCAACAAAAAGCGTCTAGGGGCCCACAATTTAACGTTCAGCCAGACGGGTGGCGTACTCACTTGAAGTGCTCTCCACAACGCACCTCAAGTAGGGAATGGAATAACATTGAAAAAATTTGCCACCGCCGGGGTTGTTCGAACCCGGTCCCTTGGGTTAGGAAGCCAGTACCTCGACCAAGGCGCCAACCCATTTCCACAACAATTAGGCAAGGTACATATATTCTGAACAAATCGAATTCGTCTGCATTCGCACGAAAAGAGCAGGTGCGAAAGGATTGGTCGCAGGCGATAGACTACGAGGATGAGGAGAGAAATGACAAGATATATCCACGTATTAAGACCAACTAATGCACAGACTCATCAATTAGTTGATGTTTCCAAATAACTATTGAATATACGAGTGAAAAAGAGCGGGAGGGATCGCGGCCCAATGCGGTGAGTGCGGCCCTTCCGACTCCAGACGGAGGCAGATTGCATTCTGATGCAATTGTTTTGGTCGAATTCCGTTAACGGTGAGGAATGACCTCATCCTCCTTCCGAGCTACAAAAACACAATTACTGCTGCCGCACAAATCACGGCACGGAAGGAAAGAAATAACTAGTTTCCCATCCCTCCCAACCCCACGCTGATCTCGGAGAACTGATTAATACGTAGGGTACTAAGATTTCGCCATGGCATAAACCGCCCCCGATGCGATAAAACATCAACGAAGAGCTAAGGGCCGGGAAAATGCGAGACGAGAAAAGACGAGAGGAGAAAAGTGCAACACAAAATAGGGAAACGAACATACTTAATTCTCCTTCTACATTGTCGCAGCCATGATGTTAATAAAACAACCATTCGATTACATCCATAAGACTAAGCCGCCATGAGGGTGAGTGGCAGGGGATGTTAGGACAACAGACGTTAGGGTAATTGCTGCTGGGTGGTCCAAGGTACTGCAAGGTGTTAGTTTTTAAAGGAGCACTTTTTTTTATATCTCGAATGGTGATAAGGGGAAAATAATTCCTGATATCTGTCGGATCGGCAGTCGATCTCCGACCCAAATTCTCATCTCGTTGTCGCCTCCAAATTTTACACTGCGCATTGCAATTATTTCTTCTCTATCCTTTTTTTTTAATAGGAAATAACACTGATCTGACGAAATGTGTCGGCCAAAATCCTACCTTATAAATGATAAGAATTAGTCCATAAATAACCATTCTCCCACATTTTTCTAAGCATTTACTATTTAATTATTGCCGCGGGAAGGTGGTCAACCCCCAAGCACTTACATGATTTCAATTTCCTTAATTCCCTTTCTATCTATCCATCGACTAAGCCTGGACCTAAGCTATTTTATCGATGTCATATTCTCTTCTTAAGTCTAATCTGATGGCTTGATGTCTTTACCAGACATTTCCTCGCTACATTCCCCTTATTCTAAAGGTTTAAATATATATATATATGTATATGTATATATATATATATATATATATATATATATATATATATATATATATATATAACCATAAACACAGTAATCAACCCGAAGGTCGGTTTAGTAGGTGATGGTAGAGCTCACCCATGTACCAAGCCCGACGGCGTGTGAATATTCACACATCAGGGTAGGGGGGCCAGTTCCTTTCCCTGTATATATATATATATATATATATATATATGTATATACATACATATGTGTATATATATATATATATATATATATATATTTATATATTTCATTATATGGCACTTAATAAAAAGCTTTCTTAGGCCTAACAAGAAGGTCCCAATCTGTTATCTTGACTCACCGCATTGAGGAATGTTCTCAACTCAACATTAAATCCGAAGAGGCCTCATTCAATAAACCATATACTCTTCCCTAATTTTCAACTTCATAATAAGATAAGTTTAAAGAATCACTCTGAAGATTTTTCCCCTTCGAACCCACCGCGGCCATTTGTTAATATCGAGGGTGCCTCGTGTTGTCTCTCCCCTCTTTCTTTTACCTCTCCTAGTCTATTTATTTAGTGCTCCCAACAGACGCACGATAAAAGTTTTGAACTTAATCAAGCCTTGGGATTTGTGGTTTCTTCTCCAAATGGAGTTGAGGATGGTGTTGGAGAGGGCGGGGAGACGAGCATTGGGGACGAGGAGGGACAGCTGGGAATAATAAGTTGGGGCAAACGAACTGACTTGGTGCCTCGCCCCCGAAGATCGTGACCTTGTAATCTGGGTGTTGCAGGCCGACGCGAAGTGCATCTCCCCCTCCCTTCGGGGCTGGAGGTAGGGAGGGGGAGAGGAGCGCGCGGGAGGTGGAGGGACGAGGGTGAAAAAGGGGGAAGGAATCGCTCACCCACCCTCTGCTCCCCTTAATGGCTGCGGAATGAATTTGCAATACAGAATAGGAGCGAGAAATCTCCTCTTAACGAGGTTGTACGCCATCAGATTTATAGCAGGTGTAAATAATGATGCAATCAGAGCGCAAAAATATTAATATTTTAGTTTTAAAATATTTAAGACACAAGAGTAACATTATTGGAGCTCCCAATACAGACAAGGGGAGGAGACAGAGTTGAACAATCAGCGTATTTTGCAGCGACTTCATGTACAAGATCAATAAGATTTAAAAAAATAACAAATTGGAAGGTGTTTTGAGAAATAGTCTCAGGTCGTATTAAAAAATGAAATGGCACATCGCCATTAATATTTAACATACCCTTTCTCTTTCTCGAAAACCACACAATCTTGTTTACATTTATTCTCATTCCATATGATTCTCCGCTGTGACTTTCCAATACGCTCTGCAGTGTTTCCAATCCCTTGGCTGACTGACAAACTGAAGCTGGGTCATTTGCAAACCTAACTGATTTTATGAATTCCCCGCCGAATTTCATTCCTATTTCCAGTTTTTCCCATCCCCCTTGAATCATTTCCTACAAATGTGTGTTGAACAACACCGTAGATGATATACACCTGCCTTACACCTCTTCCTAACACTGCCTATCCGGACTCTTCATCCGCCACTCGCACCTGAACGGTTAGAGACATGTACAGGTGGCGGATTAGCCTCCTATCCCTCCAAGCTATTTCTATGTTCTGCAATATACCCATTAATTCAACCTAGTTCACTCGATCAAACGGAATTCCGTAATCTAGAAAACAGACGTGTACCTTCTTATTGTATTCTATAGTCTTCTGTTTCAGTACGTGCAAACCTTTCATCCTATAAGTAATCATTTACTCTGATCTTCATCCGTTAGTTGATGATCATGAGAACCAAGTTAGCTGCGTGCGAAATTAAATTTATCGTTCTGTAGTCCTCACATATTGCTGCATTTCCGTATTTAGGAATAGGAAAAAAGACTGATCTGGCGAAATCTTCTGGTCATACTCCTCCCTCGAGAATGCTAACAATGTTCCCATAAATACTCTTCCTTCCACCATTTCCCAAAACCTTTATGTGGTCCCGCGGGAACTTTTTCTATCCCCGCAGCCGTATTTCCCTTGATGAGCTTTCCAACGCGCCATCGACCCAGCCTGGACCTAAGCTATCCTTATAAACGTCATATCCTCTTTATATGTTTGTTTAATCTAGCTGGCTTAACTTCTTAACCATACAGTTTCTCGCTAAATTCCTCTCTTTATATAGGTTCATCAATATATATATATATATATATATATATATATATATATATATATGTATGTGGGTCGCGGTGATCCAGTGGGTTGGATCACAGTTGGATCACTGACCGGAGGGTCCCGGGTTCGATTCCCGGGCAAGGCACTTTGGGCACCTGCAGCTCCACCCAAGCTAGTTGATTTTTCGAGTACCAGATCTTCCTGGGAAACCATAACCGGCACAGGGAAAGGAACTGGCCCCCTGATGTGTGAATATTCACACGCCGTCGGGCTTGGTACACGGGTGAGCTCTACCATCACCTACTAAACCGGCCTTCGGGTTGATTACTGTGTTTATGGTTTGTATGTTTGATTATGACCACATACCCCAACCACTGGTCCACTCTTTACCCCCCTCATGTTGAAAACACATACCATCCATTCCGAGGCCACAAAAAAAATTGCATCCCTCTACACCTCAATTCCTCACTCTAGAGGGGCTCTCATCTCTCTACCTCTATCCATCCGAACGCCCCACACCACATATTCCCAGCACAGAGTTTCTCCTGAATCTGTTTCACCTCATCCCTCCAACTGTGGCCACCGTACCTGCAATAACCCACACTCCCTGGACACATTTCTCCACAATTTACATAACGTCACCAGGGTTACCCAGAGCACCTTGTCAATAAAAAGAAGCCTTCGAAACTTTCACCAAATTTTCCAAAGACACCAACTTGCACAATCCTTTGCATAAACACAGTATATTTTCCAGGAAAGCAGTCCTTCAAATACATTCTCAAAACCTTCTTTCACATTCTAAAAAAACAAAAAACAACGGAAAACATTTAATGTAAATTTACTTCGGTTAGTTTTAAACGACCCGCCAATTTATCGAACATTAGGAAATCCACGAAGCCTTCATCCAAATTCACACCTCTTCCATCCACAAATTCACACCAACACCTTGCAATAGATCCAAATATAAAATATGCCCCATCTTCACTGCTCCTTCCCTACGCTTTCAGCTTGCCGATTCTCTCCCTCCTCCTTCCTTCTCCATCATGTACATCCCACAATATAATCCATCTACTAACTACTAATTCTGTCCCTCCTTCTACGTTGGGTAGTGCCAACGTAGAAGGTACATCAGGAACCACACCTCTTGACATTCGCATCAAAAATCACGACACCTCATTCATGCCTTCATCCGCTTTGACCTCTCTATCAGTGCACAATCTCACTTTTCTCCAAGTCTTCTGGTATCTTTCCGTTGTCGTAGCTATCTTTGATTATGCCATGGGGGCATCCTTCGCATTGACCCCGAGCGCCTCGATTATTCCTTCGTTTATTTTGTCAACTCCTGGTGCCTTGCTGTTTCTCAGGTCTACCACGGCTCTCTCGAATTCGCTTCATAATATCTACGGAACCCGATCGTCTTTATCATGCTTTCATCTTTAATTAAGCCATCTTCTAATGGTTTGGGAGCTTGATAGAGTACTTCAATGTATTCTTTCCTACACGCCGTATATAACTACGCTCCATATCAAAGTTTTCACGAGTCTTTTCTTAACATCCTTACTCAACGTCCCTGTCATCAACTCGCTCCTCCTTGTGACAGCCTCTCTTCCCATCGTATAACCTTTGCTTTATTTATCTTGATTCTCATCCACACACACACACACGTTATGTGATATTATACACGAATATTATATACACGAATCAGTAATTTAGGGAATTGTATTGACCTCAAATAATAATGGTAGGTTGAACCACCGGGATACAATGCACAAAATCAATACAACAATGAACAATTTCAGAGTGCACAAGATTGTTCACCTTGAGTGGGGTTCGAAGCCGGATCCCTTGATGTCCGGCCGAGTGCTATAGCCCGTAAAGCTACCGAGGCGTCCTCTCACACTCCAAATCCGAGGGATTCGAGTTATAATCCCCGTCAACGCGAATCATTCACCTCTGAAATCGTTGCATTGCAATGCACATTTAGCGGATGACCGATTAAAATTTATTGTCGCGGCATCTCCCGCAGTTTCTTGGAGCAAAATCAATGATTTAGCCTAACACAACCATTTTTGGATTATGCAGTTTATTTGCACTACAGAACACATTTTTATTAACGATCAAAGATTTTCCAACCGTGAAGAAGTGATGTCGACAGTTAACGGCTATTTTGAGGAGTAAGACAGTTCTTATTATAAAAAGGGTATCGAACTTATTGAACACCGCTGGGAAAAGTGTATAGAACTGAAAGGAGAGAATGTTGAAAAATTAATACTTTCTCTTCCAAAATTTTTTTGTGTTTTCTTCGTTGGATCGGGCCCTTCTGCGACCACTCTCGCAGTCATGTCCAAGCTCATATCAATGGATGGATGGCTGGTCCCTTAACACTAGAACTATTGAGAGGATAAAGACGATGTGAGTGTACTTTCGTAATATCGGCAGTCGATAGTCATCCGGATGGACCAGAGTGTAAGTCAATGAAGCCCTTACGATGACCTATTCAAATAGTTAAGTATTCCTCCCTCACGCACTTCGCGGACGCAAAGAAAGCGCTCAGGCACGAGAGACGTCTCGGTAAGGAAGACGTCGCCCGGTCGTCTATTGCTTTTCGGGAATCGCCTGCGGACAATTCCTTGTTGGTGGCACTTCTCGGGGGCCCGGGACGACGATCCGGCCCGGGAGGGGGAGAGGGGGTTCCGTACGTGAGTATGCCGCACGAAAACACACCGCGGGACACGAAGGGGGGTGGGGGCGACGACTGAAAGGGGTGAGGCGGGCGGCAGAAGGAGGAAGGGAGGAATGGGAGTGGAGAGAGGAATTCCAACACTTTTCCTGAGGGAAGGAGGATGGGGGGAGGGGGTGAAAATGAGAGACGCGCACACACGCACACACACAAACACAAAATAAAATCCCCCTCGGAATAGAAAAATTTCCCACCCCCTTTTTTTGTACACGAATTTTTTTCAATGTCCCGGGGCTAGGAGAGGAGGTAGTGTGTGCGCACGTATGGGAAGAGGGGGGCGGTGGGGAGGTGAAGTGGAATGGGGAGGCCGAGAAGAGGGGATCGTGAAAGATATTACCGAGTACAAGTTATTGCCAGTTAATAATATTCAGAGATAACCCACTTCTCTCTCCCTCCCGACGGGAGAGAGGGAGGGAGAGAGACTCCCATCCAGCCCGAGGGTGGACGTAGGAGGCGGCGGTCCGCAGGAGGCAGGGAGGGGGCGGAGCATGGGACGGGATGGGATGGGGCGGTGGAGTGGGGGGGACTCCCTTCCCAACCCCCCTCACTCCGCCTCGTGTTATTGAGTGCGTGCGTGTGTGCGCGTTAGTCGTAGGGTGGGCGGGGGGCGTTGCGCGGCGGGGGGAGGGGGCACTGGGTACGTGCGTGCGCCCCCCGCTCCGCCCCGAGAGCATACATTCTTGCTTCCGACACTCTCTCCCCTCGACCGCCTCCCCCTCCCCCGCCCCATCGGCCCAAACCCACCCACTCGCCCCGCCCCCGGGGCCCCGACCGACCGGCGGATCCACATTCCATTCGGTCGGAGGCGGGAGGGGGCCGAGGGGGGTGTATTACAGTGGGGAGGATGCTGGCGGGAGGGAGGGCGGAGGAGGGGAGGCCAGATAAAGGGATAAGGGACGTTGGGAGGGGATAGAGAGGGGGGGAGGAGCTGCAGGGAGCGGGGGGTGGGCAAACGACGGACTTTGGTGTCGGAAGGCCCGT
Organism: Hetaerina titia; assembly: GCA_037158775.1. NCBI lineage: Eukaryota > Metazoa > Arthropoda > Insecta > Odonata > Calopterygidae > Hetaerina > Hetaerina titia. The sequence goes on along the minus strand of CM073773.1, from coordinate 98,774,156 downwards.
AATGGGGATGGCGGCGGCGTCATGTGAATTGAATATCGGGGAACCACCCTCCACACATGCACGGGGTGGTCACCGCTTCGGTTGGTGTGTGGCAGCGGGTGCCACGCTCGCACAGTTATATGTACACTAGGTTGAGGCCTAGATATGAAGGCTTCCGTCGTGACGCACGGATGGCGCCATGCTCGTCAGGCTTCTCCCGCCTTGTTTCGGTTCACCTCGGAGAGGGGGGCCTTCGCCGGCGCCACACCGAGGGTGCGCCGGATCCCTGCACTCGGAGAAGCCGCCCTCTGGCAAGACGAGGGAGCGGCCCGTACTCACAAAGGGTCCTCGGAGCTTGGATGGTTTCGCGAACCAAAAATGGGAGTAGCTGAGATTAAAGCTTTTAAGTGCCGTTGGTATTGCAATCTCATTGGAGCTTTACTCTCTAGAGACTTGATTTTAACAAATATTATGCTCAAATCGTGAATTATTAACAAATTATAACTATGCTCAAATAGTGAAATGAGAATTATCACATTAGGTTCTCCAGCCTGAGGAATATCTTAGATTGTAGATTCGTTTGATATTAACTGAATTCTTCAAATGAATACTCATTGATATCCGAGGAAAGTGTTTGTACACCATCCCAGTTCAAACAGCTTTCAAAACTCCCCTTCCCCCGCATAACCGACGCCCAGGGTAGCCAGTGATTTGATACTTAGCAGGTAGAATATAAAATTTCCATTGAAGCTATTGGCCTCATATTTTCTTCATTGATTCAGCATATTTTTTAAGTTTGCTGCGAGAGATTCCCATTTAAAGTCTTCAAATAATCAAGCCACACAAAGAGAACCCAAATATGTTCGTTACACATCCACATCTTATATTCCACAATCGATGTACTTTAGACATTGAACCGATCTCAGATGGAACCCATATTGTGGGCACACTATTGCCAGCGCCTACTGTCAAACAAGAAAACAACCTTTTAATGCTGACCTTTATTTGTCTGAATGAACTGTATTAAATCACTTAACTACTACGCATTCACGTCACTGCGTGTCATTTGCCTTACCATTTTAGGTCCCACGAACGCAGAACACAAAGATTGAGAGTTCCACTTGTTATTTCATTGACAGCATTTCACGCGAAATACGGAGGGACCAGCGCGGAGGGACCATCGCGTTTAAATGGATTTCGCGACGGGCGAGGTCAACGGCAAAGCCACCGGACGGGTGCTGCTCTCCCCCGCTGGAACGTCAGGTTTTGGGACTAGCTCGATGCGCTTCTGTTTTTCTTATATTTTCATATTTACTTTCTTGCAGATATCTGCTAATTTTCAACAACAGTGTAAGTGGTACGAGCAAAGTAGAGGAGTCAGTTTAGTGCTGGTATGATAAAAATAATAATAGCGTATGTAGAATTAGGAACTAGGTTAGGAATTACTCATGAAATGCAGGTTGATACAAAGATCAAATCTCTTGCAATGAATCGGAAACGGATTTCTTCAGTGATGACATCACAATGTTTTACCAACTTCGTCATGTCAAGGTACACAGTGGTCTGAAGAGCCCGATTTCCCGATTAAAGTCTTTTTCCTAGCTAGTTTCAATGGTAAAAAAATTCTTGAAGAAAAGGTAAAAGTTCAATAAACAACTAGCAGCCGCCCAAGACATTGGTTCTGGTTCGAATAAAGTCTGTTCGCATGACATTTTTCAAGAATTGAATCAAACCCTTGTTCGCATGACATTTTTCAAGAATTGAATCAAACCCTTGTTCGCACATTGCAATGTATACATACTACTTTTAATGTTTCTCGTTGTTTCGAGAGAAAAATCATTTAAACAGTTTATTTATACATGTTCCCCGAATGCGGTAAAAAGGAAAACCCCTAACAAGTTACAATGCATATTAGCGGATGACTCTGTCAAAGGTTACTGTTGCGGCATCTCCCGTAGTTCCTTGGAATTTCCCTAACAAGTTACAAGGGTAGCTATTCATATTTTCAGCCTTAACAACAATAAGTGCTATAGGTGCCATCTAACGTTTCCACTTGAAATTTTGACCCTTTTCACGATAACTTTCTTCAGAACATTTTGTCGTTTGATCATAACTTTTGTAGTTTACAGTGACTCGTAAATTTTGTCTCAGCGAAAAATGGAGTCAACTCGTGAACACTTTCTTGCGATGATTTTTTACTACTTTTGACGTGTACTGTCAAGACAGGAGTGCATCGACCAACTTACTTCCACTTTTGGCTCGTATTTGCCTCAGTGCAGAATTGCCGGGTTGACAAACCCACTCCCCAAAAAAACGAACAAAAATATATGATCTCCATGGTCGCCCTTCATTCTATTTCCAGAGATGTGCTCAGTGACTGCCACGGTGGACTTAACTGCCGAGACAAAGTTGAAGAAGTTTCATTGCTCGGAATTAAAAAAGTTCTAAAATTTCGTACAGTTGGTTATATATTCCCAGAGAAGATTCTAATTGCCCGGAAACAGGGTTAGCTACTTCAGGACTGGCTAAAAATCACCAAGAACTGCGTTGAAGTCACCCTACATGCTCTCTTCAATCACACAGTGATCTGGCGTCGGGGTCTGTGCAAAGGCCCTCGACCCAGAGCATCCATGGTGTTTGCACCCCCTGCCTCATGCCTTTTTTGTGGATCGCGGGGTATTTATGGATATTTAGATGAATCGGCCAGAATCCTCTATACAATGAACAAATTAGACAGTCACCAAAGATGTAGGTAAAAGGAGCCTATTTTATGTCTACCCAGTAACGGCAATTGTACACTCACGGTAAAGAGTATGGAAAGGTGGTACTTTGGAATATCCTCGACCATTCCCTTCAAGGTATCATCTTCAGAGAAGTTAAAGACTTTTTGAATGTTAGTGCACAAGGGTAACTTTATATAGTATGTTGTGAGCTCTAATGCACTGGATGTCACTTCAGGTGTTTCTCATGGAAGTGTTATCGGACTTCTTTTGATGCTTTTTTTAGGTTAACGACATCTCCGTGGGTACTAGTAAGATGCGTTTATTTGCCGATGATGCAGTGGTTTACAAGGATATTCGTAATTCTGAGGATTAAATAGCTTTAGTGGATATCCTTAACGCTATAAAACGCCGGTGCGATACATGACAATTCGAATTTAACTTTAAAAAATGCGCAGTGATGAACTTTTGGAAAATGAGCAGATCCTTTACGAACGCATTATCACGCATCGAATAATATTATCCTATCGCGCAACGGAGAATAAAGTATTTTGTGTCAAAAGTAGTCTCTCGCGTGTAATCACCCCCTACCCACACACCCTAGAGGTGGCTTTCAAGGGAGCATGCATTATTTTGTAGTGACCATGCAGTCCTTGATAAATCTCGATAGTATATCTCCATTAAATCATATACATCATGTAATTTATTTATTAGCATAAGCTAAAAATTTTGTTGGATTCAATGCCGATTGAAAATGCAGTTAAATGTACAACATGATGCAGTCGCGAGGAGGGTGGGAGGACAGAGAGGATGTTACGGAGGAGGGGTTGGGGCAGACTGTAATTCTGGACTCCACGGAGTTGGTCGCCGCTCTACAACAGAGAATATGACAATTTGTGGACCTCAGAGCCCATTCCATTATCCACGGGAACAATCATTTCGACTCTGTAATTATTAGTAATCACAAGGCTTTCATAAATTAAACGGTACCATAAGTGTCTGCAATTTTACTATAAATAAACTACCATTATGGTCTTTCTGTAGTGTACTCCATGTAAGTACCCCCTGCAAGTATCCCATCCGCCTGAAGAGCTCATGAGCGACATTTATGTACATACGATCCCGTGGTCGGCGCAAGGAGGCGGGTGGGGGGGTGGTAGAAACTAGCCATCCATGCCTGTAGAAATATTAGCTCATGTCTGCACTTCAATACATACAAAAATGTATATACATTCCAACATATATCACGCAATAATTGATACATTGGACTAAATAATTGCTATCATTAACAAAAGGATGATTCGGCTTCATTATGTTATGAATACGTATCGGGCGAGAAAATTATTCGAATCCGTACGTGACGATGTCCATCCCTCTTTATTTTAATCCTTCGGTCGAATCTATAAACATGATTTGGTGCCATAATTATCTCCTCGGGTGTAGTAAACTCCTGTGCGGTACATTTTCCCAGTTCTCTCAAAATAAATTTCCAAACAATGGTCCACAACCGGAAAAAGAGCAATACTCTAATTATTATCGTGTAGGAAATTTCATTAATTAGAACTAATGTGTCAGAAAATCGGACATATCCGAGTACACGAGTATTCGTGGAAGCAAGTCGCTAAATTACCCATGCGAGATAACAGTATGCTTGACATATTTGCGATCAATGCCCAAGAAAAAAATAATATAGGTAGAAATGAAAACTAATTTCGAGAAAGTGATGAAGAGAAAGCGGAAGTTATACTTATTCAACAAAGGGATCTTGAATGGGTTTCGGGATAAATGAAAACACGAACTGCAATCATTCAGGTTGGAAACCCACAGCACTAACATAGAATACTCTAGGAAAATGTTTTTCGATATTTTACGTTAGGGCACAGAGAAGTTGATTCCGCACAAATTACAAGTACAACGTGGTGTTAAGAACCAAGATAATAGAACGGTGAAGCCTGAGCGCTCTTTAGGAGACAGAAAAAGGTTCACTCTAATTGCAAAAACTGTTTCAAAAGTGATGACGAAATTCTAATGAAGACGCTAGAAGGTAAACTCATGGAATGTCGATGCAAACAAAAAGGATTATGCATAACCCTTACACCATTTCAAAACAAAAGTGTATGCTAATATTCAGAGAATATCGAAAAATTATTCTGATATTCAGTCAGGGAAACAAGGCCAAGATAAAACCATACGTTACTTAATGTTTTAAAATTGTTACAAACAGCGTAAACAATATCAATAAATGATATATTTCCTTTATTTGGGTCTACAGCTAAAACATAAATGTACAATGCGAAGTCTCCCGCACACACACGAAGACCCAGCGACATAGAAGCAAGCGAGAATTACAAGCGTTATGAATGCGTTATAGGAAGGTATAGAAAAACAGCTCCGAAATATAAAACCAAATCAAGCCCCAGGTCCGAAAGAAATCCCCGCCAAAATACTGAAGGGACTTGCGGAAGACATCGCACCTTATTTCAAGACCGTTTTCTACAAGTCGACAAAAGAAGGTGCAATGCCTTGCAAATGCAAAGCCTAGTTCTCATTAACCCATCACTAAATGCGGCGACAGGGTAAGCCCCAATCACAACAGACCGATTTCTAAAGCAGCGATATCATGGAAAATCTAATAACGTATTATGTTTAGCAAATGATGGCCTTTCTCGACAGTCGGCAGATGCATTGCTCTAATCAGCACGGGATTCAGAAAAGCAGATCTTGCGAAGCACGATATGATAAAATTGATGGAAGGGAATGCACAAGTGCGTGCTTGATTTTTAGATATCAAGGCCGGTAACAAGGTCTTTCACAAGCAATAGATTCACATACTAAGATATCACGGTATTGATAATGATTATGATACACATTGTTAATTTTTCTATTAATTGGCAAATTATTGGATTAAAAACAATTTGCCTAATTCTTCTTCAACATCCAGATATAGCGCTCGACTATTCCAATAAATAACGCATGTATAATGTATAAGTAGGCTCTTTAAGTGCAAAAACCGTGTTGAATTCTTTCCAAAAAAATTTTTTAAGTCCCATAATTAACAGAATTAAAATAATGTTCTCTGTTTCCACATGAAATGGAGAGAAAGGCCTACTCTTATTAGCTCTGTGATTGTCATCGACGACGGTCTCTAACTGGATGTTAACCACACCTACCGACTTGATATGATAGCGAACCATGTACATTCAGCAAATGAACACCATTCGATAATGTTTCCGTCAAATAATGAGCATTCTTTCGATTTGCGTCACATCTTTGACCTCAAAGTTCAACGCCCCGAAACAGGAAATTTTCACCAAAGACTGTCTTTCCCTCGAATCCGGAACCAATTCCCGAGAGCGATTTGATGGATCCACCGTCCCCTTCTCACTCGGATATAAATATGTTCGCCTCTGTTCCCGGAATGGGCCAACAGTAGTCCAGGGGAGTGCACTTTCGCTTCCCCCGCAGGGAAGGGGTGGGGTGGAGTGCGGTGAATCACGAGGGCAGGGAGGGCGCGGGGGAAGAAAGTTGGAAGGGGCGGTCAAAGAGGAAAGAGACCTGCTGGGTAGGTTGTACATAGATGAACATTAACCCAGTAATATTCTAATAAATATTTTTTTCTGATAGCTTTTCTGCCGATTCATCCGTAACTCCTTTGAGCGAAAGGTTACACCTTAATTTAGATTCAGACTTATTTTTTAGATGATTGATGGAGTAAGGGGGCGTGGTAGTCCAGTGTGTAGGGCGTTGGGCTACAGACAGGAGGATCGGGGTTTACTTCCCAGACACTCCTCTCCGGACACCCTGAGCTTCAACCTAGCTGTGTGTTGTCCCGCTGTAACCTGTGTGAATTTGATATGCCATTGGACTGATTATTGGATGAACTCCACCATCACCTATCAAACCAACTGGATAAATACGTAAATGTGGCTGGTGGATATCGTAAGCTTTCAATGTAGGATCATACATTTTCCACAAATGCAGATATTGCTATTTCATTTTTTATTCTTAAATATCTAGCATCCAGTTCACTTGCGTACGCTTTATCATATGGATATATGCGAATATCGCTCAATTGAGAACAGGATTTGAGGAACTCTTTAACTCCGAAGAATGTTTAATTTGCGATGTCATCCGTTGATCGTAGGTACAGGAGTTCTAGAATATAATATCCCGACTGCATGTTTCCTTAATCACCATACTATATGTGGCCAGATAGAAGTTTGCTGGAGATAACTGATGAAACCGCATAAACCAATGTATCGATTGATACGAGGTGTGCTCAATGAATGACGGGGATTTATTTGGAAAGAATATTATTTAAACTTTAATATTTTAATTATTAATTTTTAATATTTTATTAACTCTATTATTTAATATAATATTTTCTAAACTTATTCCAGCCCTTTTTCCAATCTTCGGAAAACCTTTAAAACTCAATCTTTAGTTTGAGGGACTAACGTCGTGTTTTTAGCTCTCTCAGCGATGCGTTTTTAATCTCATGTACATATACTTGTAAACTGACGGGGCTATAAGGTTCCCTTTATTTTTGAGAATAGAAAAAAGTCAACAGGGGCCATGTCTGACGAATATGGAGACTAGAACATCATTACAATGCTTTTTTGGCCGCAAATTCACGAATGAACAGTAAGCGATGTGACAAAATGCATTGTCGTGGAGGTGCAAAATCCATTAATTATTTTTTTCGCTAATACGGGCGTTTTTTTCGTATTGATTCACGCAAACGGCGTTGAAATTGTAATTAATACTCTTTTTTGATCGTTTCGCCTTGTGGCAAGAATTCATGGTTAATATTTCCGTGCACTGCAACGTATGCGAAAGAACAAAATTTCCGTTTATTTTTGAACGCACATCCTATTTGTTTTTTGCAAATTATTTCTTTATTTGAAAATACGGAAGTTCAATCACAATTCCTAACCTAAGTAAATTAGTATGCTCACTCTACTCAACTCTGAAGACATTCACGACTTCCACATTTCCCCTCAACCACTTGCATTGATACAAAGGCACGGAGTACTTAACCCGAAACGTTTTTGCGCTTCGTTTAACTCTGGACGCAGCTACACGTCTCTTGTACCCATAAAATGGCTTTAGCAGAGCTCTAATGTGTTGCCATGCATGAGAACAAAAGAAGACCTTTTATCTACCAGTTCTCTCATTCTCAAGCTTCCTGAGGTGACAGTGTTCATGATCAGATACGCGCATCGGACGCGCGTATTTTCGGGGCGGAAGGACACAGCTCAGGGGTGGACGAGGGGCGGGGGAAGGGGCCCGAAGTGGGAGGAGGGAATACGAATGAGAAGTTATCATCCAGAGAAGACCCTCCGACCGCATCTCAGGCAGGTGGAGAAGAGGCGACGGTTGGCCGTTGAGGCGTCCCATCGAGCCATTCCCGCCGCCGCCCAGAAGCCCTTCCATAAATCACCCCCGGACAGTCGGCGGAGAGGAGAGTGGAAGCAAGGAGTGAGAGAAAAGAAGGGAGGGGAAAGGGTGATATGTTTGCAGCGCGAGAATCACGAAACACATCCCGTACCTTTACATGATGACCCTTCCCATGAACTACAAACTCGACGTGGTGGAAGGGCTAGGGGCGTTCCGATGATCCATACAGCTGTGCCGGTGGGAGGAATGATATTTGTTCCTGGTAGGGTCACCCATGCTAGAAAGGTCGAAGGGTAGGACCTAGACGAAAGTTAGTCCACGTAGCGTCTGTTCCTCAGTGAGGCGGCCATTGAGTGATAATATCACATTAAATACTATATTGAGGAAGGCAATTAGAAATCATCTCAATTACTTATACTAATAATATTACGATGAGCACTACAGAAAAATTGAATCCTGGCAACTAAGAGACTCAGCCCAATCGGCCGTGTGCCGTGCAAGGCAGCGGGAGAGGCAAGGTTTCAGCGGTCGTCATCTCATGAAAACCTCGTAAAGGAACGTGCATCCCAAAAAACCGTGACCTTCATCTTGTCGGCCGATTTAACCGTCATCGCCCTCATTGGATCCAAAATTTTTTTGCTTCGCTGGGTTATGAAAATAAAACCACAGGATTGATATTGCTGAAACTTTACCAACAGTCTAATCAGAGATAAGATTACAAAAAGCAAAACCTTCCGATACTACGAGCGCCATCTCTGGATTTTCTTCTAAGAACTTATTAAAAGACTCACGCATCTCTCGTCAAGAAACTCCTCTCAGCCAGCTCTCATTCCGATTTCCATATTAGTTATCATTCTGCCCCGAAATAATAATTTCTACTAGCTAAGTGTGCGCATGATCGCAGATCGTTCTGGCATTGATACGATGACAGTGTACACCATTATCACTGAAAATTTGGCGACGCGAAAGATCTGCTTGAAACTTGTCCAGAATGTCTTGACGGACAAGATCAGAGTTGAGTGTCTGCTTGCGTAGACCTTCGGCAACTGCATCGCGACGATTCCCCGACCCCCTTAAAGTCCCAACTTGACACCAACAGACTATTTTCTGTTCCCAAAAGTGAAATCATTCCTCAAATGATACCACCATGGGGCCCTAATCGCAGTCAAAGAATCTTGCACGCGAACCCTTGAGGATCAATGTCAATACGATCTGGGACCATGCGTACACTTAACCGACGGTTTGAATTTAGCACGTCACGAGCACGTCAGGAAAACCTTGATACCGATACCTTTTATACAAACCTTTTACATATATCGTGTATACTAATGCAGCCGAGGAAGGTCCTCACGACGAAGGGAAATGAAATATTTAATTTCTAGGAAAACAATGACTGTTATTCCTCGATAATGGTACGTGACAGGGAAATACCTGTCGGTAAGGCGCGGAAATGGTCATCACTACTGGTGAAGAAAGGAGAAGGCTACGACGATATCCATCATACTTAAGACAAGATCTCTACTATTGTACATATTCTATAATGCATACGTAAAATTAACAAAATATTAAAAGTAACAGAGGGCAACTCTATTTTGTGGACATACATAAAATGAAGGTTTCCCAAAATGTTACTGTGTTTATTGAGTAATACGCATTTTAATGAACATATGCCATCTTCAGGTACAAAATGAACTATTTCAGGTATAAAATATTTTGGTTATGATTCATGTACATTATAACACATATTATACAATAAATTCTTTGAAAATTTGCCAATATAAAACTGCCATCATAATGGTAATGTTAAATTTCAGAAACGCCGATAAGACCATTTCATTACTTTAACATCGCTATCCATTCGATGTTTCCAGGTTTAACTTTGTGTACATTAATTATCACTGAAGTAAAACAATACAATGTGTCTTTCCACCAATTTTATTATTATATTATTGATTTATAGGTACGGCTAATTTCGACGCATCGACGTCATCCTCGGGTTAGAAACTGATGACGATCTTGTATCGAAACTAGTTGTGCCTTATAAAATTGGTGGAAAGATGCATTTGTATTTTTTTATTATAGTGATCTCGAGCCAGCATGTTAACTCATCAATCAATGTATAGAATGATTTATGATTGAGTAAAATTGATATGTCATCGACAACTGTATGAACGACAAATTGAAAGACTAGTGGGATTACATCACTAACCTCACATTATGCTAAATATGGTACCTTGCGCATTATCAATGGAGAATGTGAATAAAATTCAAGGTACTATCAAAAATATCATTCTAAAAATGCCGACCGCTTGATCACGGTGCACATTATGATACCATAAAAATATTATTAAATTAATTGCCGAGATAAAGTAATTTTGGAATATCACTTCTTCTCCATTAATGCGGTCCTTCATCAATTCAAGTAGTCCGATTTACCAAATTCATTAATGATTACAGTTATTGACACAAATTGTGCACTTGTTTTCTCACCGAATATGAGCTCAGAGTGAAATTAATGTAAAATGCGATAGGATGAGAATCGCCCAAGCATTCACACAAAACCCAGGCAACGAAAACATTTCCCGAGTTATCAATCACGTAAATGGCGAGGGAGAAACCTGAACGTATACGCGATAAGATGATCGCCAATAATTTATGCAAGAGTTTTTTTTTTAAATATGGAATAAATTTGTGTAGCCCGCCCTCGTAAATATCGATCCGACAGAGAGACGAGCGCTGTTTCCTGGGAGCACACAAATTACGAGGTAGGCATAGGGAGCCGGTGCACGGGAAGACGGGAAATAAATCCAGGTCTCGAAAAGTTGAACTTTCGAAATGTTTACGTGATATTTTTTTTAGCGCCCAGAGTTCGACGGATCCAAAAACAGAGCTATTCGTTCCATCGGCGAGGCCATCTCTACGCTGCGTCCTCAGAAAAAAAGAAATAAAGAAGAGATCCGTTTCGTTGGAACCGGTATATCAGATGAAGCAAAACATTTGT
>CM073773.1:98581657-98762956 GCA_037158775.1 Hetaerina titia | reverse complement strand
TATATATATATATATTATTATTAGGTAATCTACCGGTTAAGGTAGGTTTTTGGATGGACACAACTATCAAATAAACATTTTGTGACTCCCCACCTAGCAAACTAATCTATATCAGGTCCCTCTTCATCTCGGTGTACTTCTTTCCTCCCTTCATCCCGTCCAACATCCCTGTCCTGTTCCTACCCTTACCTCGCTTGCCCAACATTCTCCCCTCTATTACACTCTTCAACATTCCACTACCGCTCAATACGCCTTTCATCCATTTTTCCTGCCTCCATAGGATTTCTCTCAACAAACCCCTCTCCTCCCCCACCATTTCTAGTACTTCCTCATTTGTTTTCCTTTCGGTCCATTTCACCTTTTCCATTCTTCTCCACACCCACATTTCAAAAGCCTCCAATCTACGTCTATCCTCCTGCTTCAGCGACCACGTTTCCGCGCCGTACATAGCTACGCTCCATATCAGAGTTTTTACGAGTCTTGACTTAACATCCCTACTCAACGTCCCCGTCATCAACTCCCTCCTCCTTGAGAAAGCCTCCTTGCCTAGCGCAATTCTTCTCCTTACGTCCCTACCACTTTGACCGTGTTGGTCCAAAACACTTCCGAGATATGTAAACTGTTCTACCTGCTCAATTTTTTCCCCGCCTATTTTAATATTTAGCTTAGCCTTTTTCTTTCTGGAAAATCGCATAACCTTTGTTTTATTAATATTTATTCTCATCCCATATTTATCGCACTGAACCTCCAGTTCACTCAACAATGCTTGCAACCCCTTGGCTGACTGAGCAACTAATGCTTGGTCATCAGCAAACCTAACCGATTTTACGAATTCCCCTCCGACTTTCATTCCTACCTCCAGTTCTTCCCATGCCTCTTTAATCATTTCCTCTACATATACGTTGAACAGTACCGGTGACGATGGGCAACCCTGCCTTACACCTCTTCCTAACACTGCCCATCCGGACTCTCCGTTCCCCACTCGCACCTGAGCAGTCTGAGACATGTACAGGTTGCGGATCAGTCTCCTGTCCCTCCAATCCATCCCTATTTTCTGCAATACACGCATTAATTTTTCCCAATTCACTCTATCAAACGCTTTTTCGAAATCTACAAAACAGGCAAAAACGTCCTGATGGTATTCTATATTCCTCTCGACTAGTGATCTCATTACTGCAATGGCATCACGCGTGCCTCTTCCTTTCCTGAACCCAAACTGATCATTCCCTAAGTAATCATTTGCCTTACTCTCTATCCTTTTGTTGATGATCCTGAGAATAACTTTAGCTGCGTGGGATATCAAACTTATTGTTCTGTAATCCTCACATGACGAAGCCTTTGCCTTTTTTGGAATAGGAACTAACACCGATCTCACAAAATCTTCCGGCCAGATTCCTTCCTCATAGATACTACGAATCAGTCCATATATTCTTCCCACTTCCCACCTTTCCCTAACCATTTCAACATTTCTACAGGAATATTGTCCACCCCCACAGCCTTATTCGCTTTCATCTCCTTTAATGCTCTTTCTATTTCATCGTCGAGTATGCCTGGACCTAAGCTATCTTCTTCTACGTCATGTTCCTTTTCTATGTCTAACCTTGTCGGCCTAAGTTCTTTACCATACAGTGTTTCTATATATTCCTTCCATCTCCCTTGGATTTTTCCTGGTTCAACTATTATCTTACCCCATTTATCTTTAACTGTTAGCACAGATCTTGCCTTCTTACTTCCCGATAATAACTTAACCTTGCTGTATAGAGCACCAATTTCACCCTTCTTCTGTAAACTTTCCATATCCTCACATTGCGTTTTCCACCATTCTTCTTTTGCTTTATTTGTGGCCCTTCTATATTTATTGTTTAACTCTTTGTACTTCATTTTGCCTAACTCTGTGTTTACATTTTTCCATCTTCTTCTCTCATCCATCTTTGCAATCATCTCATCCGTTACCCATGGTTTCCTTATCCTTTTCCCGTTAACGGTTCCTATAGTGTCTTAGCGGCTTCCAGTATCCCTTCCTTGATACATTCCCATTTTTCTTCGATAGTACTCAGTTCTTTACCGTCATCCATCATTTTCTCTACAGCCTCCTGATACTCCTTCCTCGTTAATTCATTTACTGCTTCTAAATTCCATTTTTTAACCCGCCGGCCTTGCCTTATCTTCTTGAAACGAACATTACATTTCATAACAACTAAATTGTGGTCAGAGTCCGCATCCGCTCCTGGGAAACTGTGCGAATTTATCACACTGTTCCTAAACCTGTGCCTAACCATAATATAATCTAACTGATACCTTTCTGAGTCACCTGGCATTTTCCATGTATACCTACGCCTTTTGTGGTGTCTAAACCATGTGTTACTGATGACTAACCCCTGTCTCCTGCAGAATTCAATTGCTTTCTCCCCGCGTTCATTCCTCGTGCCTAACCCATAGTCCCCCACCTCACCACCATCTCTTCCTTCGCCTACCGTCGCATTCCAATTCCCCATCACTATCAAATGTTTCCCTGCAGGAACACTCGCGATGATATCCTCTAACTCATCATACATCCTATCGACTTCTTCCTCCTTGTGGTTGCTCGGTGGCATGTATACCTGAATAATGACCAAGTTGGTCGGCTCTGCTTTAATCTCTACGAGTAAAATTCTATCTGTCGCTTGCTCTATGTTGACTACGCTTCTTCCTACCCCTTTATTTAAAATTACGGCAACCCCTCGTTGGCTCTCGTCCCCGCCGCTGTATATTACTCTATAATTGTCACTCCAGTAATCCCCGCTATCCTTCCATCTCACCTCGCAGAGGCCTAAAACATCTATGTTACCTCTTTCCATCTCTCGCTTAATATTTTCTAATTTGCCTCTCCTCAACATTGTCCTGACGTTCCAGGTTCCTATTCTTACTACTTTCGCCTTCTTCTGAGTCTTCTGTCCTGCTGAAGTTATTTCTTCCCTGCAAGGGTTTCGTGGGATGACGACCGCGGAAGCCTTGCCTCTCCCGCTGCCGGGCACGACACACGGCCTCTTGGGCCGAGTCCCGTAGTTGCCAGGACTCATATTATCTATAGTGCCCATCATTATATTCTTGGGAATCATAATTGAGGTGGTTTCCCGTTGCCTTCCTCAATAGTGTTTTTAACGTGACACCATCACTTAATGGCCGCCCCACTGGGGTCAGACGCCATTGCAGCCGCCTCACTGAGGAACAGACGCTGCGTGGACTACCTTTCGTCTGGCTCCTAAGCTTCGACCTATCTGGCATGGGTGACCCTTCCAGGAGTAATTATTTTTACTCCCGCCAGCACAGCTCTAGGGGTCATCGGAACACACAAGCCCTTCCACCACGACAAGGTTGTAGTCCATGGGAGGGATGTATATATATGCATGTATATATATGTATAATCAATATATATTATTCAATATATATTATTATTATATAGTCTACAGGTTAAGATGGACACAACAACCAAATAAATATTTTCTTTCTCCTAACAAAACACAGCCCAACATCCCAACTCCACAACAGATCCCTATTCATCTCCGTATACTTCCACCCTCCCTTCATCCAGTCCCCCCTTTGTACCTATATATATATATATATATATATATATATATATATATATATATATATATACATATATATATATATATATATATACATATACCTATATCCTATCTTTATTTTAAATTCGAGTAAGGTAAATCGATTAGACGAAGGTAGACATCCATGTCTTTAACAAATTTCCAATTTGTCTTTCTCTCTCACATCCTTTTACTTCGATTAAAGTACTTTGGATGAACTGAAATATGTATAAAACTCCTGCTTTAGCGGAGTATCCCTATTCTACTCATGGTTTCGAACATAAATTTCCAATCTACAATATCGAAGGCTATTCCCAAATCTATTTAAGTATGTAATACTTTCCGGTTTATTTCTAGCCTTCTCCTTAGGATCAAGCGCAGTGTCAGAATAGCTTCTCTCGTTCCTTTACCTTTCCGGAATCTAAATTGATCTTCTCCAGCATTTTCCTCCACTTTCTTTTTGATTATGTACCCTACTGTGTGTAAAAGTATCTTGGAAACATGTCACAAAATTGTAATTGTTCTGTAATTCATGCATTCAATTGCTTTTCCTGTTTCTGGTACCATAAAAATTTTGCTTTTTCTAAAATCTTCGGGTATCTCTCCATGTTCATAACATTCACACGCTATTTTAATGATCCTTTCTTTCATTTTCTTTCCAAAGGTTTTTTAACATCTCTGCCGGTACATTATCCGCACCTGTCGTCTTTCTAATATTTAACTTTTCAAGGGCATGCTCAAATTCCCCCTTCGTGATTGAAGGCCTAACCACGGTCCCCGCTTTTTCTATAATTTCAATACTACAGTATTATTTCCACCAATAGCTATATCTTCGCCATGACGTAGCTCCTCCATGCATGTACTCTTCTCAACGTCCACACACTTCTTCATTATCTACGTACCAATAACCTTCCCCTTTGTTTTTAACCACCGTGGACCTCATCTTTTCCTTCGCGGGCAGGGACTAGCCGAGTCGTGCAGAATGGTGCGCGCGAGTGCCGTTGCAGCGGGGACGCCGCCAAAGACGCAACGTCGATAGGGCGCCGAACTAATGGAATGAAATTGTCGTTCTTTCATTTCGAGTGTGTTTCCCGAGGGGAGGGGGTGAAAGATTGGGGGTGGGGGAGGTTGGAGGGGTGGAGGACGGGCGGGCGGACGGCACCGAAGCGGGGATGGTGGAAGCGGGTGGTATTCCGTATGCACGATGGTTCGACGAGGGGAGGGATGCGAGGGGGAGGGGTAAGGAGGATGGGGGGAGGCGAGGGGGATGCGATGTTGGCTCGCGTGGTACGAAGGACGCCCGCATTCCTGAATCCCAAAGAGGGGGAGGAGGGGGAACGGGGGAAGGTTTTTCAAGCGGCCTTTTAGTGTGGGGAGGGGAAGGAGGGAGGGAATATATGTATGGTGAGGGAGGCGAGTCGGGTGAGAGGGATGGGAAAAATTGCAATTCCAACGGACGGAAGGGGTGAGGAGAGGCCAATTAATGCACACGCACGTAAAAAAAACGGTTATCGGAGGGGTATCACAGCACCCGAGATGTACGAAATGGATCCACAATTGATACTTCTGAAGCGATCGGGCACTGCTAAACCGTAGATGACATTTTGGACCTCCGCCGTCCATCCCTCCGTTACACAAACATGGATTTTGAAAACAGCTCATCCTCTGAGGTGAGGCCTTTCAATATCCACCCTAGAATTCACGACAGTGCGAAATGGAGGGAGACACCGAATCCTCTGGTCGTTCTTGAAAACTCTTAAGGAGGACATCGCGAAATCCTTTTACGGAACATTAACCAATAACATAACGTCTTCGATAGTAAGACTCACTACCGGATAGAAGGTTTAAAAAAATGTATATACTCCTTGACTGAACTAATGCAAGCAAATACTAATTACAATCTAGAACTTATGGAGTGGTATGGCAAACTTTTGATTGTTACTAAAAATAATCGAGATAGAAGCTTAATTTTTATTTGCTATTCTTAAAACATCTCTAACTAGTCACCATCCAGAGTTCTACATTTCTCCCAGAGCTTCTCTACCTTTCGAAGGCCGTTAATATAGAATTCAGCAGATTGCATCGAAAACAATTGTTCCACCTATAGAATGACGTCATGTGCTGTCATATTAAAGACCTCTTCCCGTTTTTTTTAATTTTTAAGATTAAGAAAAAGTCGCTTGGGGCGAGAGAATAGGGACGATGTAGAAACATTTCTAAGTCACATCGTTTTGACTGCCGGTTGGGCCGTGTTTGCTTCTGAAAAGGAGTCAGTAGTCTTGGGACCCAGCGTGCTTTGACATCTTTGACAACTACAGTTCTTCGTGAATAATTTTCCACATACTACCGCAACCAAGATGAGACTCATCCACTTGGATGGTTGCTCTTCGGGCTAATATGATAATGTCCTCCACTTTTTCCACTAAGGCAGCATCGTCCGTGTGAGATGGTCTTACACTTATTGGATGGTTCGTGAGGGACTTGTGGCCAATTTGAAGATTTTCTCTACATTCTGCTGATACTCCTTCCTTGCTAATCCATTTAATGCCCCTACATTCCATTTCACAACCCGCAGCCCCTGCCTTATCTTTTTGAAACGGACGCTACATTTCATAATAACTAAATTGTGGTCAGAGTCCGCATCCGCTCCCGGGATGCTGGGCGTATTTATCACACTGTTCCTAAACCTGTGCCTAACCATGATATAATCTATCTGATACCTATCTGAGTCACCTGGCATTTTCCATGTATACCTACGCCTTTTGTGGTGTCTAAACTAAGTGTTGGTGATGACTAACCCCTGTCTCCTGCAGAACTCAATTACTTTCTCCCTGCGGTAATTCATCGTGCCTAAACCGTAGTCCCCCACCTCATCACCATCTCTTCCTCCGCCTAGCGTCGCATTCCAATCCCTCATCACCATCAAATGTTTCCCTGCAAGAACACACGCGATTATATCCTCTAACTCATCGTACATCCTATCGACTTCTTCCTCCTAATGATTGCTTGGTGGCATGTCTACCTGAGCAATGACCAAGTTCGTCGGTACTGCTTTGATCTCTACTGCTAATATTCTATCCGTTGTTAGGTCTATGTTCACTACGCTTTTTATTCAATATTAGGGCAGCCCCTCGTTGGCTCTCGCCCCTCCACTGTATATTACTCCGTAACTATCACTCCAATAATCCTCGCTATCCTTCCATCTCACATCGCATAGACCTAAAATGTCTATATTTCCTCTTTCCATCTCTCGCTTTATATTCTTTAATTTTCCTATCCTCGACATTGCGCTAACATTCCAAGTTCCTATTCTAACTAATTCGGTCCTCTTCTTCTGTCTTGCTGCTGTCGTTTTTCCTTTGCAAGGGTTTCGTGAGATGAAAGACAGCGGAAGCCTTGCTTCTCCCGCTTCTGTGAAGAAACACGGCCGATTGGGCCAAGTCCCGTAGTTGCCATGAGTGACATTCTCTACACTGTTTTTCATAAACATCTTGGGAATGATAATTGAGGTGGTTTCCCGTTGCCTTCCTCAATAGTGTTTTTAACGTGACACCATCACTCAATGGCCGGCCCACTGGGGTCAGACGCCTTTGCAGCCGCCTCTCTTAGGAATTGATGCTGTAATACAGATGTCGATTAGTCTTTTCCAGTGTTATACGAATTATGGTCCATTTTATGTGTTTTAAATCTGACGGCGGGTGGCAAAATGGTAGCACCCTGATATGCTCCGCCGCCGCTGAGATGCCACCATCTCTCTCTACGTATGTACTTGTGGTGCCGAAATCACCATTAAATGTGCGTCATCTCCTCTTGGTTCCCCCTCCAAATCCTAATGAAATAATCCTTTAAATTTAAGCGGTTATTGCCACCAAAGCCGACGAGATTGGCTAATTGAAATTGGGGTCAACCAGGGATCTACATGGGATTAGAACAAAGAGACAGCTCATGAAATTAAAATAAGCATGTGAGACAGTGACTACTTGTAGAATAGTTTATTCTTTCCCTTGATTAAGCCTGAACTATAATGTTAACAGACAAAATCATCTTTAAGGATTCAACGATGGCGCCGAAATCCATTTTAACTTATTATATTTTTGAAATTACGTACTTGGTGTTATGGCGCCCTTGGCGTGTTTCACTGATAGCCTTGAGAATGTCATCGTAATTCTATTCGATTTGTTGCAACCTTCAATTGTTTTACCCTCACGGTGGTTCGGTGAGTGTTTGAAACGTGGTACTGTAACTGGCAACAGTCTTAAAGATCCGAGGAAATAGTTGCATTAAATTCATTCGTGGTCTTTGTCGGTTCAAGTCGACATCCGACACTCTCACATGTCTCATGTTCGTGCGTATATTTTTTTAATTATCCTTAAAGCGGAAGCATCTCAGTCAACGATTCACAAAAGCGAGCGGTTTTAGCATCACATTCCTTAATCTACACGGTACTTAGCACCAATTTTAACAACTGACCAATTGGAGTACCCGAGTCAAATATAAATAGTATCATCCGTCTGCTCGAAATAACTGTATTATTTATCCACCTCTACTTTCATCTGTACGATGCGTTTATCAAACTGACATATGAAAGCCACGCCTAACAGACAGTTTGACAAACCGCATGCCTTTGCGGCCGTATGAGGAGCATTGTGTGTATGTAGATGACTAGAGCGACATCATGTAGTAGCTTTGGTTGTTCTTTCCGTTAGTGTATGAGCGTTAGAACTTATGTAAGGGTACTTAAGTACGCGGAATACTTTCAAGGAAACGTGAAGCGGCCGCATTTGGCTAAGAACAGTGTGTTGTTTCATCAAGACAATGCACCAGCCCACAAATCCGTTATTGCAATGGCCAAAATTCATGAATTAAAATTTTAATTGCTACCTCATGCACTCTATTCGCCAGATTTAGTCCCGTCGGATTATTTTCTGTTCGCAAACTTGAAAAAATGGCTCGGCGGTCAAAGATTTTCCAACCGATATCGTTAGTTAATGTTTTCTGCGGAGCAAGACAGTTCTTATTATAAAAAGGGTATCGAACTTATTGAGCATCGCTGGGAAAAGTGTATAGAGCTGACAGGAGACTATGTTGAAAAATAACTTTTTTTTCTAAATTTTTGTTATCTTTGTTGGGTCGGGTACTTCTCCATTGCGTCTACCCATTACAGAGAGGGCAGACGCAACACCCACCAACAGGACAACACACACTCTCTCTCTCTCGTGAGTGTCACTGCCGCATTTTTGTGCTATGCATACCAACTTTCACTTCGTTGGGCGTCTACCAACTCATCTGGGCGCGTAAACCAAAGACTCGCACTTTTCCCCTCGTGCTTCCCCCTCTCTGCGTTCAACTGCTCCGGAAACCGTTGCGAAAATCGAATTCCTCGAAGGAGGCAACATTTTCCTCCTCCAAGAATCTTAGCCCAAGAATATAAATTTTCATTAGTAAGATAACATAGCGGGTCGCGGTGGTCTAGCGGGTAGAGCGTTGGACTGCTGACCGGAGGGTCCCGGGTTCGATTCCCGGGAAAGGCACTTTCGGCACCTGCAACTCCAGCCAAGCTAGTTGATTTTTCGGGTACCAGATCTTCCGGGGAAACCATAACCGGCACAGGGAACCCCCCTACCCTGATGTGTGAATATTCACACGCCGTATAGGGCTTGGTGGTGAGCTCTACCATCACCTACTAAACCGACCTTCGGGTTGATTACTGTGTATATGGTTTTTTAAGATAAAATAAAAACACTTTCTTCAAGAGCAAAGATAATTTAAATGACACTTCACATTTCTGTCACAGAAAAAAAATGCTCGAGTATTATTATCTTTTTGGTTCGTGGTTGATGCCCAGCTGACACTCGCACCATTTCAAGACGGCCCTCTTCGCAAGAAAGTTTACCCTTTCCCAGAAAATTTTTGAGATAGTACCGAAGCATTTGCCCAGCGAATGTGAGTCGAAAACGAAGCGAATCTTTTCTTTTCAAACAATATTTGTCCCTGTGATAATACTCATGACACAAGTTATTCTAGGTTTAAAAACTTTTCAAAGAAGGAAAAATTCCTATTTTTAAACCTAAAAAGAGTTGTTTACCATGAAATACAATTAAAAATACAAAACCTAACACAGTTATCATAATGTTGTACAACTTGAGTGAAAGAAATTTGACCGACATCAAGCTTACGCTAAGAAAGAGTTCACGAAGAAGAGCCAATTGCTACGTTCAAACAACACCTGTGGTTCCAACCGAAGAAGCGGTCGTATGGAGCAGGGCACTCAGTGAAATATCCACCCACAGTCGATTATGATTCTCGAACTGGGTATCAGTCACTGTCCGACCGTGGCAGGGACCATATTCGGGTCAAAATTAGTCTGGTGTGTATTCACCCCCTGCCACATACCCTAGCGGTGGCTTGCAGTGTACTAAAATATCTATTAAAAATATCTACAAAACACCTGTCATCCAACACTACAATAAGCCCTTCTTCAATCCAGCACAACCTTCTGCAATTCAGGGGGTACCCTTCCTCCCTTTGTTCCAGCCAACATCCCCTATTTCTACCCTTTTTTTCCCCTAACTAAGGTTCTTCCCTCCATCACAGTCTTCCATATCGCATTGCCAATTAAGATGCTCTGAATTCATCTTTCCTACCTCCTTTGGATTTCTCACATTAATCCTCTCCAAGGGTACACACACACATGACAAGGATATGCGGGTCAGCTAGGCTTCACCAAGTCGGTTGCCGGGAAAATTAATGGAAAAAGTAAGGTATTAGGTGGTAATACACCAAGATGACGAATCCAGCCCTACCCACTTCCACACTAGGTCGAAACACAAGCTGCACTCTGGTCAGTCCTTGTATGCAATGAATGTATGTGTGAACGATCCCCGTATTCTACCATGTAAGCCATCATAATTGTACGTGGAATATGAATATGCATAATATATTTTTTTCAATTAAACAATTAAACAAAATGACAAGAAAATTCCAGAAATCCTTGAATTAAAAAAAAAAACAAAAATGATGCAACTCTTGAGGGATCTTTTTTAGATCAATACTTAAGAATAGTTTTCCTCTTCCCACATACAACACACGTACTACCTCCACGTTTTTCACTCTGACATGTTATGAATCCATGTTAATTGACAGGTAAAGGTGGAACTCAACCAATGGTACGGTGAAAGGGAACCCCGCGAGGGCTGTCATTGACCCATGTCGTCATCGAAATGACGATACGCACTACGTGTTGACACCCGCGTTGCAAGAGCTTTATTTTTTTCCGTGGTTGAGCGATGACGTTGAAAATGTAATACCCGTATTACATTTTCCCCATCGTACAACATCGGATAGAATGAAGAGTAATATTAGATCTAGGGCAGAAACGACAGATTTAACATGCAATTTCCCGCAAGCGATAAAAGAACAGAATAACTGTAAATGTCCACGATACTGGAAAAGAGTATTTTTTTAATTTTTCATTCTAAGTAGCCCAATATATTCTCATGATTGAATATAACCTTACTTTATTGTCTTTCTTCTTAATATAAGCTCGTCTCGAATGCGTAAGGAAGTGTTTTATACTTAGATACGGTAATAAATGAACTTGAGGAGAGCATTATCTCCATTATTTGAATTATTTTACACATTTATTGATGGCTATTAGAGCAGCTAGGCTAGAAATCACTCACGGAGCAAAGTTTGAATACAGACTAAATCTCTTGCATAATTTGGAAGGAAAAGGCTAAGCTAAATATTAAAATAGGCGGGGGAAAAATAGAGCAGGTAGAACAGTTTACATATCTCGGAAGTGTTTTGGACCAATACGGTCAAAGTGGTAGGGACGTAAGGAGAAGAATTGCGCTAGGCAAGGAGGCTTTCACAAGAAGGGGGGAGTTGATGACGGGGACGTTGAGTAGGGAGGTTTAGACAAGACTCGTAAAAACTCTGATATGGAGCGTAGCTATGTACGGTGCGGAAACGTGGTCACTGAAGCAGGAGGATAGATGTAGATTGGAGACTTTTGAAATGTGGGTGTGGAGAAGAATGGAGAGGGTAAAATGGACCGAAAGGAAAACAAATGAGGAAGTACTGGAGATGGTGGGTGAGGAGAGGGGTTTGTTGAGAGAAATCCTATGGAGGCAGGAAAAATGGATGAAAGGTTCATTGAGCGGTAGTGGAATGTTGAAGAAGGTAATAGAGGGGAGAATGTTGGGCAAACGAGGAAAGGGCAGGAACAGGATAGGGATGTTGGACGGGATGAAGGGAGGAAAGAAGTACACAGAGATGAAGAGGGACCTGATGTAGAGTAAGTTTTCTTAGGAGTCACTAAATATTTATTTGATAGTTTTGTCCATCCGAAAACCTACCTTAACCGGTAGATTACCTAAAAAAATTTGGAAGGACATCTCTTTCGCAGTGTTGTTGAAAATGTATTATTACCCACACTGTACTACGGTAGGATATATCATGCCAATAAAATCAGAAAGATCCAATGTGCAAGTAGAACAGGTAGATTTAAGATGTCATTTTTTCCAAGAACGAGAAGGGATTAGAATAGAATGGTCCGACCGCGGTAGGGTCATATTCAGGTCAAGATTGGTCTAGTGTGTAGTCACCCCCTGCCACACACCCTAGCGGTGACTTACATGGTACTAAAGTAAATAAATAAAAATAAACTTAATTTTTTATTTCACGAGCCTGGTGTTGAATCACCTCTTGCCACACACCCTGACGGTTGATTACCGGATACCACAGTAGATTTTTATGTTTTAATTCCTATTTAAAAACATATTACACCATGGATACAACTACTCGCGAGGAATTAGAAAAACAAAATAGATTTCCCTAACTCTAATTCGGCACGACCGTTCCCGTCGCACTCATGGGTCGGGCTCACCGGTCGGAGGCCAACAAAGTTAGGCGAAATCTACAAACTATTTCTAATTCCTCATTTCGAGATTTTGCGAGACTGGGCTTGATTGCATCGATTTGAACATCTCGTGAGCATGCGGAGAACATGATTAAGCTTCAATTCTGCGACGAAAGTAAAACTGCTTGTAACTTGCTACTCCTGAAGCAAAATGTCTTGTTTAAATGATCAACAATGATTAAACAGAGTAAGTATATTTGTTTGATTTAATACATAATTTGGCGAATAAACACTATTTGAAGTTCTCAAATTTAATAAAAGTGCTGGAATGTGGCGAAAATCATTTTCAATACTTTTCCACAAAAAATGTGAATTGGGCAATCTTTTTTTTTTTCATTTTTAACCACGTGCTAAGGGTTCACAGAAACGCGTGACACCGCTGGACCTTGCCATTTTTTTTCCATGAGGTAGGGTGCACTTTGAACGCGGGACGGGGCATCGCGTTACCAACATCTCCGAATTATTCGGCCCCTGCGGGTGACAGCTAATACACACAACACCTACGACCCCAGGGATGGCTAGTTCGATCATCGCCCAGTTCAGTGTTCCGCTGCCTTGGTGTTAGGCTTCCGTGATCGACCCTATAGTTATTTATACGTTTATGATCCGGCGTTAAAATACAAACTATTGTTACCATCGGGTCAGTACTTAATGCAAAAAAGAATGCAAGGGAGATGGTGACGCGTATGAGAAGCGAAGGGGTCAAACGTGAAGGAGACCTCCGTCCTGGTCTGAGGGCCGCCCACGCCCCCGCGAACGAAACAGTCGCCAGCAGAGAGAGGGGCGGCGTCAGGCACACGCGCTCGCCCCCAATCTCCTGGCCTCCCTCCTCAGAGCGCGGGGGTGGCGTAACCCATCGTCGACCCCCTTCCCCTGCCAGCGTACACCCTCATCCCCCTACCTCCCTCCCGCCCCCTTTCCCGCCGTCGCCAAAGCATCCCAACCACCTTCCCTCCCAGAGAGGCAGTCTCTAGGGTCGTCGCATCCCTCAGGACTTCACAGGAGGAAGGTCTGGCAACCTCCGGCCCCACGCGGACGCCCTCGAGGTCGGAGGTGCAATCACTCACGAATGTTGGCGCGCGTACCGCCGGGCAAACGGCATCGCACCACGAGCACACGACTCCACAACTTGATCAATCCCTGGTCGTGAGTGCAGAGAAGAAATATTCCACCAATGATTATGACAGACATTACAGGCACACAAAGCGTAAAAAATGGCTAACATCTATCACAACTCTAGCTCCTCCACACTGTACGCGATCTAATTCGGCAATCAATCCATCTTTGTGAAGATCCCATATACTACCAGCATATTCTAAATGAGGCCTAACCAGCGAAAGATAACGTTTCTCTTTTTAACACTCTTCATCACATTTCTCAAACACTGTAGATGTAGATGACACTTCTACTAAATCCTAATTTTTTTGTTGGCTTGTCCAGATATTCCCCGTTCATGCTTCACCCAGGAGAGGTCGTGAGTGAGGGTAACGCCTAGGTACGAGTTTTCATTTTCACCAACACCGAAAAAGTTTACGCAAACTCGGTACACAAGTCGAAAATTGATGACTACCGTTTTTTGGGACATAAACGGTGTTATTTTAGTGGATTTTATGGAACGTGGGAAAACAATTACAGGTGATGTGTACTGCGAAACGCTCAACAAACTGAGAATTGCGATCCAAAACAAACGACATGGGAAACTGTCATCTGGCGTAATTCTCCTCCACGATAACGCGTGTCCTCACACTGCTGCCAAAACCAATAAGAAAATTCAAGATTTGCGTTGGGAACTCATTGACCACCCACCGTACAGTCCTGATCTTGTACCTAGCGGCTACTTCCTCTTCTTACACTTGAAACAGTGGCTCGGTGGACAACGTTTCGAAACCGAAGAGGAACTCAAGAACGGTGTTGTCAATTGGTTTAACTCTCAGGCGGCGAGCTTCTATGTAGAGGAATTAAAGAAGCTGGTGCAGCGGTGCGAAAAATGCTTAGAAGTGAACGGCGATTATGTAGAGAGAAGTGAAGTAGGTTTGTAGCTAACTAAAATTGCCAATAAAATGTGTTTATTAAAAGTATATTTTTTCCTGTGACCAAACAGCCTTTACTTTATGAACATGCCTCGTATATATTCGAGTTTACACTTTATATTTCGGTGTTTCCGATGCAGTAAACTCTCGGAAGGGCATAGCTCTTTTTCCAAAAATTCGCCACTAAAATGCACTTTTTTAAGTTTAATTCTAATTACCATGTACCGCACCTTGAAGAGTATGGAATACGACATTGAAGCCATTTAGTTTTAGCCGATGGCTCATACCGCCCGTCGTTCACGCCAAATCCCGCAAGAGCAATTTTCCGGCCTCCTGATCTCCTTATGAGGGGATGGTCCATGGCCCCCTCGCTCCCCGGATTTGAGCCCATGTGATTTTTTTCTTTGGGGATATCTTAAAGCTGAGGTTTACAAAGTTCGACCAAGGACATTATAAGCTCTTAAGAAGGCAATTACAGATGCCATCGCTGGAATAACGCAAGATATGCTGAGAAGAGTTTTCGAAAACGTTTTTGAACATCTCACAACATGTGCATCGCTCACCAATGTCGTCATCCGGAAGAAATAATTTTCAAGACCTTATGAAAAATATGCATTAAATGTAGTTTTCACTAATACAAATCTTTTTTAATTATGTTGGTTGGTTTTTTTACAATTCATCCGTCAAATCAGGGAGTCCATTCTGTCTCACCCTGTATAAAGAAGAGTATATAGAGTGTAAAGTGAGTGTATAGAAGAAGGTTTAGTACTTTGCAACAGGAAGCTAGCTCACATATTCCTCCCCCCCAACAATAGTTCAACAAAAGTGGCGATAGGGAGGACCCTTATTATTACAGACCGATTTTTTAACAACAATATCCTGGAAAATCTTAGATCACATTATTGTTCGCAAAAAGGATGGTCTTTCTTGAAAGTAGGAACATTCTCCACCGTAACCAGCAATGGTTTAACAAAACACACCATGAAAAACACATCTGGGACTTTTTATTAATGATATCCTGAATTCAGAGGAAGGGGATACACAAGTGAATGCTCGATAGATGTCAAGAAAGCCATCGACAAGTTGCCTCACGAGAAAATTATACTCAAACTAAGATAAGACGACATTAATCCGAAAGTGACCAACCAACTCACGAGGCGCTTGCGGGGGAGTTCATTGTGGGCAAATGTTACTGAAAGTGGCGCAGGGAAGAGTTATAGCATTCATGTGCATGCAGGTATGAACTGGTAGTCGTGCATGCATGGTTGGTGCCCCCCGCCACACACCCTTACGCAGCTTGCGATGTATCTTTAGATGCAGATTTATGTGCCCATGCACATAAACATTAAGACACATGTACATATATACACATATGTGTTTGCGTGGTTGAATTACGCACACTTAAAGACCTCTCCTGCCCTTCAAGATGGTTAGGCCACAGTAAATTTAAAATTACGAGTGTTGAGTTGCATGATTCATTCTTGTCACGCCTTTGCCAACCAATTTCTATACGGCCGCTTTGCGAATATTCCTACGGCAAAGAGACATCGAAAAATCGAACGTCCGTATATATTCACTAACGTATATCATTTGTGCAAAAAACAGAAGATGCCTTCTTGATATATTTTATCTCTCCGCGATACGTCAAAGTAGGAACTCCTTGGTGGTGGTAAATAAATTGGAAACAAGTGAACATTATGGAATGTTTTTTTCCATAAACGTTAGCTCGAATTCAGCAGAGCGGCGAGAGAGGGGGGGGGGAGTCCGGAGGGGCGGCGGCTGTCCTTCGCCCCAGGACAGGCAGCAGCATCTTCGGCACGCGAGAGGAGCGTGTGGGCGTGCGGCCAGGGGGGGAGGGGGGCGAGAGAATGGGGTAGAACGGGGGGAGTGGGGTGAGTGCGCTTGTGGCGAGTTCGTCAACCCCCTTGGCTTGCTCCCGCCGGTGTGTGGCAAAGGGGCGGCTGGAGGAATAGGCCTCCCGAGGGAGGGGAGGGATTTCGGAGATGGATGGGAAGAGGAAGACTGCGCGGAGAAGCAACTGCTGCTTCCCAGGAGCGCGGGGGGGGGGGCGGAGGTTCTTCCAAACGGCTCAGTTCGGATGATTGGAATGAGGAGGGAAATGGACCTAGCGATGCTCGCTGAATGTACATATTCGGTGAAATAATGGCTGGTTTGAATTCAGTAACTCAGAGCAAGTAAGGCAATGTAGGCGCCCATAAGTGTATCTGAAAATTTTTGTTGTGCTCGCGCATTAAAATGGAATGAGTGTCCGTATTAAAGCTTCATGAGAAGAGATTTGGGAAAAGCTGATTCTTTCTGGCATCATTTGTGAGGCGGATAGTATGTTTCAGTCATTGGAACATTGGATAGTGATGGGTTAAAAGAAATAAAGATCAAGAGTCAAACTCCATATATCTTAAAAGCAAATTACAAACCCTGCCAACTTACTGTGTTGTCTCGGTTGGATCATGGATATTGTACAATTAATGGTTTTTTCATGTAATATTAATATCCAAAAATTGTTTTGATTGAAGTCGACAACAGGATAATTGTTTTCCGCAAACATCGTGGCGTTTCGACCTTTTCTCCGTACCATAAGTGCGCCGTAAACAGTGCTCCGCGTCCTACAAACATTCATCCCGATCGAATTAAATACTTCCGAACGTATTTCTACTGTAATTTATTATCTAACCTGTTAAAAAGTTACTATTTGCCATTACCATGCAAAGTGGATAGTGACTATTCCTGATAGGCAATATTCTCCTTTTGTACGGCCAAGGTAATAAACGTGCAGGATATCACCCTCGTGAGCATGACAATTATTAAATAAACCTCCCTCGCTGTACAATGCAACAATTTCAGAGAGTAAAAATCATTCGCCTTGACCGGGATTCGAAACCGGATCCCTCGATATCCGGCCGAGTGCTTTAGCCAGTTAAGCTACCGAGACGTCTGAAATTTTCGTCTCGGTAGCTTAACTGGCTAAAGCACTCGGCCGGATATCGAGGGATCCGGGTTCGAATCCCGGTCAAGGCGAATGATTTTTACTCTCTGAAATTGTTGTATTGTAATGCACACTCCGTTAAAGTTACTGTTGCGCCATCTCCCGCAGTTTCTTGAAATTTCTCCCTCGCTGTAGTTGTCCCTACATTTTTCTCTCTACCTTTTCAGTCGTGGCGTTCGCACTTCTCACAATTAAGCCAAAAAAAAGTCCGACCACGTGATTGATTTCATCGTGACCGGTCACTGGGGAGTTTTTTTTCATTATTAGGATAATGAAATCAGCCTGAAGAGAATACTCTTTTACGTGGGACAGTAGAGCATATAAAATAGATGATAGGTACACAATCCTTTTTTAATTCAGACACTCTCTCTTGCCACATACCCTTCGCTGATTTTCGATACGAATCGCGTGTAGGAGGACAGAAAAGAAAACTTCACGACCTTTGCAAAAGGATTCAATCATCTTTATTGATGATTCATTGTTTTCCCCATCTTTAAAGCAGATATTTTATTTCTTACCAAACATACACAAACTATTCTCTTCATTAATTGCCCTCTTTACTCAGAGATTAATCTAGCAGCAATTTTATTTGTAATAGCTTGCGGCGATAGCCGGGTAATTTACGAATAGTGGAAGAAATTCGGAGGACCAAAATCCACAACTCTTAACATATACTCTCAGGGAGAGCAGAGAAATTTATTGATGAACTCTACGGTATCTAAAGGATTGAAAGTTCGCTAACTACTTATCAGAATACTTGGAAAGAAATCACGCACCGACCAATTGCTAAAACATAGGCGCGATTTCTCACGCAGTTCGAGCCATGTTTTATCCCTGAAGATTTTTAAAGTTTACTTATTAACAGGAGTTAAGTTACCAACAGGAATTAAGAAGTTACCAACGAAAAGAAACCTAGGCAAAGGTACTCCGGCACGAATACAGCAATAACTTGAGGCCAGAAGTCAGATGCTCCCCATCCCAGGGAGTATCTGACTTCGGGCAGTAATCCTAGGTATTTCTCAGTATGCGTACAACCCTCGATGAAAATAGATACCCACATTACCGGTAATTTTTTATAGGAAGGGTTTTCAAGGGAATATCCCCCTTTGGATCACCATTACATCGTACCTTCCAAGAGTGTTAAATAAAAGCTATTTTAAAAATAATATATTTTTCAATCTTAACACATGGTTTCATTATTATCTCAAATTTCTCACCTTAATATATGATACGTACGAAATTAACTAGATGCAGACGGATTATCTGCAATCATTTGATCTTCCTTTGGCGTGTGTGAATACGGGTACATGGCAACATCCCTGGGTGAGGGTAGTGGGAAGTTCTGAAGGTCACTGAAAGTGGAACCCATGGGTGAAGTAATACTTTTGTTGCAATGGCACAGACTATTAGAACGAACGATATTCAATCATACGTATATAGGCCATGAAAATAATATATTTATGTGTCACGACAGGATTCAGGTGTCCAGATCAGGAGTTCTAAATGTCATTACTTAAACACAATTAACTTGGGAAATAAACTTGGTAAACATCACCTGGGTCAAAACCCTTGGTATTCCTCTATATCTAAGTAACGGTACACTCCTCATAAATCATAAACAAGTATGTACGTAAGGCTACAAAATTTGACAAATAGTACTTTGAACAGTAAATGAAAATCGACCAGTAACCTCAGGTTCCTTCACCTTTGGAATTTTTAACATCTCTTGCAGTTCATAATTTTATTAACTTGAATTTGGTAATTATTGTTAATCATAATAACGGCAAACGAAGGAAAGAGGGGAAAATATCATTTTTAAAACTCTGAGTAACATAGAATGCATTACTGTTTATATAACCTATTTTTAATTAATTTTCTTGTTGCAAGCAGCACCTTTCGCATCCGCAGTTAAGTATTTCACAATACGGTACCATAGTGTATGTAGTTATAGCTAACATTACCACCATTATTTGAAATATTACGTAGTTTTATTGGTAATTAACATTTTGGTCGGAGTTAATACTGATGGTGCATGCCGATGTGCAATCACCCCCAGCCACATCATACTCTGATGGTGGTGGCTTGCGGGTCACTTTGCACATACTGTATGATACTGAATGGCTGCCTCGTGATGGTCCGCCGGTACCGCCGCTGCCCGGCGAAGGGCCGCACGTGGGTGCAAGGAGTGCTACCATAGCTGTGGAATAGCCCTCCGCGCCAAGCCCTCGTCCACTCACAAGGTAAATTCATATTTTTCTAGATTATCGCTGATTAAAAGAGAGGATATTTTCAGCGACGTATTTCGGGAGCTAGCGAAGGACCAAAACGAGAATTCAAGGGATTATTGACTGACGAAAAGCAATGATTGCACGAAACGTCACGTGCATTATTTCGAAATTTCCGAAAATTAAGGAATACGAAAATGGTTGCATGATCAAGTACCTGTTCTCCAGGGATCGGGATGGCGCGGTGGCTAACGTAATGGCTTCTCACCTAGAGGGCCCGGGTTCGTATCCCGGAGGCGGCAGATATTTTCAGTGGTATCCCTACTTGAGAAGCTTTATGGAGAGCAATTTGAGAGAGTACGCCGTCCGTCGGATGGGACGTTAAGCTCGAGACCCCTTGGCGCCGTTCAAAGTAGGCTAATGCCGACGCCAGGTTTCTCTCCACCCTTCATCCTTTCCTGTCCATCCCTAATGGCTCAAATGACCTCAGCTGTCGGTGGCCTCCCCTAAAAGCTACTACCACCTGCTCTCCATCCACAGGATACTCCACAAGATGCCGAAAGCGCGCGCGACAAAGGGGGATCTTTTAAGGACCCGAGGACGCATACCTTCTTCCTATCTCGTCACCTTCTCAATATATTGTCATCCTACTCAAAAAGTCGCTTTTTCAACCCTAAATTCACTTCGCTACTCAAAATCTAATGAACGTCGGAATTGCGTATAGCATGCTATCGATTGGATGTGAAGCAGGGGTTGAGTCTACCTCAGGCATGTAACATCAAAATTAAGAGTTCCTTATAAACGTTAAGACACGAGGATTTTCCAGTTTCAAAAAACCGCGCCGAATATAATTTGGCAATCAGATCGCCTTTACCCCAATAACTGGTGACCTAACACCCCCTGCCACATGCCCTGGTGGCAGATTGTGGGGTAAAGTGCCGATGCAGATGGAGGGCATGCCTTCGGAATGGAGACGGACGGCGTCGCCTTAACGCTGCGAGACCCGCGAAGCAAATGGAGAGGGGAGACACCCCCCCTGCCCCCTCCTCCACACCGCCTCCCAAGGACGGATCGCGCGTACGCCGCCACCGCCTCAATGAAAATTCCCCCTCCCTCCCCCTCCGTCTCGGAAGATACCAGGGAGCGAACACCCAGCCCTCTACATCTTCCGTGAGAACATTCGGGTGATGAAGTAAGCAAGCGAGCAATGAATGTCCCTCGCCCCCTCCCTTTGAACACCGAACGACACTTCACTGTCCATTGCGCGGCTGATGTATTCAATACGATGAACGAGACATTTTGTTTCGACAACATGCCTTACTCCCATCAGGCGAATTACAGCCCATTCTTCTTTTATTCTTCGCCCGCACGACCAGCTTTCTTTATGGATTCGACCATCCAATGCCTGCGTCGCTGCAAAACTGTTCAGAAGTAAATTTCTGTTTCCATGTCATCGGTTCCCTTATTGCAGCAAAAGAGGTATTACAAACGGACATTCTCAAAGGAAATATTCCCTCTCGACTCGACCGCCTTGGTATTTCGCCTCCCGGTGAAGCCCCGTGCGCTAACCACCCTCCTCGAGTTATCTCGGTTCGATTCTAGCGATGCGATTCTTGAGGACGAAATACAGTGTTGGCCTAGGGAATTGACGACAGCAGCGAAAAGGGAAATGAAAGCCACAAACTGGAATATCCAATTCAAAACATACCTGTCGAGAATAAGGAATTAGTATGGTGGATGAAAACGAAACCCGCGCATACAAATTATTCGCCGTCGGACTCTGTTGGCATCCATCGTGCACCATCCCATGGCGGCGTCACCTCCATTGGCCGGGGAAGCTTCGCGGGCATTGAGGCCTTGGATTCCATCAAATGTGAACATATTTCCCATTCTTTGCCCTTCCTCCTCAAATTTTGCACTCTGACCAAGTCATTTGCTTCGAGAGATTGCCAAGGCAACAGAAAAATTAGATTTCATAAAAGGGCACTATAAAAATTAGAGGAAATTAAATTTATTTTTCAATTTATTATTATAAACTTATTGTTAGTAGAGAGGCAGTCATTGTCCAGTATCATCCACAGCTGCGACCTCTTCCGATCGCCTACTGCATCGGGAATACCGAAATAGAAAGTGCAGACTCGATAATATACGTATCCATAGGCGTTACCCTCAAGCACGACCTCTCCTGGGTGAAACGTGTACGGGGAATATTTGGACAAGCTAACAAAAAAATAGGATTTCTTAGGAGAGTACCGAGTAAATGTCATGTAAAGGGAAAAGAGAAATTTTATATTTAGCTCGTTATGTCCCATTTAGAATATGCTGCTAGTATAGATACATGGGAACCTCATGAAGTTGAATTAATTTCCCAATTGGATCGCGTGCAGCGTGGAGGAGCTAGATCTGTACAACGTTGTCATGACAAACTGAGTAGCGAATCAAAATTATTAGAGGATCTTTCTGGTTCTGGTATTCGAATAACTCACGGGGCGAAGGTTAAATTACAGATTAAACCTCTTGCATAAAATGGAAGGATGTCTCTTCAGAAGTCATGTTGAAAAGATATTTTTAGACCCATCACAATACGGTAGGAGGGGTCATGTCAATGAAATTAGAGAGAAAAAGAGTAGTACAGATAGCTTTAAGATGTAATTTGTCTCACGCACGAAAGGGATTAGAATAACACTTGCCGACCGCGGTAGGGGGGAAAAGATTTTTTTTCTTTTTTCATTCTAAATAGCCTAGTATGGGTCATTATTTTATCTAATCCTAATTGAGATGATATTTTTGTTACTAACAGTCCGTCTCGAAGTCATAGAGAATTATTTCAGATTTAAACACCGCTGTACATGTACAGCGTTCGTCCGGAAGATAAGTGTACTGATTTTTTCCGGATTTTTGACAAAAGGGGAGTCGTCCACTACGAATTTGTGCCTGAACGACAAACTGTAAATGCTGCATTTTACGTCCAAGCGCTCGACAGGCTTCGAAAACGAGTCGCCCGCGTCCGGCCAGCGATCAAAAACATCTGGCGGCTGCATCACGGCAGTGCGCCGTCTCACACCGCGCTTGTCGTGTCGGACTTCTTAGCCAAGCACGGCGTGGCAACGCTGCCGCACCCGCTCTACAGCGCGGACTTGGCACCACCGGACTTCTTTCTGTTCCCGAAGATAAAGAGGAGTTTGAAAGGAACGCGATACGGGACTTTGGACGCCGTCAAAGAGGCCGTGACGACGTGTCTTCGAGAGGTTCCCGATGATGCCTTCGCGGGAGCGTTCCAGGAATGGGAACGCCGCTGGAACAAGTGTTTTGACTCACAAGGGTCCTATTTTGAGGAATATTAGCTTAAGATATGTAAAAGTGTAACAAATATTTTTTCCTGAGCTCAGTACACTTATTTTCCGGACGAACCCTGTACCTGTAGTTAAAATTAGTTCCATTTTTTTAATTATTTATTGATACCTAACAATTAGGTAGCACTCAACTTAGATTTTGCATACTGGAAGTGAAATTCGCCCCTACCACACACCCTAGCAGTCACTTGCCGGAAAGTCACCGCTAGAGTTTGTAGCAGTGCGTGATTCACGTAAGGCATGCAACATCAAAGTTTTGATGCGTCAAACTTGTACGTAGATGTAGAATCACCTGTCCAGAATAAAATTCGTGTTCCATGTATACGTAAGGAAATCAGATCTATTTATTTACATATTATTTTATATAAATAAAAAATATCATCTGAAGGTCATTGGATGTCGAACACGAAAACGGATACATTTTCTCGAGCTTTCCTTGGACATAGTGAACGAAGAAAGATTGATTGCGAAGAGCAAATAATTGTTCAGCGTTCAAGCGTTAACACGTGAAATGAACCACCACAGCAACACTATACATGTGCAGTCTGAACGACAGGGGTAGGGAAAGAAAGGCAGGGATGGAGTAGAGAGGAGGGAAAAGTAAGTGATTTACATTGCGGGGGACTGGAGATCGGCTGCGAAGAGGCAATATGCATCGCCTGCTCCGAGAGGATAGGATGCAGAGCCTAAGGAGCGAGAACGGAGGAGGAACGAGTTGGTAAAACCCTCGGAGGCCACTGAGCTTTCCTTCCATTTCACAAATATCTCCGCATTCTAAAAGGATTTGCGAGGGAGTTTATGGGCAGGAGCAGGTGCAAACCTCGCCCAAGTCCTCGTCCAAATCCATTACCGCAGGGCTCCGTGCAGCCCACGAAAACCCTAAAGGTCGTATAGAGAGAGCGATGCCGGCGGAGATTGGCCGGAGGCAGACGATTGCCCCGACCTATAAAAACTTAACTGAGTCAAACGCACAATGTCATGGCTATGTTGCATCATGGATACTTCGCCGCGGATAAATTAATGGTAAGACAAGTTGACGTACTTGGCAATTTCGTGAAAGAGCAAATCTTATTCTGCAAAAAATTTCACCGTGAGAAAGGAGGGATGGTTACACTTAGGTATGCTTTGGGGTTAGGTGAAAGAAGGGACTATAACGTTTCAATCTCTCCAAATTAAATCATTAAATAAATAATTGGTGCTACTAACAAATTTTCAATATCATCGCTGAAGAAATCCACTTTCATTCTATCCAAGAACCCTACTCTGCAATTCAACCTTTGCTTCGTAAGTGATTCCCAATCTAATGCCTCTAATAGTCTACGAGATACGCTCTTCAGTTTATCGTAATAGCGCTTTACAGGTCTTGTTCCTCTTCGCTGCACGAGAAGACTATAAACTCTGAACAAATCATAACGGAAACACCGCCATTGGAGAAGCTCCGTCTTCGGGGTGGAATAACAATAAAGGAAAGATGATACAAAGTGGCTGGGATAACGCAAGCGTTTTAAGCAGAGGGGCGCCCTCAATGGTCCGTCGGCAACGTGTGAGTGTTGCCGGGGGAGACGAGGGGCATGACTGAGGGCCACCCTAGATGGGGATGGGGGACCGGTCGCCCTTCTCGCGAGGAGGCACCAAACGCCTCCCTCCGTCCACAAACAGGTGCACGGCGCGAGGAAAGTCTCTCCCCCCACCTCCCCCCCCCCCGCGAAGATCGAGGAAGGAGTCCGACGCCTTGAGAGTAGGGCCCCACGCAGGTACTTATATATCCTCGGAAAGACTCCTGCCCGTCGACCCCCTCCCAGGAAGAGGAGGGGGAAAGTGGAGAGTAAAAGCAGACCGGAAAGGAAACAACGGCACGTCCACTCGGGACCACGTTGCGGTGCTTCAAATAATCGGTGACGGATTCTCAAAAAATGAAACTCAACTAGGATCGAACAAATGATCCACACAGCACAGAAAAATATTACAAAGGAGGGAATTTGGGAGTGATTTTTAATGTTTTCAACGGAAATATATGTAACAACTGCGCTTATCAACAGGTAACTGGTAACACTTATGCGATGTTCAAAGGTAGATTTCATCACGGTATCAATCACACAAATAATATTCCTCTACATAAAGTTCAAGATGATAGGTTACCTGGGAAATATTCCCTCGGATGGTAAAACGGAATGTAGTCTACAAAAATGCGGACACAACCATACATACGTACACAAATTAGAACGATATTATAAGTTTTAAAAAACCCATTTTCAAATGATTTTCAAAAACTATTATGAATCTTATTGGGAGTAAGAGTAATGATATTACAGACAGTGGAGATTCCTGGATAACATTCTGGGCAATTAGATAAATATAAATATTAATTGTAAGCTAATATACATTTCCCCAACTTTCTAGTCCACCTGGAAGCACTGATTCTTAAAATAGAAAAATTCACCTTCAATGGTAACTTTAGATATTCCAAATATTGGGCCACGGCATACGTCTAATTATGCACGTCATTGGAGGAAGATATTTTTCCTCCATAGTCAAAAACCCTCAACCTTCCCTTCTAGGATCCTCATAAAACGACGTCTTTCCCATGTACTTCTACAAAGAAGAAAACAACCTCGATTTCCGCAGCTAATTCCCTCTCCTACTTGTCATTCAATTGCCACCCGCCTCAGACTAAAAACTACACGCCCTTTTCCATCTCCGACCATGTGCAACACTGTCTCCGCCATACAGAAACACATATACGTAGTACACAGCTAAGTGGCATACAGAAACATTAATAAAATGGGGAAGAACAGTTTGGGTTTAGAAAGGGGAGAGGCATGCATGACGCCATAACATAATGAGGTCAATAAGAAAACAATCAGAATATACTTGTTTGTTCGTAGCATTCGAGGAGAAGTTTGATAGTGTAAATTGGATAAAATTTATGTATGATTACTAACAAATCTACGACAATGAACAATTTTAAAAAATGTTAAAAAACACGAGCAGACTTTACCAACCTACAAACTCGGAGGCTTTTTAGTGCACGTAGCAGACGACGTAAAATACTAGTGTCACCATCGCATCGATCGGTGAATATAAACGCATTATTTGCGGAAGTGCTCTGATTTACATCAAACGTATAATTGGAAAATATAGCGATGAGAAAGTGAAGACACATGGTATTTTTCTTTAGAAAGACCCCACAGAGAGTACGTAGCGAGCATATGGGATCATCTCAAAAACCACTGATTACAAAACTTACTACTGCGGTTGGTGTGCAATATTAGCTGATAGCAATGGTTCATTAAGAGTACTTCAGATTTGTAAGTAACCTGCTCACGAATCACGACAGAAAATGTTGGAATGAACATTGATTAATGGAATGATCACATGGAATGGAGAGAGTCGAGAGAGAGGGAACGTTTTTTCTCGGCCTTCGTGTAAATGAGTACACAGGGGTTTCGGTGGTGGAGTGTGGGAAAGAGGGGTAGCAGGGGATGGTGGACGGGGTGAGTGAGGGAGAGAGGGAGCAAGGTCATTTGGTTGGGGGCGAGGGAACAGTGAGGTTTGGTTCGCGGCGGGAGGTGTCAAGACGGTCGGAGACTTCAACGCGCGAGGAGGGACAAGACGAGGGAGGTGGGGGAAAGCGGTGCTCGTCGCTTGGGGAATTTGGACGGTGACACATGCGAGGTCAAGGATGAGAGTCCTATTTCAATTAGGAAAGGTCCATACGCCACCAACCTGGATGGTCTACAAAGATTTGAGAGAAATTTTCTTGAAACATCACAAAATGAGCGATTATGAAAAAGGAATAGGAAGCAAGATATTGCATGTAAAATGGACGCCATTAAATACTCGTCACAAAACATTACATCCTTAATGTCCTTTCTCGATGTTAGGCCAGATGCTAGACCCAACACGCCGCCCCCCGTGCATCCCCACCACACGCCCTCGCGGCGTCTTGAGGGGTATTATGTAGATGCATATATTTTGAAAACCGAGAATTTTAATTTAATAATAGTAAAAGTTATTTGACTAGACATCGGAATTACGTAAGGATTTAAGGTTAAAATTAAGTACGATAAAAATCCGATAGGTTTGTTAAAAATTTCTTAGAGAAGGGATACAGCGTCACGGGTATGTTGAAGGGAACAGGTTGGGAGCCCCTTAAATCATGTGTACGTGTGTATGATTATATGAACACATATTTTCATAAAAATGTACAAAACCGTATTCGGGCATGTATGGCTGATTCTACAGGAATATCACGCCCCGGCAAAAGCCCATGTGGCGGCTTTTCAATTACTGTGAAAGACGAATGAAAAAATATCCTCCAGCTCAGATTTATATTAATAACGTATATCTTTCAGGGAAACCATACGCGGGACAGAAATAAGGATCCGGCCCACCTACCCATCTCATTTGTGAATTTCACTCGCCGTTTGGATTAGTACAAGATGACCTCTGCCCGGATCTGGGTACCTCTGAAAAATTTTGCCACTTCGCTCCCTCTTCACAAAAATCATTCCATCCGCCATAGCCCTCCACTCCATTACTCGTCAACGCCTCCTCCTCCGCCCTTTGCTTTCCATTTAACCACCGGAATGCGCACGAGTGGGTGGAGGGGGGGGGGGAGCGACCGCAAATGCAAGCCGTGTCTCCTCCGTGCACCACAGAGGAGGGCTCTCCGCCGACTCCCATCGTCGTACCCCCCTCCCGTCCCGAATGCCGCACTCCCCGCGGCCCCCTCCGCGGCGAACGGCCGTCCGTCCCCCGGAGGAACGGCAGCTGGCCGGCCCTCGCCCCTCCTGCCATCTTCCATCCCCCCCCTCCCGGCAAAAAAAATACCGTCCCCCTCCCCCCGCCGGCCGCTCGAGGAATGGAGGAAGAAAGGTCCACGGAATTGTTGGACGGGCAAAATGTTTGAAACTCCCAGCCTCGCTCTCGGCATCCTTCGCCTACATTCCATCCCCAACCGCCCGACCGCCTTCGAACCGCCGAAACCGAAACTTGTTTTTTTCCTCTCCCCCTGTCCGCCGCTGCCAGTGGACGATACCTACCACTCGACCCCTCCCCCCTTCGTCATTCCTCTCCACCCTCGGAGCCGAACAAGAAAACTCAGCCGGGGGACGAAAGGAGAAGGGGCGGGATGGAGTGCGAGGATACAAAGGGAATGAGGAGGATGCTATGCACCCAAAACTAAACCGGGCGTCGTGGAAACCTACACAGCGAGCCACTAATAGCTGGCAGAGCACAAACGGCGCTACACCAATGAACATTTCGCCCTTGATAAAAATGGAGATAATCAGGGTGGAGGGAGGGTTTGCGGTATTTACAGGCATTTGAGTTTGAGAAACGAAACACTGGGTATGCTAGCGATATGAAGGTTCTGAAGTCGCCCAGAGGCACATCTGAGAATGGAATACAGGCACGTGTTATTGCTGGAATTTGGTTCCGTGGGCGTTCCCGGACTACCCAGTTCTGCAATCGACACACAAAATTCGATGACCTGCGACCACGAGCTACAGGAGCGCACGGGGTAAGGAATGCGTACTAAAGGATCCTAGTCAATCATATCAATGAAGATGACGAGAGAAATTGAAGGGGACTGTTCACAAGGAAGCAAAATCGGCGCCAAGGCTTCCGAGTCTTACCTGTATCTGCATTTAATGGTACCCTGAAGATAACTACAATAATGTGTGGCAGATTCCTCTCCTCAAAATATTTGGGTTCCGAACTTCTCTAAAGACCATTGTGCTTTAGAGTAAGCAGCCCTTAATGTCTTGTCATTCCATATCAATTCGACTCCCAAATTTTAATGGCAGTTACATTGCTCTCAATTGCTTTCATTCTGTATCATATTTTTCGGTAGATACGAATACGGTAGGTACTCCCATTTGAAATCTTGATTTTTATTCAGCTGTTTCAAAATTTACATTACTGATATCACCTACTTCATTTACATTGCACACATGTTCATTTTCTTAATCAAGGTGGCGATAGGTAGTATCCAAGTAATTACAGACCAATTTCTTTGATATAGATATCCTGCAACATTTTAGAATCATTTTTTAGCAAAATAATGGCCTCTCTCGACCGTAGGA
The DNA here is from genome assembly GCA_037158775.1 of Hetaerina titia. Taxonomy (NCBI): domain Eukaryota; kingdom Metazoa; phylum Arthropoda; class Insecta; order Odonata; family Calopterygidae; genus Hetaerina; species Hetaerina titia. The sequence goes on along the minus strand of CM073773.1, from coordinate 98,733,748 downwards.
AGACAGTCTAAGATAACCAGCACGGATTTAGAAAACAAAGATCATGCGCAATACAGCTGCGATTTTTTTATTCAAGGTATATTCGAGGGAAGGTAATACAAAAGTGATTGCTGTATTATTAGATCGAAAGAAGCCTTCGACAAAGAATCCGTCACGATATATTGATTCATACCGAGAGTTATGCCGAGATAGAAAGGGCATTAAGGGAGATAATATCAAGGCCGTGGGAAAGACAACACTCCTATGAACTACTGAAGGGTTTAGGAAAATGTGGGAGCCAGAGTCTATATGGACTGATTCGTAGCATTTTTGAGAGAGATATTTGACCGGAAGACGGACACAGGAAAGATGGATGAATAGCATTTTGATTAGCACGGGGATATTGAAGGCTGACACGTAGGCAGACACGTACAGGTATGAGGAACGATAAGGTGGTAGTAATAGGATAAGCCTGTTGACGGAATGAATTGAAGAAGAAAGTTCCGGAATAATGTAAGGTTTATCGTAATGGTAGATGTTGGGCCCTGCTTTGTCGGGAAGGACATGTGTCATTGTACCCTTGTATAGTCTGCGTCCATCGGAAACCTAGCTTAGATAATACACTACCTATGATAGTACTAATCAATGACAATTACTGTAAAGTGGTGAATATCATGCAATTCTTTCCCGATGATCTATTTATCGAATTGATATTAGTGACACTGGATTTCGAGGTTCTTGGTAGCGTTCTCGCGAAGAAGGAAGGAGGTGAAGTGGACAGAAGTGAAAACAAACGAGGAAGTGTTAGGTATGGTGGGAGAGGAGAGGCGATTGATGAATTAAATCATAAGGAGATATGAAAGATGGATTCACGGTGTTTTGATTGGCATTGGTATGTTGACGACTGTGATGGAGGGGAAAATATTGGGCAAGTGAGGAAGGGGAGGGAACAGGATTGGGATGTTGGACATAATGAAGGGAGGAAAGAAGTACACGGAGAGGAAGAGGGGCTCACCGCAGTGCCCGATTTCAGGGTGTGCTTTTTGCTAGGAGTGGCAAGTAAATTAATGTTTGTACAATTGTTTAGACTGTCCTGCCAAAACCTATTCTAACCGGTAGAAAACCAAATGATTGGTATCAATATCATTATTTTTAGCCAGAGATAAATTCTATGAGCACATGAATGCTTAAACTACGATGATATGGTCATATCTCGGTCAACATTTGTGAATCCAATACAAGTCTTCGAAGAAGAGGCAAACAGTCATGCAACTCAGACAGTTGGCAACATTTTAAATTTTTTGTATCTTCCAGCATTATTAATCCGAGTACCCTACACTTAGTTCAGGTACGTACATCAGGTTTTCTCAAAATTGAAAAGAGAAATGATCATATGAAATGCTTATATCATCCGTCACCCCATTTCTAGGTATCTCCCATCGTCCCATTTCTTAACCAGCTAGCAAGGCGTCCTCCGAGCAAACTTGCTCTCTCGGAGAGGCACACGTGGAAGGTACGTCGACTCGTTCACCTCCTCTGAAACTCAGCGCAAAAGTATGCGGCGTGGTTGGTGCAGGGGCAAGGAGAACGGAGGTTTGACGCCCATCCGTTCGAGGAAAATAAATGAATAGATCCAGAAACATATCAATCTAGAGCGATCTAATAGATCGTATTGATAGTGCATACTATCAATGCCAATGAAGATGACAGAGCATACTCTTATCACTGAAAATTTGGCGATGCGAAAGATCTGCGCAAAGCTCGTCCCGAAAGTTTTGTCGGACGACCAAAAGCAGAGTCGAGTGTCTACTCGCGAAGACCTTCTGCAACGAAGTGCGATAAGACACCACCCTGGGATCCAAGGGCCGTCAAAGAAGATTGCACGCGTACCCTTGTAGACCTTCCACAATCCGCCTTCGAGTCGTGGAAAAGCCGCTGGTAAGTGTATGACGACGATCATGGGATGTACTTTGAAGAATGCTGAAGCATTGTAGCAATATCTGAAGTAAATCTATTTCTCCAAAACTTTTCACGATACTTTTTATACGAATCATATGTACGTGTATGTATATGTATCATGTAGAAGCACTCACGAGAGCAATATAACTAAAAATAAAATAGATAACACGTAAAAGGACACATTGTAGATTGTTTGAGCTTTCAGGCCTCTCTGAGGTCTTATTCAGGCCAGACTAAAAAATACGTAAGTGTGTGTGTATCATCATCGTTGGTCGTGCAATCCTAAGATTGGTTAACTGAAGAATCCTAAGATTGGAAGACTACCCTAAATGATGCTAATTGGCTTATTTCCCGGTATTATATATATATATATATATATATATATATATATATATATATATATATATATATATATATATATATATATAATTAGGTAATCAAGACACAAGTATCAAATAAATATTTTGTAACTCCAAACAAAACCCAATCGAGCAACCAACTCTACATTATATAAAAATATAATACCAGGAAGAAAAAAAAAAAATATATATATATATATATAGTATAACTCTATAGGACGCACAAACGTGAGTGAGCATAAAATAAGTCCTGGAGAGAGATCAACCTGGATGAGGTCGTCTGCCCGTAATAACAGTTCCTCGAATAGCGTGAGAAAGGGCGCGGCCCTTTGGCATTGGCACGCGGGGGCGATGAAAAATGAGGGGACTCGAGCGCCTCTGGCGGCGGTTGGGGGAAAGGAGAGAGCGCGCACACTCTTTAGCCAATCGCCCACTTCCGGCCGTCGCCAATGAGCGAGGGCCGGCGCCAATGATCGAGGGCCGGTTCAATGGGAACGGGGCCACCGGCTGACCGCGTGCGGATGGGGACGGAGAGGCCTGGAGGGCCATCGCACTCTCGAGACGTTCGATCGACTTGGAAGGATTTGACAATAAAGCCCAAGCTTCTTATTGTCAACCTCTGAGATTCGGAGGAAAAGGGATCCGCCGCGGGTTTGTGCAAAGTCAATGCTCCAAATTACAGGAGGGAAACATTGACAAGGAAAAGTTTGCTGCAGTTTGGATGAGATGGTCGACATTTAATTATTTCCTTCTCTTAATAGTTAGATTAATAATATTAGTACTTGGAAAAATTTTCCCACCTAAATATCGCAGCGTTTGTAAATGAATGCAGGTGGTTCGTCCCTGTGGGCACATTTAAGCAGTTCTATATTTTCCTTAAGTAGAAGGAGAAGAATTGCGCTAGGCAAGGAGGCTTTCTCAAGGAGGAGGGAGTTGATGACGGGGACGTTGAGTAGGGATGTTAAGACAAGACTCGTAAAAACTCTGATATGGAGCGTAGCTATGTACGGCGTGGAAACGTGGTCGCTGAAGCAGGAGGATAGACGTAGATTGGAGGCTTTTGAAATGAGGGTGTGGAGAAGAATGGAGAAGGTGAAATGGACCGAAAGGAAAACAAATGAGGAAGTACTAGAGAAGGTGGGTGAGGAGAGGGGTTTGTTGAGAGAAATCCTATGGAGGCAGGAAAAATGGATGAAAGGCGTATTGAGCGGTAGTGGAATGTTGAAGAAGGTAATAGAGGGGAGAATGTTGGGCAAGCGAGGAAAGGGTAGGAACAGGATAGGGATGTTGGATGGGATGAAGGGTGGAAAGAAGTACACAGAGATAAAGAGGGACCTGATGCAGTTTAGGTTGCTGGATTGGGTTTTGTTTGGAGTTACAAAAAATATTTATTTGATAGTTGTGTCCATCCAAAAACCTACCTTAACCGGTAGATTACCTAATAATAATAATATTTTCCTTAGAATTGACGTTGAAATGCCCCGAATGAGATTGGAGGGGATGGAAATCAGCATTTTAGGTCGATATTAACAAACTGTTTGCACCGCGTGACCTGACCACAATACCCGAGCCTTAGGTCAATAGGATTATTTAAAAAAATCAAAACGTATCTCAGGAACGGGATCAGTAGAGATTCGATATTTAATTACGAGTACTATTATCACGTATTGCTCGAGGAAAAACATATTTCCTATTTTTATGGATCTCGTCATCCATAATTTAATTTGAAGGGCTCAAATAAGAAACCTCATAGAGGCAAATAATAATAAGGAAAGGTAGTGAAGAAGAAGTTTCCCCAATCACACCATTCCTTTTTTTATTGCGGAAGCAAACACAAAAGAAATAGCATGCAAAAAAAATAGTATATATGTTGAGGGGGTTCCTGCTCTCGCTTAATCCTCCTTTATTATTCTGATATAATTAACAACATAGAGGCAAGGAGGAACTACAACAATCTAAGAAATTAAACTGAAGTAACCTTTACAAAAATTCGCGGAAGCAAGTCATATGACAGTGTCAAAATGCCAATAAAAAGTAGATAGAAAGCTGCTGCAAGAAAATACATGTCAAATTGAATGCAGGAAACAACGAAACGGCTCATAAACTAGCGAAGAGATAAGTTAAAGAATTTAGAAATAAAAACCAACTCCCCAAAAATTACGAGATAGAAATGGAAAGATACTTATAGAAGTTTAAGACATAAGGAAGAAACGGAAGGCATACATTAAAGAACTAATTATATGACAGGGCCATAAAACTTTAAGATGATTTAATCAAAGAGGAAAACTTGAAATAAGCAGATTTACGAGACACGAATATACGGAGAAACTAATTCGTCAAAGCCATGAAAACCTCGAAGAAGAACAATGCACCAGAAGTCGACAAAAGAAACGGAAAGATAATTGAAGCACTCGGAATTCAAGCGAAAGAAACCCTATTTGCAACAATCAAACATAGCTAAGATATTGGAAAATTACCAGTGGACTCGGAGAGGATTTGCTAACTGTAATACCGAAAAAGCAAAGGGCGAAGAACATTAAGCCTAATGTCTCACGCATCGAAAACTCTCGGGTAATTAAAAAAGATTAGACGGAAATATAGAATAATGTCTTTTAGAAAACCAGTTCAAATTCAGGCAAGGAACAATAGAGGTTATATTAGGCTAGAAGATATTGGTCGAAGAAAATACACTTAAACAAGCCATTGTATGTTCCATTCGTGAACTTGGAGAAGGCTTTCGACAGCATCGAATAGAACAAGATGCTCAAGATACTAGAATGCTGGTAATGAACTACGACAGAGGAATAACCCATCACCTTTATGAGAATCCTATAACAACAATGCAAATAAAAAATAAAATTTTAGAATAGTGACGGAAATTTAAGTGTAAATAAATATAGGAGTTACACAAGGATTTAACCTCTCGCTAGAACTATTAAACATATGTCTAGGAGATGCAATAAATGAAGCCAAATAACTGGGGGTCAAAGGAGTAATGACGAATAAATTAACACGTTCCAGTTTCCAGATAAGATCGCAGTAGTAGTAGGAACGCGAGATGAACTGTAAGCAATTCTGAATACTTTAGGTTCGAGTACTGCGGGAAATCAGGAATACAGGCACCGTAAGTAACAGTAAGTAACAGCCTGTACAGTAAGAGCATCAACAAGAAGTAGACTAAAATCCGTGTGTGTAGGAGAGAAGTTGAAGGCACACCTCACAATTCGAGGAGTGAAATTACGAGATCTAAGAGAATCATGCCCTCATATATCTGAGCAGCAGAATAAATTTGGATTAAAGAAGATGTCAAGCGAAGAACAGCCCAAGCTAGCAAGAAGCTTTCAAAGAACCTGATGTGGAAGACGAGTAAACAGTTCGTCAAAACTATCACACGGAGCATGGCACTCCATTGATTAGAGGCATGGAGCACTGGAAAAGAAGACCAGGGGAGAATACATAGAAGTCTTTGATATGCTGGAGGGGAATGCTGAAGATCAAATGGACAGACAAAACAGTTCGCCCGAGGCGTGAGTATCTTTGATACTACGAATGAAACTTGCCAAAGTAACTAATTGCTCTCCTTCTCTCACTGAATATCGATGGTCAACGACCAAATATTATCACGTTTTGCTCCTAAAGTCTAGGTGAGATTTTCAGGTACTTTAAGCTTGTTTTGAATCCGAGAAAAATATCAGTAATCGGTGGCAATTTCATTCAAAAGTAGAACTCTTTCCTCAGACAATGAAGTGGTACGTATGATACATCAGTGGCAATACTTCTTTGTGAAAAAGTCTGGCTTATCGAATCGACCCGTAAAGTGTCATGGTGCAAGAGAGACACTTGGATCTGTGAGTAAAGAGCCAACGAGTCACTCACAGATCACCGGAAAATCTCATCACTGGTCAGTTCAATGCCAAGGGGTCGAAATTACCAATCAGGAGGATCGGGAACACTATTAAAATTATGGATACGGGTTTGTAATGTCTGCCAGCCCAGCCCTGGCTCCACGCCCCTTTTCTCCATGCACCAACGCCTTCCTAGCCAGTACAGCACCGCCATGCGATCACTTCACCTTCCGGACGCCAGAGAGCAGGGGTGCCCACGGGAGAGCACTGCTGCGCGGACCCCTGACTTCCGATGCAATGAATGCCATGCCGTGCCAGCCAACGGCTAACCATGTGTGCGAGGGCGGGGGTAGGGCCGGGAAGGAGGAGACGGCGGAAGGGCGAATTTCGGTCGTTTTTACCGTTACTGGATGCGTGAGTGGATCGGGCGTCGTCACGTCATTCCACGCGGGTGAGCTGGCCGGGGGGACAAAGCACCAGCACCTCTCCATGAGGTGCTGGAGCGATGCACCTTGTGACGCCTCCTCCCGCACCCTTCCACGGCACGTGCAATCACCCGCACCTGCAGCACGCTTCTTACTTCATCTAAATCCACATCCACCCTGCGAGCGTTTTAGATTTTCATTCCTTTTGCTTTCTTTCTTTCTATTTTTTTATTTGTGAAGCTACTGAAGTGTTCAAAAACACATTTACTCTTTTAGAATAGTGACAATATTTTCTCTATTTTCTTTCTAAAGGTAACGATCGTATTTTCCTTTGCTTAACATACCTACTAAACATTATTAGTATCCCGGAGGCGGCATATAATTTTCATTGGCATCCAGATCCCTATTTAAGGTGCTTTGTGGAGGGCACTTTGAGTGAGCAAGCCGTCCGTCGAATGGGACGTTAAGCTGCGGACCCCTTGGCGCATTTCTCGAGGCTAATACCGACGCCGGGTTTCTCTCCACCCTTCATCCTTTCCTGTCCATTCCTAATGGCGCAAATGGCCTCAGCTGTCGGTTGCTTCCCCTAAATACTACTACTACAGCTACATTATCAGTAATCAATTACTTTATTTGTTTGCATTAGAGCATGCGGGTAATTATACGATTTTTTGTGTACATGTGAACTAATACATAGTCCTATGCACTAATATGAATCAATATATTTTAACTCGCATTTGATCATGAATGGCTGGTGCTGTAACATCTCCCGCCACACACCCTTGTGGTGTGTTCTGTAGTTGTAGATTATTTCTTTCTCACGGCGATGGTGTCTTCTTCATACCTTTGAGATGGGAACTTTTGAGTTACCTTACACGATAGTGTTTTTGTAGTAACCCGATTTTCATGAACGATACGTGACCACAACACTCTCTTCGCGTACTACGCATGCCTAGGTGCGAGCCCTGCCGTCCACGTCAGCGGTGGATGCACACGAAACACAGCAAGAGTTTATGGCAGGGTATTCCTTATTCCATGACTGGTGATTCCACATCAGACAGTAAACTTCGAAAATAAATATTTATTAATAATAGAAAAATTCCAATCAATGTGAATGATGGAAATGATGTTTTCAACTACATCAAAGGGACCACGGTCTCTAATTTCAAAACACTTCTCTACGCATGTGAGACGAGCTTTGAGGTCATGAAGGGGGAGGAGGGGGGTGTTGTTGACCTGTGCACCAAGAGCGCACCAGGCCATGCCGCTTATGCCCCAGCTGGCCGCACCAGACGCCATCGACTGTATCTGCTGGGAGACCAAGAGACCGCAAGGCAGGGGGCGACGACTCTACGAACAAGCCCTTCATTCACGACGCATCCATTCCTTCGCGGCATTATTTCCCGACCTTCTCCTTCTGAAATGCTATTTCACATGATCTAACAACAACAAGCGCCAGCCACTATTACCTTAAAACAAACGTATGATGTTGCGGAGGGGAAAGTACGGAATAACTTGACGAAAAAAGATGCCCTTACGTTTAAGCAAACTATGAGTAAATAACAACATATACTCCAAAAGTCAAATTAGAAAAGATTAAAATGTGTAATATGCGGAAAGATAAGTTTTAAACTAGTTCTTTGATACCTGGTTAAGTTTTGTTCATTTTGAATCTCAGATCGGTCTCCGCAAGCAGTCTGTTCCCGTATTTGTTTTTATCAGTTAAGCTGATATCAAACATTACATTGTGCGCAAATGACGACAAATATTATATGTGCGACAGCATTGAGAAGCTAGGATGCATTGGACGGGTTGTAAAACAAATGTAACGAAAACCTAAGAGTGAGGCGTTACTTAACTTTAGTTAGGCCGACACCACTTCATCAATTCCTCGATGTTACCAACTCTGTGTGGTTAAAAAAGGAATTAAGGGACCACGAAGACGAGCAGAGGAGGATATGACAATGGCAAATGTTGACATTGGGGAAAGGGACGAGGGAAGCGGCATGGGCGGGCATGCCCTCGCTTCCCGAGGAGGCATAAAGGGAACAAGGGAAGATGGAAGAGAATGAAGACGGAGGGAGTACAAAGGGGCAAATTCAATTAAGGAAGAACGATGCGGTGGGGAGGAGAAGGGGAGTGATTCCGGGAGGCGCCTCCAAGGGAGGATCGGGGTTGAGGAGAGGCGAGAGTGGAGTCACCAGATCACTGGATTGAAATGGTGTCGAACTTAAGTCTAGTGCGAGGTGAGCTTTCAGAGAACCCTCCAAGCAATGCGAGCTGAGTGATGAAGGGACATGCACTTCACCACGAGGGTGGTCCTATAAGTACCCGGCCTGACCTAGAAATGGCGGTAGTTTGAAAAATATCACTGTATTAAAAAGTACGCAATCTGTAAAGCATGTTCTTCAAGTTTGAAGACGCTACGTTGCTTAGTATTTGTTTGGCAGCCATCAATAGTGAACGTTTTCAGTGAATTTGTGAAAATTGGTCATCGTTATGTGATACAACACTTTTATTTGAAAGCCCTCAGTCCAACCAATGAACTGGATTCTACTCTGGGTGAGTCTTCTCCTTCGTTTACAACAGTAAAATATTGGGTAGCAGAATTTAAACGAGGCCGTACCAGCTGTCAAGACGAGCGTCGCATTGGTCGACCGAATGAGGTAACGACTCCAGAAACGGAGAAGAAAATCTACAAAGTGATACTGGATGATCGTCGACTGAAAGTGCGCGAGCTAGCAAACATAGTGGGCATTTAAACAAGTGCTCTCGTACTACGTCCAACATACGTTATCCTCCCCGCAGTGCACACTACGGCAATACCGACCTCTTCCACGAAAGCACGAAAAAGGTTATGATTTATTACATTTATAAAAAATTAATGTGGTTGTAACAATGGACTCCCTACGGTCTATCTCTCCGTTTTTATTCTTACAATATAAATTATTGTGGAGTGATGGTATTGAATTCTTAACATGTGAGATTAGAAGTAGTAATGTATTTTGAACACGTTTTTAAGAAATAGGTTTCCTAGACAATTTTCATGATGATTTCAAACATATTTCGTCCTGCTTTGATCTCAGTCAGTTTGTATGCGATGTATTGTTCAGCCTGCGCTGTCAAATGAGGCAAATGGACAAAAAAAACCCTTTCTCATGCGCTGCATAAGAACCATTGGATAATTCAATCTGTCGGCCAGAACCGAGTACGTATTTCATCGCGTCTTCGTCACCAATCGATCGGGATAGCATTCGAAAAGTGATACATGAGGGATTCTTTGGCACCCTTAGCGTAGCGGGCACGCACCATCTCTCTATCTCTCGCAAAAGGCGTTTCGCGGAATGCGTACCTTCGCGCGCCGCATCTTGCCACGCCACGTATTATTCCGCGAACGGGGCGCTGGAAGGGGAGGCAGGGAATCGACCTTGGATCCATCCAATTTGCGCTTTTCTCGGAATGTGTCGCAGTGAGGCGGGAGCGCCAACCGTCCCTCCCCTCTTCCCACCAGAGGAATGAACGTATCCCTCGGAGCCCTCCTTCCCCCTCCTCTCTCTCTCTCTCTCTCCCCGCCAAGTACGCAATAGCCTCTGTCAGCGTAGAAAGAGGGAGAGAGGGAGGAGGAGGAGGAGGGAACCCTACCGTGCTCTTTCCTCCCATTTCATTGAAATCCGGAATGATCGGTTGCGCGGTGTTTTTAAACATGCGCCTGACGACGGGGAAACATTTGAGAAAGTATAAATTAAGGATTTCGCAAAACCCCCAATTGGACGGGATGGAAAGGTGTACCGGGGAACTAATTTTAGTATTAAATATGTTTCCTCAATTTCCAATCCTCTAGCTGTTGCCAATATCTATGCAAATGAGGCACAAAAGGCAAAAGAGTTCAGGAGGAACTTGTGAAAAGAGAATCAATTTCCTGAACCACATCAACGGTTTCTTTTCATATTATACCGCGACCGGGAACACTGCTGAGGGTGTGCCAACCGACGATCGATTTTGATTTTTGTGACTCAGTATTCACACATTAAGATGTAAAATACGCATAAATCCCATCGACCAACGATGGGTGATATCATTAATATTGGATAAGAGAGATAACTAGTAGAATTAAAACAGCTCGTGGTATCCATAGTCAAAACTTGGCTCTCACCGTAACTTGGGGAAAGGAACCAAAACAGTAAAAACAGTTACTCGCGCTGGATGATTTCGTAAGACTATGTACACCAACCCTCGGTTCAAGGTAAGGAAGAGAGCAGTGAGAACTCTACTTGCGAGCACAACATATGCTTGCATGGGAAAACGAAAGCTGGAAGAAGGGAGGCAAGCAGAGGGAGTTCGGTCAATTTAGGTTTGATTGGAGAGGGAGATGCCATGTGTCAAAGACGATCGGAGAACACAAATGAGAAGCTGTAGGCGAAATGAGGAGATTTTACGCAAGTGAGGAAAGAGAGAATGAAAATATATTGGCAATTTGGATGCCATGACATCTGGAAAACAATAAAATCGATAGAATTACAACCACAAACTCGGATATGACTTCCTATGAAGAGATGGAGTAAAACTCGTGGCAACTGGCCCTGAAAAATTAAAGAACTCAGGCTCTTGGGTGATGCACTCCTGGATGAAGAGGCTGGTGTACATCCTTGAAGAAATTAAGTTTCACTAGGCGAGATCAAGGAATACAAGTATGTACAAATTTGCACGTATCGAAAAGGTAAAAAAGAGGTATGACTTGGCTTATTTAGATCATATTTGGAATGCGCCGCAAGTATTTAAACCCATGCGATACAACATTAAAGGGATTTGGAAACGAAACAGAGAACACCCATTATATTTTGAAATATACTACAAGTAAAGTGTAACCATGGTGGGAATGTTGGATGAATTAAGGAGGGATCTCACTGAAAAACGAAAGAGATAGCAGAGGAAATAAATTGATCATTTCAGGCGTAACTTAGTGGAATGGCTCCATGATGAATAATGTCAAAATAAAACTTTGTAATTCCATATAGAAAATAAACTTTAATTCTACCACAGTTTTTCAGAATCTTCCACTGCTCAAGAGTGTCTAGCCGTATGCATTTTGGGTATTTTTTAGTATTTTTGGTACCAAGGAGGCCGGAGAAAGTTTCCGGAAAATAAAGCCGCCTTTTCAAATTGCCTAAATGCTATACAAAGAAGGTTCAACGTACGGCAACGATGATGGTAAACAGAATTAAACTTAAAAACGTCCGTATAGATGATTTTTTGGAAAAAAACGATTCCCTGCCGAAAGCCTACTGCATCAGGAACACCGAAATGGAAAGTGTAGACTCGATTAAATACGAGGTTACCCTCACTCTCGTTCTAAGGCGTTGCCTTTACTCACGACCTCTCCTCGGTGGAGCATACTACTACATAGTATACGGGGAATATGTGGACAACCTAACCAAAAATTAGCATGTATTAGTAAAAGTTGGGGAAATACAATGAAAAAGTTAAAGGGAAAGGTTGCCTTTCGCTCGTTAGGCCTAATTTAAAATATGCTTCAAGTAGAAGGGATCCTCATGACGTTGGATTGATTGCCAAATTAAAACGCGTACATCGGAGTGGTAGAACTCGAGGCGCGAGTCTGGACCGCCGAATCGATCCCTGCAAAATGCGAGTAACTATTTAAGGAATGAATTTCCATAAACTAGGGTGTACCACCTCAATTCATTTCGGCCCCCGAGCGAGGATCTCCATCACCGCTTGCCCATTCCGGCTTGCGGCTCGCACCGAACATCGGCTATCCCTCCGACTTCGCTCAAATGTCCGCACAGTTCCACGATCCCAATCTCCGAGTTCCACACGCGAGTGCTCGTATTGCTGACCGTTATCAGTGCGGATCATCTTTTTTCGCATTAATGTGGTTTATGGCCTCGCAGTCACGTGATGGCATTTACGTATGAACTTCAATGAGGAAGAGGTCATCCCACGAAATAAAAAACAAAGAGAATAGAATAAAACGAAGTAAGCTGGGACGATGTGAATGAGAGGTAGAAAGCCATCGTAAGTGGTGTTAGAGACAGCCATCTATTAATATCATCGAGCAAGTATTTGCTCCTATACTGGCCTTATGAAACTTGCGACAAAATGCTTGGAACCGTCACCGAGTCTGTAAAATATTTCTCTAAATATTAAACGCTCATCGCTATACATTTACCGAGTATTTTGAGAGCAGTTTACCGTAGGTTTAAGTAGTTAACTTAAAAATGACAAATTTCAAATCCCACTTGTTCCACTAAAGATATGGATATAGGAATATAGCCAACGAAGGTGTTAAGCAATAATTTTTTTATCCCAGGCAGCCCAGTGTTTGGTCATTATTTTATCAAAACCTTATTGCTCTCTTTACCAGCAGTTCGTCTCGCAAGCATAGAGAAGTATTTTAAGCTTAATCCCAGAGTTCCATGAAGACGCTGACGCGGTTGGAAGACCCCCTCGGCGGACAGCGAGGAGAGGCCGACCGACGACTTGGCTGAAATGATTTCCTCGCGTTCACCTACGCTGGTCACCCTTTCCAGGTGGGCCACCACCGCGGGGGCGCGTCCCTTCGCGTGAACAGGCGGGAGGGGGCGGCCTCACGTATGTAGGGCGAGGAGCTGACGAAAACAGCGGAGAGGAATGAATTGAAGCCACAGTACGATGTGGTTGATTCGCCACTGACAAATAAGAAATATTGGGTGATTCCAACGGCCATTATTCCCTCTGAATTCCCCATGCACAGGTAGAATTCCCCCTGTAGAACTTCCATCACTCAAAATTCCCAAACATTCAGTTGGATAATTCGAAGCCAAACCGCTTCATTGTTGGAGAGAGGTTAAGAGAAATCGAGTGGCGAACGGTCTCGAGGAGGATTCGGGAGGGGAAGGTAGGGCGGGTTTTGAGGGATGGCCCGCTCTGGCGCGGAGCGGGACCAGGGAGGGGGTGGAGGGGAGGGAGGTGGACGAAGGGAGGAATGTCAAAGAGGCAACAGCTCCGTAGTAACTGTATATTAGCGTGGACAGAATGTCAAACCGCAACAGAAAAAAGATATGCCGGCCGGGCCACGAAAAATGAACCGAAAGCGCCCCTCGGCCAACAGCCTCCGATGAGTGCGCGAGGCTATTGGCCGGCGGCGGGAGCAGAGGAGAGGAGAGTGCATCCATCCGTCCGTTGACGCGGGGTGCCGTGGAGAAAAAAGGGGGGGCGGCGATCGGAGGGCGGGGGAGGGTTGAGAGAGGGGGGAGAGCGCAGACATTTTGGAGGGGATGAAGGGAGGGAAGCATTGAAGTATTTAGGTTCACTTAAATGCGTGATTTGAGGGAATTTGGAGCATTTCGGGCGGGGCACAGAACCCTTGCACTCCTCCGCTGGAGGCATATAAGTCATAATTATCGGAAAAACAATAATAATATTGAAAAATAAAATTACAAAAAAAAAGAATGCCAATATGTTTTAAATGATTTAAATAATAATAATTTATTCTTAAAAAATAAATTATGAATATATATAAATAAATAAACAATAAATTAACAATTAAAATTATAACCTCACCTAATCAGACTTGCCCTTAAGTCTGTGGAAAATTACAAACTCATTTAATGCTGACTCACCTAATTAATACCTGCTAACATATTACATCATTCAACTCATCTTCCATTACATTCCTCACTTAGCTCCCACACACTTCGCACAACCTTGCTTCCAGAGAGAATAAATCCCGGGGAAGATACCTGTATGCAGATAAACTTGGACCTGTAGAAGTTTCGATGTAACGAAAGCAAGGTCGTATTAAAAAAATACTCTATGCGGAAAAGCAAAGAGCCTTCTTTCATCATAAAGGACCCATCAAGTAGAGAAGAAAGCGGCCAAGACTAAGACTTTGAGAAAGTTGCGGAACATGAGAGTTTACTTGTGACACCGATTGAATTACTATTATCTCGCATTTAGCTGACAAATTAAATGACCAGGAATTATAATAAGGGGTAGCCAATTAAAATGAGATATTCAAGTACTTGTTCTTCCGCTAATTAAGATACACAATCATAACAACATTAAACCTAAGCACCCTTTCATTTTTACTTAAATGTGCAAAATTAAAACTCTATTCAAGCAAACCCATCATTGCACGATGTAAATAGACATGTATGTGTGTGAGGATGCGTATTTTCGTTTGTGTCTAGCATACGTGTATATACAAGTATACGTATATGCATAACTTTGTTTCAATGCTTACATATTTGAACTTGAATGGCTGGTAACCTAACACCCTCCGCCACAAGCACTCTCGGTGACAGTATTGTGTAGATGGAGAATAAGTGACAAAGATGAAATAAAGAACAATGCAGATGATACTATGAGCAATCCGCCGGAATTAAATGTACTCATAGCAATCGAAGTGGCGACATGACATCGAGCAAAGCAGCTCGGCTGACCACTTTGAGGGCGCGGATGAGTTGACCACAGCACCGACAGAGGTGAGGGATGGTAAATGTGGTCGTTCTACAGAAGAACGGAGACGACAGAATGTGCTGCGCGGAATGGGAGAGAGGAGTGCAAAAATAAAGAGAAGAAAATGGTAATTGCGAAACGCATCGATAAGGACAGGAAAGCATCGATATAGTTCCCATGTGGTGGGAAGATGACCATTGACCAGCATCAGTGGGGGAAATCTCGACAATGAATAATGCTGCCGAAGTCTTTATCGCTGATTTCAAGTTAAATATGAGCTAGTAATTCATTACATGCGTACCACGCTCCAACAGCACACCGAAACAGTTCCTCCGACTCGAGAATGTAGGAGAGTGATCACATCCACGGCCCTCCCGGAACAAATGTTGGAAGGAATGGAAAAGGGTTAAAAAATAAATGTGGTCCAGCCAATCAATCAATTGCGTCCCACAATGTTTACATGCGGCAGATCATTTAGCGAGACTCATCACGGTCTCTACTTTGTGAGACAGGTTTGCGCCTTGATGTTCCTCTTTTATCATTTATGCCATCTCAAAGAACATGTCACGGACTGTATAGACTTGCCCTTTCTCAATGTTATTGGAATCACGACATGATTTTATGTGCGCTCTCTATTTAAGTATTTTGTTTTAGGCACCATTGATAATCTCACGTTGTTTACGATTTTTTCCCCTTTCCTGTCGAGTGGAGCTCTTACCTTTTAGGACACCCTTAAGTGTGCATTTAGATAACCCGTCCACTAATCTCGGAAAGATGCAGCCTCCACTAAGCATTGAAAAGTATCTGGTGGAGGATGACCGGCTCATGGGTTGGAGACAGGGCTGCTACAAACCACTTCTAGGATTCCTTATCTACGACTTAGCATTAGCATCATCTTTTGATCGCATGACTCGATAAAGCCCGTAGTGGCCGTCGTCCCTGACTCTTCGAGTCTCTAAAAGGCCCCCTCCTTCAATATTTCCCATTGTGAATTTCGATGAAGAAGAATCCTAAGAAACTCCCACGCCGCGAGATGACTATAAATGTGAGAGAAACGTTAGCAATCGTACGAAGATGAAAAATCACAAGAAAATGTTAGCAATATAAGTGTAAGGAAAAGATAAGAACAGGTTACATATTGAATAAGTTGGGCATCAATGACTGGAATGCTTCAAATGAGCAGATTTTACGACGAACATTGGCACATTAGTCAATTCTACATTAAGAGGGTACCTGGATAAGTACAATTAAACAATTTATGATGAATAAATTAACCACACGGACCCTGGAAAAAGTTTCTTTAATTAATTAAGATTTTAATGAAAATCAGGTGTTTGAGGAAAGATGATTACGTAGGAGGGAATTTTTTTTGGATTTGAGAATGAAGACAATAAACGGGGAAGAAAGGAAAACAAAGGAAGAGAGGAAAACAAAGGAAAAATGCTGGATACGATAACTTAAGGAAAGAGAGATAGAGAGAGTGGTGTTTGAAGGAAATTTGAAAGAGGTAGAAAAAATGGATGCGGACATCTCGAGAACCATTGCAATAGCGAGGGCGGCGATTGGCCATGGGTTGGCTAAGCGTGGCCATGACGGAGGAATTGATGAAATGGAAAATATAATCCCGGGTAGAATGTAGCAAGGAAAAGGGTGTTCTTACAGTGTGGATGTGTTTTCAGGTATAGATTTCAGAAGATTCTCGGGGTCTCCACTCAATTGGTGAATACGTACGGTGCGGTATGTCGACCGTTACACTGGTAGGAGAGAATTGTTGATTTGTATTGACGTAAAAAATTGCGTACGTACGGTGCGTAAATGTTACGTGCCTTCAAAAGTTAATTACTGAAGTATGACAACACGTCGTCATTCCTCGCTATCAGTATGCGTGTAATTAATAATTGAGATTTTCGTGCGATTGTGCGTTGCCTTGACTGCTTACAAGATGCGTGCAAGCAAGCAATCCGCGCGTAGCTGGGGCGTTGTCATGTTTGACGATCTAGACTCACGCGGGCGAGGGTGGGCAAGCGCTCCGCGCCGAAGACTCGCTCCGACCTGCAAACCCACTTCTTCCGCCGCCTTGAGGGGCACTCGAATCACCCACCCACCTTATAATACCACCAGCTCGAATAAAAATAATAATGGAGAATTTTAATAAACTCTCTCCCCTTCCAAAAGATCCATGAGGGGTGGGAGGGTCCGTGAACTGGCACCGTCCTCATGAGCATGAGTCGTGATGTTCTTTTTACACAATTTTCATTCACTCAGGCAGTTGAATACCCGAGGCACCGGAAACTAGTTGAAATATCGTGTGCGCAAGAGCGCAGTGTCCATTTTACCTTTGAGGACCATCCAAGGGTTTCTGGGACAGGGTGCCCGAGGCGTCCACTCACCGCACCAATTAAACCAACTCAAGCAGAAAAACTAATTTAATCTTTCTTCAATATTCCAAACTTGGTGGACACGCGATATGAATTACATAATAGTGGTCAAGGTAATCCAAAACTCACCTATAAGAGGAAGATTACTTTTGATTAGGATGATGACCGATCAAGGTGAAACTATGGCCAATGAACCTAGCTTCCAACCTTGAGAACTTTTCCATTTAGTAGCTGACGGCTGGCAACTAATATCCCCTGCCAAACGACCTCTAGGTGGATTACAACGTATGCACATGTACATGACTGTAACACGAAAATCCAACCCAATTCTGGTTCATTTAATCATATTTAAAATCATTCGTTATACTTACGCACGATTCTACGCGGCAATAAAATTTCTAAGAGACCAGCAGATATTACATTTCTGAAGTACTGTTAAGACAAAGAGGATCATCACCGCCAGAAAGAGTCACAATTACTCGTTAGACTACGGTGGAAAACCATGATGAAATACTTATAATATTTCAGGCACCTCTAGCATAGCTGGTCGACAATTATATTATTAAATTACCTTATCAGCAGCCTACTTGTATGAGAGAATATAAATAGGAAAACAGTGCGTGGATTTTCATAGGTGAAAATAAAATGGATAGACAGAGTAATATTAGTATAACAGACAGACAGAGTAATATAGATATAATGATTAGCTGCTGTGACAGTATAAGAGCTCCAAGATGTGCCGACTGTAACGGTAGTTTGCACACACAACATACAATCTAAAGGATTTAGAGTTCACAAACCACAGCATAAACGGGGGGGGGGAATCCTTCGAAGAGTGAGGTGGGAAGAGAAATCTACGGTGGGCATCGACAAAAGAGAGGTGGAAAGCTAACTGCGAACACATCTCAAGGCCCAAAACTACACCAGCGACCGGAATGAGAGGAGAAGAATGACGACGCGGAGTAGATCCAAGGATGGTTTACGACAAGCAGAAGACGATGGTAGACATCAAGTCTAAAGAAATGCGTGTGAATGGGGCAGCTGTCACGGCACCACGGCTGCTCGGAATGGTGACCCATGGAGTGTGAATTATGTCATGCGATGGCCAAGCATGATGGGAAAGAAAAGGCGTTTGGAGACATATTTGGGAACAGAGAGTCCGGATGGGCAGTGTTAGGAAGAGGTGTAAGGCAGGGTTGCCCATTGTCACCGGTGCTGTTCAACGTATATGTGGAGGAAATGATTAAAGAGGCATGGGAAGAACTGGAGGTAAGAATGAAAGTCGGAGGGGAATTCGTAAAATCGGTTAGGTTTGCTGATGACCAAGCATTAGTTTCTCAGTCAGCCAAGGGGTTGCAAGCACTGCTGAGTGAATTGGAGGTTCAGTACGATAGATCTGGGATTAGAATCAATATTAATAAAACAAAGGTTATGCGATTTTCCAGAAAGAGAAAGGCTAAGCTAAACATTAAAATAGGAGGGAAAAAACTAGAGCAGGTGAAACAGTTTCTGTATCTCGGAAGTGTTTTCGACCAACACGATCAAAGTAATAGGGAAGTAAGGAGAAGAATTGCACTACGCAAAGAGGCTTTCACAAGGAGGGAGTTGATAACGGGGACGTTAAGTAGGGATGTTAAGACAAGACTCGTAAAACTCTTATATGGAGCGTAATTATGTACGGTGCGGAAACGTGGTCACTGAAGCAGGAGGATAGACGTAGATTGGAGACTTTTGAAATATGGCTGTGGAGGAAAATGGAGAAGGTGAAATGGACCGAAAGGAAAACAAATTAGGAAATACTAGGTATGGTGGGCGATGAGAGGGATTTGTTGGGATAAATCCTGAGGCAGGATAAATGGATAAAGGGTGTACTGATCGGCAGTGGGATGTTGAAGACTGTAATAGAGGAGAGAATGTTAGCCAAACGAGGAAAGGTCAGGAACAGGATAGGGATACTGGATGTGATGAAGGGACGAAGGAAGTAGACAGAGATAAAGAGGGGCCTGATGTAGAATAGGTTGCTGGATTGTGTTTTGCTAGCGGTCACAAAATATTCATTTGGTAGTTGTGTCTATTCAAAACCTACCTTAGCCGGTAGATTACTTATTAATAATAATATATATGTATTTCTAATTATAAATTTCATGTGGAGATAAACAATTGCTATCAGGCTTTAAATACATGGATTTGGGATAAAACTAGAACTCGTCGGGTCGAGAGTTTGGCAATAAAAACACACTCGGCCTACAGACCACGGCTATCTTCGTAGATGCGACATTCTTTTAAATCACTTCCTTTTTCCATTTAATTGGTAACAAATATAAATGTAGCAAAATGATCAGTTCTCGCGACATCTTTTGGCAACAGTAGATCACCCGCTTGAGAACCCCAAGTGGCCAGAGTCCATTCGAGTCCACATCTCGTCCACACCATGTCGCATCGCGTAATTCAGAAGAAGGCAAAAATGATTTTTCATTAAATACTCTTGAGTGAAAAGAAACTAAGGACTGAACTACTTCTGTGGAAACAACAGAATTACTCGAACGAAATGTACATAAATAAATGTACATAAAGTAATGTTTCTTCTGATTGTGACAGCGCATTAATTATTTCTAAATATTCGCGTTAACTTAAAATTTTGAAGTTATCGTGAATACTGTTCCTATCCTTTACGAATTTGTATGATTGCTTTCCTTAATATCCTCTCCTCTTGTGCCGTCCATTTCACCTTTGGTGGGTGAAACAGCTTCAGAACGCCATCTCCTGGTCAAAGAGTCGGGGTACTTCGTTGCATAAACCCTTCGCAAATTTCAATGTAATTTTCGTTTCCTCGATAGCTCGCTGTAACCCAAATCTATAAGCTGATATTATGTATAATGTATACCCTTGCTGTGTAACGTATCTACTGGACCGAATAAAAATTAAATTGAATCATAGCTCAAGTGGTTAGAGCATCAGCCCGACAGTCGAAAGATCCGTAGTTCAAGTTCTTTTTGCGCTATTGATTTGCTCGATTCCACCTTGCTTGGGTTTGTCTTTATATGTGTTCCTTCCCCTTTTCCTTATATCTATATCCATGTGAATGGATGTGTTTGTATGTACATATCTATGTTTGAAAAAAACATGTTTGTATAAACACATGTTTGTATATACGTATACATTACTGTATATATGTGTATGCTTGTGTGTGAATATATACATGTGTATATATATATATATATATGTGTGTGTGTGTGTGTGTGTATATATGTATGTATATATATATAGTAATTATGTAATACCTGCATAACTCTGAATATTGAAATAACCACCAGTTTCAAAACTATTTCAATTGATGCATAAAAATAGTGTTTGTTTGCTGTTCTTTATGTATCGTACGTCAGCTTTGGTAAAACAATCCTCACTCCTCTTTTTCCTGGATACGACGACGACCCATAATCTATTTTTTACAATTTAAAATGTACCGCATGATGCATTCCTCATGAAATATCTCATGAGTATTAAACACGTACCATATAAGTCTGCGTATTACAATTTTTGCCAAAATTAGCAAACGTTTCAAGTAGTCAATGCCAATCACTAATTCTTATTATTGCAAGCAATTAAAGTTGAACAATACATAAAAAAATCTAAAAAGTAGTTTCTCAAAGACTAACTAGCTGCCTCTTCATTTTGACAAGTCAAATCCTTCCTGGCATCAGTGAGGAAATTCAATTCTATTTTCTCAATCCGGTATTTTTTTCGTTAGTACTTCATCCCCATTTATAGTCTTCAAATTTATCAAGTATTTTACGCAATGCATTGTAGCCATTTAGCACTAGTATATCCAATTTTCCAAATCCATTTAAATTATAATACTCATGTAGTTCATTATGACCCCAAGATCGTCTTCTGACTAACGAATTAGATATATTCAAAAAATTTAATATGTTGAATGAAAATAATTATCTTCTGTATTTCCACAACAACATTTCTTCTCCATGGAAACTGGCACAGCAGCAAGACAATGGAAGTACGCATGAAAAACCCTACGCCGCACCTCATTGGTAATAAATAAACTGCGCTGGTCATTTGGGGCAAAAGTACGTAGAACGGCTACGGCCATATCAGCGGACCGGAGGAGTCCTTCCCTTGTCGCGTGTGCGCGAGCTGATGACGAAACTCTCCTCCTGTGTACGAAAAAAATCCTCCAACCCCCCCCCCCGCCACCTCCCCCCCGAGGAGGGAGAGAATCAAAGAATGTCAAGGACGACAGGTGGGAAAGGAATAAAAACGCACAGGCATGCGGACTTTTTCGTTCGCTCGGTCTTCGTAATTCTCTCTCCCTCCCTTCCTCCATTCTCCCCCGCCTCCTTGCCTCCCATCCCTCCCTCCCTCCCCGCACACTTCCCATTTGAGCGCATGTCGCATAAAGCGGCGGTCTTCACACCACTCGCCGGCGGCGGTGGCTCGCAATTGCCCACACACAATACGCACGCACCCACGGACGGACGGGGGTGCAAGAATGCGGGTGTATGGGTGTGCATGCTTAAGGGATAAGACGGGGGGAGGGGTCACTTAGAAAGCACCATATGGGTGTCGATGGGGGGTGGCGTAGTAAAACCACCACATCTCGAAAATATCCGGGACGTTGAGAGGGGGAAAAACAAAAAGGGAGCATCGGGCGCGACACTAATAATGAATGCAGCATCGCGTCCTCCCCGTGTTGCTACGTAAGAAGCCGCCAGTCTGCTCGCCGCGGTAGCCTTTCAGCGCATATCCCGACAGACCGACGGACAGGGACGATCGCGTAAACCCTAACACCCCCCCCCTTAAGGAAGTGGTGGAGGGGCGAGAAAGAAGGGTGCCAGAATGGCACGGACGGCTTCAAATTATTTAGGATGACGTGACGGTCCGCGATTGCATGACTGAATAATTTCCAGGAAACACGCTGCGGTGCGAATGTAAATATATGACACGTATTTCGTTTCCGACACTTCGTCGCGCCATTTCCATACGAACACCCTTTATAAATTCCAACTTCGTGAAAAATCAATAATGAGAGAAAAATATAAACACACTACAATTTTCCTTTGCGACTCTCCTTTTTCTCAAAATGCGGGGATGTCAGAGGAGGACACTGAAATTGTATTCTGTGAAGTAATATTTTATTTATGTCAAAAGTTATATTGCTCTCGAGAGTGCTTCCGCATCAATTAGGTAATCTACCGGTTAAGGTAGGTTTTTGGATGGACACAACTATTAAATAAACATTTTTTAACTCCAAACAAAACCGAATCCAGCGACCTTCTCTACATCAGGGCCCTCTTCATCTCTGTGTACTTCTTTCCTCCCTTCATCCCGTCCAACATCCCTATCCTGTTCCTGCCCTTTCCTCGTTTGCCCAACATTATATATATATATATATATATATATATATTTATATTTTTATTCATTTACATGGAGAAAGTTATCAGGAAAAGGGATAAGAACACATATCTGTAGGCTCAAAAGTCGTCTGACCTGAAGAAGGTCTCAGAGAAGGCCGAAAGCTCAAGCTATCTCAAATATGTGTGTCCTTTTACGTGTTTTCTATGAATATTTTTGTGTTCCGAACAAAGACAAAAACACAGAAACACACAAAAGAGAAAAGAAACTCGTGAGTTCATTTTCTTTTTTGATGTTTCTGTGTTTTTGTCTTTGTTTGCTAGTGCTTACTTCATATACATTATTATTCACATCCGTGAGACTTTCACCTACGTTATATTATTATTATTAGGTAATCTACCGTTTAAGGTAGGTTTTTGTATGGACACAACTATCAAATAAACATTTTGTGACTCCCCACCTATCAAACTAATCTATATCAGGTCCCTCTTCATCTCGGTGTTTCTTCCCTGCAAGGGTTTCGTGGGATGACGACCGCGGAAGCCTTGCCTCCCCCGCTGCCGGGCACGACACACGGCCCCTTGGGCCGAGTCCCGCAGTTGCCAGGACTCAATTTCTGTTTTGTGTCCATCATTATTTTCTTGGGATTGATAATTGAGGTGGTTTCCCGTTGCCTTCCTCAATAGTGTTTTTAACGTGACACCATCACTTAATGGCCGCCCCACTGGGGTCAGACGCCATTGCAGCCGCCTCACTGAGGAACAGACGCTGCGTGGACTACCTTTCGTCTGGCTCCTAACCTTCGACCTATCTGGCATGGGTGACCCTACCAGGAGCAATTATCATTACTCCCGCCAGCACAGCTCTAGGGGTCATCGGAACACACAAGCCCTTCCACCACGACAACTACGTTATATATGGAAATATTTATATATGATATATATGATAAATATATAAATGATGTGATCAAAGATGATAAATATATATACAATTTACAAATATGTGTGTATGTGGGTCGCGGTGTTCCAGTGGGTAGAGCGTTGGACTACTGACCGGAGGGTCCCGGGTTCGATTCCCGGGCAAGGCACTCTGGGCATCTGCAGCTCCACCCAAGCTAGTTGATATTTTGGGTATCAGATCTTCCTGGGAAACCATAACCGGCACAGGGAAAGGAACTGGCCCCCCGAAATATATATATATATATATATATATATATATATATATATAGTATGGTATATATATCTGCCCCCTATATGGTATATACATGTATATATATCTGCCATACCAATTAATCCGTACAGCTGTAACTGGCTTTAATTTGTATAATAGGCCTTTTATTGTTCTTGCGCACTTTCTGATACGTAACATATTTCGAATAAATTCTCAAACTTTGAAAGGCACAGTTTCAAAAATCTTCCCTTCGTAATTCCACACTTCTATCAAAGGCAAGTTTTGCTCAAGACAAACGGCTCACATCAACATATAATCCAAATGTATCTCAAAGTATGCCTAGGCACCCGGGTGCACGCCCAACAAGGGAGATATTTCCCTCAGACGATTAGGTGTACAACAGTGATACGAAATTATAGTGCGATATTTTTCGATGCCAGTATGGTACGATAAAATATTTATTTCTAAGTTAAGTATAAAATTACGATATAATAATTATTACTATAGTAAACACAAGTAAAATTTCAATTATGACTCGATGACGACTGGTTTTTGAATACGTTCCACTCAAATACGAATTTCTACTCCGTCCTTCCGTTAATTTGAAATTTTACATTTAAATTTTTGCCAAGAGGATTTGCTGTAATTTTTTCAGCTATCGCCCACAGAAATTGTAGAAGATCCGTAATTTTCCGTGGGAGGCCGACTGGAAGAATAAGACATTCTCCTTTCCACACGGACGCTTCGAAGGCCAACGCTTTCAACCTCCTCTCCCACGTGGAAGGCGACAGTGAGAAAGTTGGCACTCTCTCAGCGAAGAGAGAGACGACGCGAAGCAACCCAGCTCAGGACGCGAGGACCTGCACTGTTCCTCCACCGACACCGTCACTGCACAGCGTCAACTGGTGAGACGAGCCGAAATGCGGAGAGGGTCCACCTATTCTACATTGGAAGGTAATGAGAGGAGGAGCCCTCGCTGCTGAGACCGCAAGGCCGCTGGCCTCACTAGTGGTTCACGACGATGGGCGACGACGACGGGAATTTATAAACGCAAGCATTTCAATGGAAGCGATCTCTCATTGCCCTCGTTTCACTGGTGCGTCACGCCGCGCACAATAATGACCTTCCACTGATTGATTGTTGCCCGACAAGCAGGTAAAAAGGACACGGAATTTAAACGTTTCGGTGCTCCGTACGCCTACGTCAGTCGAAGAAGGCGAATGCTTTCGGGTCTTTTAAAGAGGGGAGGGAGAGAGAGAGACGGATGACGAAATATGGGGAGATGGAGGGTAAGGCATGTGAGGGGAGGGAGGTGGGAGGAGCGGGCGAGGGAAGGCGAGAGAGAGGGACAGGTGTGGGGGTTGAGGAGAGGGACTTATCAATGGACTAAATTATTTCGCGGAGAAATATACATTTTATGTGGCCACAAGCGAGTCATTTCACGGGTTCTCCTAACCTGAATTCTACCAACAGATTCGAGAAGAATTTTAGGTATCATTGCGTGGAAACAGTTACCAAAAGCGGCGGATTTGGTGGAGTGAGCTTCACTCCGATGGAAATGGTGGATGTGCATCCGTCGATGTAGAAGAATGGGCAGAAGTTAAATGTTATTTGACAGTTTCGGACGCGCAAGTGTCTAGAGAAAGACTGCAGTATAAAACACCGTTAGTGAGGTGGAGCAGATGCCAGAACATGCAACGCGGGCGGTTACCGGAGAGGAGCAGTATGGGAGTGGAGCCGGTGATTTAGTATATTTTAGTAACCTGAATGCCACCGCTAGGATGTGTGGCAGGGGGCGAACACTCACCAGAATATTTTTGACCCGAAATACTTTGTTCCCGTAGTGCGGTCGGACAACGTTAATTTGATCCCTTATCGTTCGTGGGAAAAATGACATCTTAAATCTATCTGTTCTACACTTAATCTCTCTAATTTTATTAGCATGATCTCTCATACCGTAGTGCGATGGACTAATGATACCTTTTCAACAACATCGCTCAAGAGACATATTTCCGATTAATTCAAGAGATTTAATCCGTAATTTAATCATCGCTCCAATAGTTATTCCCAGCCTAGCTCCTATATTATTTTGGATACTCTTCAAAGCTTATCATAACAACGTACGCTGCACGCGATCCAATCCGGCAATTAATCCAATTTCATGAGGATCACATAAACTAGCAGCATGCCGTAAATGAGACCTAATTCTAAATGAGGTTTGTGATAAAGGCCCCGTGGATTCCTAGACGCCAACCGAGTTCGCAGGTCATTTGGAAGAGACTGAGGAGAGAAGACTGATTGTTCAGAATGGGTATTCACGTAAGGTGAGGGATTTTGTTTGCGGTGGGAAAGTATGTGGCGATTATTATTCATTTTCTTTTGATTACTTTTTCTACCACCACACGTCACCACATGTGACGCTCTAAAAAACCGCGAGAAAACATTACGCAACAAAAACATCCTCCAATCCCAATAAACTCTAAGGGTGTTAAAAATCCGCAAAAGAAACAGAAATTTAACCAACAAATTTACGGCGCACAAAAGATTTATCACTTTATAGCGCATACTTTACACGTGCTTCAACTACGGTAACACAGTGGTTGATGGCAGGCTTTCGCTCTGACACTGTTCGGGCAGCATTTGGAGGGAAGGGAAAGTGAGAATGGGAGAAAGATACGTAGTAGAAAACAATACGCCTCCATAATGTGAAGTGGAAAAAGTCTACTGAGGCCTTCAATTATAGTCTTACGCGTCATATGACGCAATATAACCGTGCGCAGGAAAGTGGCCGATTTACGAGGGTAATATGCTCTAGGGGAGAAATGCGGGGAGAATATGTAGAATATAGGAGTGGAGGAAACATGTATCAGGAATAATGAATAAAGTGGAGGAGCAGAAGAGGGAGAGAGAGAGAGAGAGAAGGGTATACTTTTCCAATGCTTGGATCGAATACTCATAGCGTTATCCGGGTGGTCTCGATTGACACACTCGGGGACGACGTACATATTCTTCGTGGCACATATGGAACATACGAGCCACCGCCAGGGTGTGTGGCAGAGGGTGAACTACACACACACGACTAATTTTGACACGAATATTTTTACCACTACCGAAGTCGGACAGTGCTATCCTTCACCCTAATCCTCCGTGGGAATCTCAAATCTACCTGTGCCGTACTCTCTATTTTTCTTGACATAATCGCTCCTATAGCAGTAGGAGTTTTTAGGGGAGACGACCGAAAGCTGAGGTCATTTGCGCCAACAGGGATGGACAGGAATGGATGAAGGTGGAGAGAAACCCGGCGATGCCATTAGCCTACTCTTAGGCGCCGCAAGGGGTCCGTAGCTTAATGTCCTATCCGATGGACGGCGTACTCTGCTCACCACAAAGCACCTCAAGTTGGAATCGGGATACCACTGAAAAATATCTATTGCCGCCGGGACTCGAACCCGGACATGTGAGTGGGAAGCCAGTACGTTAGCCACCGCACCATCTCTCCTACCATAGTACAATGGGGGTAATAGTACATTTTCAACACCACTGCTAAAGAGACCTTCCAGTTAATGCAAGAGCTTCAATCTGTAATTTAACCTTTGCTCTGTGAGTGATTCCCAGCCTACCTGCGCTAATATTTTGGATACGTTACTAAGTTTATCAAAACAATGTTCTACAAATCTAGTTCCTCCACGCTGCACGCGATCCAATTCGGCAATCAATCGAACTTCGTGAGGATTCCTTACACTTGCAGCATGTTCTAAATGAGGCCTAACCAACGACAGACAACATTTCTCCTTGATCTTGTCATCACATTTACCCAGTACTCTTCTAATGCATCCTAGATTTTTGCTAGCTTGTCCATATATTCCGCGTATGTGTTTCACCCAAGAGAGAGGTCGTGAGTGAGGATAATGCCTACATATTTTATCGAGTCTACACTTTCCATTTAGGCGCAGTGCAGTAGGAGTTCGGGAGTGTATTGCGCTTTTTCCAAAAAATTATCATTACGAACTTTTTGAAGTTTAATTCTTATTGCCAAGTGTCGTATTAGCGTTATATAGCATTTAGATAATCTGATAAAGCCGCTGTATCCTCAGGATTACGGATATCACGGTAAACCACTGCATCGTCGACAGAGAAACGTATCTCACTAGTGACTACGGAGTCGAAGTCGTCAACGTAATATAGAAATGAAAGAGGTCCGATAACACTTCCCTGGGGAACACCTGAAGTAACTTCTATTGCAAATGAGCGAACTCCATCTATCACTCCTCTTTGTACTCGATTGATTATACCTTGATTCGAGGAAGGCGTCGGTTCCTGCACACTCCCCACTCGACACCAGGAGAGCCCTTTGTACATACGTAGGGTCAACTCCACCAACCGATCGGGGAAAGAAGCCAACCTACCGACAATCAGAACTCCCAAGCAAGTATGAACCACTAATGAA
The DNA here is from genome assembly GCA_037158775.1 of Hetaerina titia. Lineage (NCBI taxonomy): Eukaryota > Metazoa > Arthropoda > Insecta > Odonata > Calopterygidae > Hetaerina > Hetaerina titia. Next base: position 98,705,362 of record CM073773.1, on the reverse strand, counting down.
ATTTGGGTGAGGGGAACAGTTAAGGGCCCTGAATTATGGCTTGGGGGTAGAAGGAGGACTACCCATCCTAACTCAACACCATGAAGAAGAAGGCGCGGCCACAGAAGATGATAAAGAAATCATGCTTCGAGAAGAGAGTGAGAGAAAGAATAGCAAGGAATTAAGCAAAGGAAGGAGTTTCCTTGACCCCACCCTTACAATCTGCCCTCACTTTTGACACGAATATGACTCGTTATCTCATCGGAACATGGGTCGGAATAAATATTTCGATGAGTGGGAGGTGGAGAACTTGTTTCTCTTTCATCGAGTTCTGATTCCATCTCATGACGCTCGGGTATTTGCAAATGAACCTTCACACTGCTAGCTGCAAAGCTGAGGCCGAAACGGATCAACTCTCTCGTGAAGTGGCGAGTCACGCCGTCGCATTGCAACGAGCCCCCTTCCTCAACCCCCCCCCTCGGGCTCTCCTTCGCGACGGTCGGTCAGTCGATTGGCAAACGCATAGAGCTTCTACGTACGTACGCTTACATGCATTCGGTTTCGCGGCGCCGTTGACTGCGCAGCCAATCAGGTTGGCGCGCCGCAGAAGTAGCCCATCCCTTAACATCTGGGGGTTTCGCCGGCCATTCGCAATCAAAATACACAATGCATGGGGGTCATCTCGGTCTTCAGCTTCCATCCGGCGTGAGAACGCAGGGATGGGAACGAGGCATGATGGCGACGTAGACACGGAGCGTAGGGACGGATAGATGCATGGAAACGTAGCGTAAAGACGTCATGTCCGACTCCATTTATGTTTCTCGTCGTCCTTTCATTGAATTGCGCGATCAAGCGGCACTTGAAGTTTAGCTCGGATTCTATCGCAAGGGATTATAATTCCTCCTGAGAAAATTTAATGAGAAAAATTATTACCCTGAAGGATTGTTGATTGGAGAGAAACGGATTTCAAGAAAGAGGGCTAACAGGAAAACATTTCTGTTACTTTTAGTACCCTGGGGAGGGTCTTCAAAGGGAAAAACTAATGTAAAAATTTAAGGAAGTTTCTCAAAGGGAAAACCTTTATTTAAATACTTCAGGGAATATATAGTATGAAGGAGAATTCGAAAAAATGACAGGATGGGAATTATCACATAGAAAATTAAGTTAAGTAATTGACACCGCTGACTGTACTTCGTAGGATATCGTGCTATCCATTCCTCAGCCAAAATGTTCGTTTCAGTACTCTAATGCACTTCATTTCTTGCTGTTTGTAACACATGAAACATTAAAAAGCATTTCAATTTCAACGGTTATGTGAAGCGATTACTCCGACCGAATGTGCAGTCAGTGACTACAATTAGTCGGAGATAATTAATTGAGCATGTGATTACGCGTTGCTAAGTTCATTTTACAAAAATTTTAATATTCAAATTATTTGAATTGCTTGGGCGGTGAGGATTCGCTTTTTTTTAACAAGTCAATGAATTTCCTATGCAGAACGACAACGTGAGAGGCATTGGACATTTCATGTGCGCAAAGAGCACACCTGCGCTCGTGGATGTACTTTAGACATACCGATGTAACGACAGTCAAAATATGGACGCCGGGGTGTTTCCTCCGGATAAGTTCCCAGGTCTCACGTCTTGGGCACCAAATACAAGTGAATGTGTTCGGACGATTACCATAAGCTAGACGAATAAAAATGAATCAATGGGAATTCCCGCTCACATAAAAGTATCGCAATGGAATCAATCCATGGCTCACACGGCAATGGGCAACTCGAGACGAAGTAGCCCCCGCGCCTAGGGCCGCCTCTCTCCAGAATCAAACGAGCTAGTCTGGGCGCATATAGTAAGATGAAACCATTGACAACGGTTGCACACCAAGAAGAAAAGAATTTGTAATTGGACTGAGAACGAGGAAAAAATACTATGAAGCCTGACGGGTACCGATATTTATTTTTTCATCGAGTTCAAATTCCGCCGGAATAAAAAAGTGGCAAATGTAGGGTCGCGATGCGTTGCCCGGGACCGCGAGCCATGTAGCAACGACCTCCCACCCCCCCTCCCGACCCTCCCCTTCGGAAACCCACCCTCCCGCCAAGACACGACGAAGAAACGAAGTCGGGACAGGGAGGGGAAGGGTGAGGGTGGGGAGGGCAAAAGAGAGAGAGATTAATATTTTCCAAACTCCCGAGGGGGTGTCGAGGGGTCAGAGGAGGGGAGATGGGTGCCGGAGGAGGAGGGCGGGGGTAGAGACAGAAATATGGCAGGTGAGCGATGCTTGGCCGAGAATTCCCGAAATTCCTTTCGAAAAAAAAATCATTGGAAACATCTACAAGAGAACGTTCACCTGCACGATAAAAGCCAAGGCCACGACGAGAGAATTCCTTTCTCCTCCCACGAGAGACCAGCGCGCGGCGATTATCATTTCGAGGAATGAAGAGGGGCGATTCCGAGAGCAGCCGACTGAGGGATTAGAAACACAAGAGCAGGCACTTTTAAGGAGAGAAAAAGTGAGTCGCTTTCACAACATTCTTTTCCTGGATCGTTGGCTCTCCCGGCCGGGGGACGCCACGCCGCGGGAGGAGCGACGGGCACCGCAATGACCCCAACGGCACGTGCACCTTGCACCACCGAATGGTGGTTTGCCAGATCCTTGTTTCTACCAGCGAGCGGCGCTTCAATCGCTGACGCGGGCAGGTAAGTCACATTCCGACGGGGCATCGCGCCGATTTCTTCTTCTACTCTGGACCAATTTCACGTCGGACAAAAAGCGGACATTCCTCCATTTTCCTCGTTCCCTAGCATCTTCGTTCACCTCTTCGCGGTTTCTTTCTTTCTTTATCACTATGTGCATGCATTTTAAACCTTCCCCTCCACGATCCTCCTCGGTAAACTGAGTCCCCACTCTGCAAAGTGCGCAGCCAAGACGCTTTTCTCTTCCTCGTCCAGCCTTCCTCCCTCCCTTCACCCACCCTCCCCGAACACTTCATTTCACATTCCCGTCCATCTCAACTCCTCCCCCTCCAAGCCCACATTTCAGAGCCCTCCAAATAAATACCTCTCCTCCCTCCACTTATCCAGAGCCGACAACTCAAACCCATACGTTACACAATTCCACAAGAAATTCTCGACAAAATCCATTCTGTACTCAACGTGACTCCTCCATGCTATTTGCCACCCTTTCGCCCTTTCAGGAGCTCCCTTTCACGTCCTGAATTTTGCTCCTTTTCTCTCAGCTTCCAGTTCAAGCTACCGGACTATTCACATAATTGGATGACCTAATTTTTTCCACCTTCTTCCAATCCCTCTTAATATACGAGAATCATCCGGAAAGTAGTACCCGTTCGTGCCCCATGAAGTGCTGACGACGCGAGTAGCCGCTGGACGAGGTCAGATAGCTTCAGTGGCTTGTCTGCCTTCTCTGAGCCAAGTTGCGTGACGCTAGCATTGCCTGTGTTGTTTCTGTGATTGTTTACAATGTTTAAAAAAATTGAGAACGCCGCCAGTTGTGAAGTGAGGGCAGTGATTAAATTCCTCAATGCAAGAAACGTTCGCCCATGTGATATTCATCGCCAATTAAAGGAGGTGTATGGAGACAATGTAATGGACGAGTCGTCTGTTCGGCGGTGGTGTCGCAACTTCAACATGGGGAGGGGGAACACGACGATGAGCGTTCGGGGAGACCGTCTGTCATTACAGACCAACTGGTGAGCTCAGTTGACGAATTCGTGAGGAACGATCGGCGCGTCACAATTGATGACATCTGTGAGCATTTTCCCAATGTTTCTCGAACAATTGTTCATGAAATTGTTAAACACCATCTGCATTATGCAAAAATTTGTGCAAGATGGGTCCCTCGCATGCTTACAGATGAGCACAAAACCAAGCGTTAACTTTTTTAAGCGTTAAAACTTTTGCAGCAATTCAAATGGGAAACTTTCGACCATCCACCGTATAGCCCGGACTTGGCCCCTTCAGATTTTCATCTCTTTACAAAGCTTAAAGACTTTTTGGCAGGAAAAAGATTTGACAGCGATGAAGAACTTAAAGAAGGAGTGACCCTGTATCTCAATGAGCTGGCGGCGAAGGACTATGCAGCAGGAATACAGAAACTTGTCACACGTTATGACAAATGCCTTAATTTGCTTGGAGATTATGTTGAGAAGTAGTTTAAAGTATCCTCTTTCAAATAAAATTTTTTATGTTTGTTAATATTTACTTTTGTGTCTTTATTTCACGAACGGGTACTACTTTCCGGATGACCCTCGTACATGCAATTTAAAAACGTAAGCACATAGAGCTGGCGAAAAGGAAGAAAATAATGATTACAAATTCCATAAAAAACTTTGTATGATGCACACATATATTCGCATAATATGCGTACATTGCGAAAAAACACGTCGCTTGAAATAGGAGCGTCGACGAGCCCAAAGCGAGGTCGAAGGCCACCCACCCACAGGTGGAGAGTCCCCCCCCCCTCAATGAGGGTGAGAGGGGAATCTGAGCGGTCAGGCGGCGTCACGACCATCCGGCGCCTAGATCGACAAAAATCGGCAATGTGTCAATGTTAATTTCAAATTAAATTCGAAAAATAGATAAATCAGTTCAATCCAGCTTTCCACATGTTAAGTTAGGTTTCAAATGAAACCAGGGAAATAGCCCTGACATCCTTACAACGTCCTGCCGGACACGAGACAAGACACCATAAAATCATTAGCTAAAATAAAGCTATTCGTTCTAAGAATTGCGTAGTTTCAGGTGTAATATTTTGAAACTGAGACTTATTAATGACCAAATAAGATCACTTTTAACACCTTATAATTATTATTATATCAAATGTATTACGACCAGCCTTCAATATACTATATCATCTTCAGGTATGCCCTGATGTTAATGTACTTCCCTACCTACATCGAAACCTGGCTGATAATACATTTTTAATTATCAGTAAAAGTTCTCTTATTTGGCTATTGATATATTCATTCTACCTCCCTTCACTCCGTCCAACTTTCATATTCCCAATCCTGACTCAAATAGGCTCAGCAAGACTTCACTCCTTTCTTTCAGCCTTCAATATTGCTTTGGCTTCCTTACAATCGAATTGTCCTGTACCAACATTTCCTGCCTTAGAAAATCTCCCAACAACCTTCACTCTTCCCCAAACATGAATTTCACTTTTCCGTTTGTTAAGGCTTCAAAAGAAATTCCTGTAACCCTTTGGCATGCGTATTGGGTTGGTAAGTCCGAGGGCAATGAGCATGGAACTTGTACCCGCAGAGTTGAAAGACTCCGGCGTGTCTCTCATAATAAGAAAAAGGACGAGAACAGTTCTTCACATCCAATGGGCACTGATTTAGAAAGATCACAAAAATATGAAGGATGAGTGGAGGTAATGTTAAAAAAAGATGTGATATTACTCTTAGGGACGCCCATCGCCAGACCCAGTGGTTCGTTCCGCCCTCTATAGTTTCTCAGTCCAGCTGAAAGAATTTGAAAGTAAAGGAGCTGTCAACGTAACTGCCAACAACAACAAAAAATAAATCACAGCTGTCAACCTAATTTTTTTTGATTTGACCAAATATATAAATATTAAATATATATTTTACGGTATGTTTGAAATTCCAGTGGACATAATCTGAAGTTTCTGGGACTATGTGTCGTTCCTTCTAGGCCTCCCTTCCACACGTGTCCTCATGGAATTTCGTCACAAAAATCGCGCAGCCGCTGCCATCAATGGCGATATATAAATGCCGATCGCCCATTTCCTGGAAGCTGAAGATAAACTTACTGATACTGCCAAAATAGTAGTAAAGGCACGCAATTTAAGGTTTACTTCTAAATTGTGTTAATTTCTAAAACTTCAAACAAAGTGTCCGTTTCATTTTTTTTCAATCAGTTTCTCGACAGGGTCAGCGAAGGGCGAAGATGCGGGAGGTGACAGACGAGGCCCGAGTTTGGTGCAACCCCAGTCTTTCATTCCCTGCCCCTCCCGACTCAGCTCCCTCTCTCTCCCTCGTGAACTACCTCCTTGAAGGATGACGCCGGCGGAGTGTCCTGGGAGGACACAAATCCTGACCCAACGTTTCCCAACCCTGAAATCGGGTAAGGAAACATTGGGCACGATTCGCCAAGTGATCAAGGATGAAAGCATGTCACAAACAGCAGTTTTTTAAGTGGTACAAGCTCTTAAAAAATGCCCGAGAGAGTGCGGAGGACGAGCCCCGCGCTGGACGGACGTAGACGTCAAAAACCGACGACAAAATGTACGGGAAGTGCTGAATTCAGAGTAACGGTTAAGTGTGAGCATGATCGCAGGTCGTATTGGCATCGATAAGATGACAGTGCACACCACTATCACTGAAAATTTGGTGATGCAAAATATACGCGCTGCGTTGAGGTGTAGCTGAGGTGTACCCTTAAGGACCTTCCGGAAGGGAGAGCCTTCGAGTCGTAAAAAAAACCCGCAAGCAAAAGCGTGTCGACGCCAAAGGGATGTACTTCGAAGAATTTTGAGGCATCGTAGCAATATCTGAAATAAATCTATTTTTCCAAAACTTTTCCCGATACTTTTTGTACAAACCTTATAATCTCTTTCATGCAATGAGATTTTGGAAAATTTTCCTTTGAATCCAGTCGCGGGAATTCGACAGAGACTCGAAGGCGCAATAACAGAGATACGATCGGTGAGGGCAAGAGGGGCGAGGGAGCAAGCAACCCCCCACCGGGACTACCCCCCCGGGGCAGAGAACCTTTGTCGGGCTGCTGTCTTTCCTCTCGGAGGTTCTCTCCTCGCTCTCTTGAAACGAGGGGGAGCGGAGGCGCCAGAGGGGGAGACCCGAAAAAAATCAAAGGGAGCGTCTCTCCCCGCCTCTCCCCACAGCTGGTATTTTTCCGGAAATTGATGGAATTCCAGGTGGGGGGCGGGGAGCGTGGCCCCCACGGTGGTTAGAGAGTGGCCGCTTCACTCGTGAGGTGCCAAGGGGATTCACCACTCCGAAAGCCCGCTTCATACGTTGAAGGCACGGGTGGGACAGAAGAACTACACTAAGTACACTTAAAGCAGCCTCTTCGCTAGCACACTTGTCCGACGTTCCATGCATCTGATCCATGAAGTCTCTAGCTCCACACGAACGTATAGTAAAAGCAACAGTTGGCACGCTAATTCGCGGCATTCTTCCTCGATAGGGAACTTATGGAAAAACACCCCAATGGGTACGATTCTCGGGGTATATTTTAAACACCATTAATGATGTAATTCACGTCTTGATTTCGTTGACAGAATATAACGTGAAATTTAAAAATGAACAAATGAATACAGAAAATAATTGGACATGAGAAGACGTTTTATCTTTTCATTGGTCATTTCTGAACGATGTTTTCGATTCTTAAAGATTGTTCATTTTTACTTTTCTGGCGCGGATTCAACTCGCGGAAATACAAGTCTATTAACTCGGCGAAGCAAAACCCGCGGGTCGCATGCGGCCCGCGACTCATGATTTTGATTTATGTATACATTAAGCAACCTATGAAATGTCAAATTATAATCTGGCTACTCCCCTATAAATTTCACAGTCTTGGTCTTAAATTTAGATTAAAATATTTCATAGTTAATTTTTGTGTGCACACATATACACGTAACTACAAATATAATTATGAAATTCGAATTTACGAAGTAAATTCAATATTTACTCCGATTTTTCTTCTGGGTGCCACTAGAGTATCTTACGAGGGTAGTTTAAAAAAGCTCTCAAAGTCACCACAGGATGTCACCACTAGCGCAACGAGTTTTCCGCGTAGTAATAGGCAATCCTTTATGAATAAACACGGCTCTGGGAATAGATCTGCGGTGCGGACGCCTATCTATTGTAGTACCCGAGTAGTGATTTGTAAAGATGGAAAAAATTGAGATTTTAGCAGTGATTAATACTTAAGAAAGAATGGAAGCAAAGGAAATCCATGCCGACTTAACAATAGTGGGCAAAGGTTATGCACCATTGAATTTAGTGCTTTAATACCCAAATGGTCTGCTGGACCGAGTGAAAGTGGAAGGGGGAAAGGGTAGGGGGTCGGAAGCAGAAGGACATACTTGTAGCTTGCTTTCCAATATCAACTATCACTAGAAACGAAATATCGACGTAGAAATAGCAAATAGTCTTATATTCACTATCCTATATCTAATAGGACCATCGTCACTTGGACGATAATGAACGATCTTCGAATAATGAGATTATTGAATGATCTATATTGACCAGGAAGATATGGGAAATATATCGCCATAGTGTGGATGCCTCGTCATATCTCGCGACCCCACACCAACCGAAATTTCAGAGCACTCATGGAGGAACACAATGACTCCTCTTACTCTCGGCCCAGAGCATTCTAAGTCTTTTGCGAGACAAACCAGAAAAATGAGAGCTATGTATGGAAGGGCGGGGAAGGCATGATTGACCTTGACCCTACGCACTTCTTTCTGCTTTACCGTAACAATTTTCGTCCCGACGCCAAAGAGGCGCGTAATAACGCCGGTCATTAAGAAGTAGCCCCCAGTAGCAAGGTGGAGATCCATTAAGATAAGGGAGAAACGGAGAAGCTTGAAAGGATATTAAATTTAATTGAGTGGCACGCGGTAGTTTGGTTTTAAAAGTAAAGACCATTCACCTCCGCGTGTGTGACTCTAATAAGGCCATTTTTATGTCCCGAAGAAGTGCCCAAACAAAAATACTCGCCTCTTCCACCAGAGGAAAGTTTTTCTATCGCTATTCCCTGATGCAACCAAACGTTCATTATATTCCAAGAAACTGCGGGAGATGCCACTTCCATTCTGCGTGTGCTTTCCTCTCATTGCATTGTTCGAAGACGCGATCAGGACCGCTGACTATTTATTTTACTTTATCCGAATGAAACCGAACGTGACGCCTGCCGAATGCGACCACACCGCCCGCGTGTCTTGTGTTTCCCCCCCGTCGAGAGCTCCCTCCAACAGCAGCGGTGCGGAGGACGACACGGCGCAGCACCACGAGTGAAGCAGCGGCGCCTCGACCCTTGGAGCCATCGGCTGACGGGTGAAGGAGTTCCCAAGGATTAGAGACCGTGGGGCAACGCAACCGCTTCCCCGACGCACAAGTTGGAACCAAAATCACAACGATGGAGAAAAACAGTGCAAGTAACGGGTAGTGTCACACTTTTATCAACGCGCTCCACTTAAATCTGCACAGAAAAATACGCTAATAATTCGTGTCAAAAGGAATACAAATTACATGTATATTTAACCGACCCAAGTCGAGCCAATCAACACCCGTGTGGTGTACAGTTCTCCAGGGAATATGCAAACGAACGCAAGCTGACCAACCTACGCCTTATCAATTTCGTAAAGGAAACAATCCCATTATTGCAAAAAAAATGAAAAAAATACGTTATCGTAGTTCTCTTAACTACCCTGTTCCCATTAGCCCTGGCGATCGCTATCATCCAAAGAAAGTATTGGCTGGGGAACAACTGAGTTTCAAAACTGCCATTGCAGACTACCGAAGACGTCGTGGTTATGTCAACGTGACGAGAGGTTGTCGCTAGAGAGGGAAATTGAATATGCTCCTCCTCCAGCATCATATGCTGGAGGAGGAGACTTCCACGACGGGAAAGTGCTGCTGCTCAGACTCCCTCTCAACCACCAATGATGGGGACCCAATAATCGATATGGCTCCTTTTGCCTTAGATTCAAACTCAAAGACCACGAAGATATTGTTTTTTTATTTGAACAGCTATAATTCCACAACTGTATTCGATTGCCTATTTTAGGGGATTGAATTGAATCCCTGCACCCAACCTGATTTCATCCATTACTGAACCATCTGACATTAAAAACCATCTCAAAATCGCGAAGTTAAATCTAATACGGACGAAATTAACCCATTTTCAGTTATAAAAAAGATAAGACTACATTACCCAATTTCTCTCTGATCATAAATTGTAACTTAGAAAAAGTAAAACGGAAAGTTTAATCTACATGAGCTGTTCACCCTTGGGGAATTACAAGGACTGTTCGATAAAGATTGACCTTAAAAATGTTACTCGATTCAACTTAATGTGCAAAATTGAAATTCGAAGTTTAAACTTTTAACTTTCAAACAATGCTAAATGTACATGGGGCACAAGTTTCACGGCAGTCGTTGAAAGTTAAAAATACATGCTACGGCAACAGCGGAGGTGGCAAGGGACAAGCAATGAACGCTCCACAGGGAACTTCTCAATTCCCCCGAAAAAATCGCCGCCGAGGTTTACGCAACGCTAGAGAATGAAGGCATATGGAAGGGCCCCTACCAACCCCTCAAGGGCTTCTAGTGCCTGTAGCACAGATGTAAAAGGCTTTAAATGTTTACAGAGAGAAAAGAATCAATTTCAAAGGAAGATAGAGTCGGAGCTCCAGTCATTTCTCTTAAAGAAGAAAACGTTAACACCGCTTCTGCTGCTGCCATTGAGAGATAAAATCGTCGAATAAGGTCAAACAACGATGAGCACACTTACAAATACTGAAATGTTCAACTGATGTCCTCCACACGAAGGCAATATAAAAATTGAATATCGTATGATACTGGTTTTCTCGCGGTGGGTTCCGAGAATGCCCATACGCGAACAAAAGGGTTCGCGAAACAGAGTTCGCTCATGGGCAGGTTTTTTCGCAGTCGAAGTCGTCGTTATTGGTTAGGGAGGGGCTTCTCCCGTGGGATATCGCTTCAGATGGACCTTGGCTACGTATTGTGACGCTGAAAGCAAACAGCAAAGTTCTGTATATAGAAATCCACAGCATCAACATCAATTACGCAGAAAATGTCTCATGAGACGTGAAGTTTTATCATTACAACCATCTGGCTTAAAAATATACTCTTTCCAACCTCGATGAAAAAAATGTTCACTTTTCACCGTGAGTACATTTGTAGTACCCGATGGCTACATTCTACCGTCAAATTACTGAGGCAATTATTACACAGCAAAACGGGTAAAACTCAGCTACTATGAAATATATCAGCATGTTTGAAAAGTACTCATCAGAACAACTTTTCATGTCGCAAAATCGAGGCAACAGTATCGTCAACATATTGGCAACAAATGCCCCCAGAGATTAATATAAACGTGGAATTAACAGACGGCGTCATCGAGAGCATTATTACAGGACTGCCCGTTAGTAGAAATTCAAGAAAGTGGTTTTAAAAATGCGTTAAGGATATAGATTCAATAAAGGGAGTTTTAAAGGGTTTCAGGAGAATTTAAAACACTAACTGCTATCATTTCGGCTGGTAACTCGCAGCTCACGCACACACAAACACTTGGAAATCGAATTGAAATGTAATATCAGACGGGATGAAGGCGTTCAATCCGTGCTACATTAACGCGATAACAAGGAACCAAGATGGTACAATAGAGAAGTCACAATGACCTTACGGAAGCAAAAAAAATTAACTTAAATTTAAAAAAAATCATTAGCAAATATTATGAAGTGTAAATACTCTCAACCGATTTCCACCAGATATCAAAGTGATATAAAGAATGGGTGTTAGAATTAAAAATAAGCAAATGTACGGCGCTGAAGTTTTGAATAAAAAAGCGACACAAAACGTTAATTAGAAAATAGATGGATCGGAATGAGCAATTCATAGCAGGCCAAATACATAAGTGTTACAATGATATCGAATCTCAAAACGTGTACGAGACAAAACATGACAAAAAAGAGGGCGATAGCCTTGAAGAAGCTAGGATGCATTGGACAAGTTGTCAAAAAATGTTTAACAAAACCTATGGGTGAGGCGTTACTTAGCTTTAGTTAGGCCACATTTGGAATACGATGATCTTAAGTATTTGGGGTCAATTGGAGAAGACTTAATTGAGCAAATGGATGAGGTTTAGAGAAGAACCGCTAAACTTGATTAGAAATCGTTGAGAAAAGAGAATAATCGTTGTGGAAGTGTTGGAGGAATTGGGTTTGGGAGCCCCTTGAACGACGAGTGGTGCATGCAACACTTAAATTTATATACAGAGGTGGAGGACACCCAAGAGTTTTCATGCAACACCGAGGGAGTAGTTATAATGCTCCCAAATTATATCGCCATATTCGACCTATTTGGATACTCGATTGTTCCTCGTGTAATACACGCACTCATTACAATTGAGCCAAAGAGCACTCGACATATTAGGATTTCAAAATCAAAAAGCAATGATTTAGTCCAACAAAGCTATTATTGCATGCTGTATCCAAGCACATACTATGTGTATGTGTGCTAAGTGTATCTGAGCCAATGTACAGTCATATAAATGTCTGAACTCATATTTCTGCTGGTGCCCAAACATCCCCGCCACATGTCCATACGGCGCCTTGCTGGTTATCATGGTAAATGTATAAATTGCTATAGTTTTTCTTAGTCGACCTAATACTCTTGGAATGAATAAGGTAATCAATTAAGAGCAATCGATCGATTCTACTTCAATGAAAGGGAATTTATTTTTCGATTGCCGAGTGCTGGAAGTATCTTGAATTCGATTGTGTCAATGATAACCTTTATAAATAAGTGGTTAAAGGTTAAACATTTACGAGACGTTAGTTATAGATTTAGGGTGTGGCAGTACATTCACCATATGACCGCATGGGCCAGATTCAACTCATTATCTCCCATACCGCCCTCCTCAGGAGAGAGAGAGAGAGAGCTGTTTATCATGGGTTATTCTTAAGATTTATTAGGTTCTACAAACGTTATTTATTTTTTTTAACATTCCAGGCGTTTGAGGGAGTTTCCAAAATTCATCGATTAGCATTTTTTTCAGCTATAATTCCAGCTGCCAACACAAACGTTCCTCTACTTCCTGCCTGCCTCTCTCTCTCCCCAGACACGCCGCCGCGAGAGACGCACATTGACACCACGCCAACGGACACTTCTCTTCCGCTGTGGGCGTCAGACCCAAGCCGACCGCGTTCCGCTAACTTCAACAACATGGGGGAAGACGCCGAGCTCACTAAAAGTTCGCCAGATTACGCAAGTGATCCGAACCTAACTTCGCACAGTCCTCACCCCGTAAGAACGATCTGATGGGTTGTATTCTAAAGGCTGAAAGCTGAATGAAATTCCAATGAATTTCCATCAAATGAATTCCAGTGACTAACAAATACCACTAATTGAAAGGTCTTCGATCGATTGGAGAGTATGGGGTCTTTCGGAGTGGAGCATGTTATTCTCTCCCCGTGGTTCCCAAGGTTTCCAAAATGTTCTGATACCCTTGGAGTATCAATGAAGAATTAACTGGGGTTGTCATTAGAGGAACGGTTATGGACCTCGTATGTAAGGCTGATAAAGACGGTCGCCGGCGGGATATACTGTATTTCTGTCATAAGTAGTGGAGGAATGAGTTCCGAGATGTCTGAATGCCGCATCGCGAGTCATCCGTCGGCAGAAACAGTGCAGACGTTAGGGTTGCGAACCTTAACTCCTTTTCAACGACGGGGAAAGCCACCATCCTCCCTTGACCACAACGCGTTTCTTACCCTGCGTATCTGCAGGCTACGAAAGCACTACACTCAAAGAGGTGGTCTCGACCGTCAGGGGAAACTTCTCCACATTCGGCGCATCAAACAGTTCACAATTCTCACCCGGCGTGAAAATAATACGTGTTATATGTCGATGTCATAATTTTGTAATAACCGATGCACAAATATTACGTGAAAACACGCTGGGGAGGGTCGAAAAAAATCAATTCGTAAATCGCCTTCACTAAGATCACTTGGCCCAACCGATGGATGGACGGAGGCGATCTCGATGTCCGGCGGAAAGGGAGGTGCGACCCGTTAGGAGCCCGCCCGTCCACCAAGGAGGCTCGGGCGGGAGGCCATCCAGGGGCGCGAGGCTGCTTTCTGTTGTCCGACTTTTCGACAAGCCAGCTTTTAATGCTGGGCCCGTTCGTGCTCGGTGTGCCCATTACGTCGTCCGCTCGGTATGCGCCGTGGTTCTCCGTCCCCCCTCCCCCCGGTGGTGAAAGCAACAGACGGACTCAGAGAAGGGCAAGGCTGCTTGGATATTGTGTGTGTGTGTGTGTCTGGGAAGGGGGGGGGGCAGAGAGGAATGCTGAGAGGAGAGAGGGGATGGCGGGGAAGGGGAGGGGAGTGAAAAGGGGGCGCGGATCACAATCATCTCCCGGGCAATGATGACCTGTCGCCTGCCGACGGATTCTTGGGAGAAATGGCTACTATGTATGTTTCCCTTGCTAAGCAGATGAGAGACTTACGAGCTCTACAGCAAATCCAGCATTTTTATTCAAGATCCAATGTAAATCATTGCATGTTCATCGTGGGAAATTGACGCACTCATTTCAGTAAATTAACCTAAATCCTTGCCTCAATTCATCTAACTCAACTTTTCTTCGACGGGCATGTATGCATGTAGATGGAGAGGTTTTACCAAATAGTTTTTACCATTATTCTTCCCCAAGTATGTCTACGTTCAGTTAATTTACTCCTGTTTTAATTCAGCTGGTGCCATTTTGGCTAGTGGTCTAACACCCCCCGCCATACGCCCTTGCGTAGTAAAATGTAAATTTACATTATTTTGTAGCCTCTTCGCAACCATCTTGCTTAAACAAGTTTGAGCGTCACATGAGTTCTCCCCTCCGCATATTCCACTTCCCATCTCATCTCAAGTGCCCTGAGGCTTTCTCCCCTTCGTCCATTACTTGGATCTCTATCCTCCCTTTCCTTTTTCATCTTCTTGAAAACCTCTTATTTAACGCACGGACTCCTTATCCATCAACATGTACCCTCTACCTAGTCCCTCCTTTTCAAATCAATAAATTAATCCCTTTCATTGAGCAGCGTTTCGTCAACTTCAACATTCTTTTGCATTCCGTACACTCCCACGACCTCACTCTCAATTTTAATTATTAATCTACATATTAGCTGAATTTCACGCATTCCATTCCAGTCCTACGCCAATTCTTGTAGTTAATTATTTCATACTGGAATGAGGGAATCAACAATATTTCCGGGAGAACGGGATACTCGTGTGATATGCAGCTTTTGAAACTAAGCCAATATATCGACGACACAATAGATGAAGGAAAGGATGCTGATGGATTAATCCTTGATTTTTCGGCAGCTTTCGACCAAGTGCCTCACGATAGATTATTGTTAAAGTTGGAGTCGTTACCATTGGATTTGAGGGTAAAGCAATGGATAGAAAATTTTCTTACAGGCAGAATTCAAAAAGTAAAAGTAGGGGATGCATTTTCAAAAGAGGCGAACGCTTAGCAGGAGTTCCACAACGCATTGTTCTAGGACCATTACTCTTCCTAATGTACGTAAATGATCTACCAAAATATTTACATTCCAAAATAAGACTCTTTGCTGATGATTGAATTATATACAGACGGGTAGACCGTGTAAATGACCGCGTAATACTACAAAATAACCTTGATCGCCTTGGTGACTGGGTTACAAATAATAATATGGCCATTAATGCTAGCAAGAATAAGCATGTAAATGTTTCAAAGAAAAATAATGCAAATGAAGATATTTACACCCTCTTCGGAGAAAGAATCCCATGTAGCAGTCATTGCAAATATTTAGGCAATTACTTAACTAAGGATCTTGGGTGGGGAGTGCAAGTAGATAATGTGACACGGAAGGCATTTAAAGTACTTCTTTGGATAATGAGAAATTTAAAAGGAAGTAGCGTAGCCACGAAAGAAAAAGCATATAAGGTACTGATTAGACCTATCCTAGAATACTCGTCCATAGTCTGGGATCCATATGAGGTGGGACATATTAAAAAAATTGAAAAAGTTCAAAGAAAGGCAGCAAGATATGTATGGAGATGTGCATTCCTAACTTTTACATAACCCCGAATACTCTCGAAAGTGTGTTAAGCCAATGGCACAGGCTACAATGTCTCGTAGAAACTCCTCGACAAAAACAAATAGGCTAGTTTTTAATGTCTTCATAAACGGTGACATATGATTATTTTATGTTTTCAGAAATACAACGCCCACGGCTCATTTGGTTTTTTAAATGAACGTCTAAATTACGTCACAACATATGGTTAATAGTTTTATTGTAGATATGATCTAGCATCTAAGATCGAAGATTGAAACAAATGTACCCCTCGACGAGTCTCTCGCTTGTATCGTTTTGCCGAAGCAATCGGGCGCGTCCTTGCACGAGAAATCGAACCAAATCTCTCGCGTACATTCAGTACTAGCATTAAGAATTAGTTCGGCAAAAGATATCCTGCAGGAAATTGCATCGAGTTTGCTAAGGGCCTCCGCGCAATACGGACCTTCGCTGCGCAGGTATCGTCCACCCCCCTCCTTTCATTCCCCTCAATCCGAGCCCGTGCACCCCCTCGCCCCTCTTTCGTAGCGCCCCCTCTCCCCTCCCAATCATGGCCGTCGAGTAGCCTCCCCATTAGTGGAGTCGCCGGAGCGAAACGAGAATGCCATCTCCCGCCAACCCTCCCTTCCCCGGAAAATCCACCCCATTCCTTCGCCGCACACACGCCCGACTCGCCCTCCTCCCCCGCCACATTCCCCTCTCTCCTTGGCGGGCGACGGGAAGACTTCCTTGGCCAACCGACCACGCGTCGGCGCCTCTCTCTCCCGCGCCGCGTGCTGCCCTCCCCTCCGCCCCCGGGGGGGCGCTCTTGCCCCCGAGTCTCCTCTCCGCTCTCATTCGATTCGCTCACGGGGTGCGGCCGCTGATGGCTGGCTGCGGGGGAACGTCAGCCATCGGAGAAGGAAAGGGAGTGAATATTGATTGTGTTAGGCCAAATCATTCATCTTCTCCACTCCTAGCTCATTCTTTCTCGGTGGTGGCCAGGGATAGAAAAAAATCCATGAAAACAGACGATTCCGGGAAAATCACGGAAATTCGCGGAATCTTAGAAATGTAAAAAAAATCCCTTTTAAATCCATTCAAAGTAAGTTCATTCCCTTCGTGAACAATGGTAACATTTTTTTCAGAAAGTGTCATTTTAAAGGGTAAATAGCAAGGCGAAGCCTGTAAATGTTGTTGCTTTTCAAATTGATGATTTAATGATATTAAAGAGGTTGCCGGTATCCTTATGTGGTCAAACAAACAGATTTGGGATTTATGAATGAGTAGATGGACTGTAATGACTACATAAATGCCATTTTGCCGAGATTTAAAGAAAGTCTCCCGGGAGAAGTGTAATGAGAAGGTCCCTTGGTCTCAGAAACGGATTGAGAGCAGCTAACTGCAGTTCGATTCCTAAATACTCTTAGATATTAAAAAAACTTCGTATTGTGAAGAGTTTATTGCAATAACTCGGGGTGCAAATGCCCAAACATCAAAATAAAGAATAAATATGTACAATGTGTTTGAGGTTAATGGATTTGCTTTATGACTAAAAAAACATAACAAGAATAAACAGATTCATACCTTTATCTCCAGTATACGACATTAGAAATAGACTGTCAAGCCACTACGTTTAAAATGTTATTTGCCCACATACGTTGGGAGATCAGAATAGTTATAAACGAAAACACAAGGGGGCAATTAGACAATTTAGTAAGATTTTTAGCAACTTCCGTAAATAACACAATCGATAGACGGTAGTAATGGTTGTCTTCGAACGTTTATACAATAGTTTAAATTTAAATTCCTCCTGAAGAGAAAATAAAGCTATTTGAATTTTCTGTGGGAGACGCCCACCGCACACGTCTATGGGTCACGTGACAGGGAGCAGGCGTTCCTCGGAGGAGAGGAGCCGACACAGGAAGCCATCGGTGAAGGAGCAGAGCCAAACATCTGTGCATGCTTTCCCCGAAAGTGGAAATCAAATGACCAGCGGAAAGGTCCCACTCCACCATCGAGACCCCCACGAAATATTCTTTCTCCTCGAACGGTCCCTCTCCGACACAGGAGGTGACCCTCCCCATCGCCCCACCTCTTCTCTCCCTCCACAGCGCCGTGGTTCAAAACTCGACGATGCTTCTCAACCTTGCCACAAACTACGCGAACGCGAATGAGAAGAATGCGTATAATCGTTGAACGAAAAAAAATCCAGTGACAACCATCAGAGCGTCATGCATTTTAATTGAAATAACCTTGCGATTTCATTTCGCCGTTTCCTTCCGTACGCCACCACGATGCTCTCAACATTCCCCTTTCCCCCCTCCCCGATGGTGCTCAATCAGGAAGAAAGCGTGACGGGGACGAAGGGAGGGAGCGACTCGACAGCGCCCGCCATTCATTCGTTCGTCACACCTTTCGCGAATTTAACGAAGAGACGCTCGCGCGAAAACGAAGGAACGTGCCACCGGCGAAGGAAAGCTCAAACATTATTCACAGAATCCTCGCCAAATGAAAGACTAAAATCAAATATGGATAATTCGGCTAACTTCATGAAGCGAAATAAAGGACAATGCACATCAAACTCAAGTCATTTTGAATTACTTTACGACATGAAAATGCAGCAAATACTTGTAAATTATTACCGGTATTTCAACTCCGTCAATTTGTTCGTAAACACCATCTGCTGGGATTACTGAAAGAACGAACGCTTTAAGAAATTATGCGCACTTGATTTGATATCATGGCAGACAGTTCAAGGAGATTAACTCACCTCCAGAAATATATCGAATCATTACATCGAATTTCTGAAGGAGAAAGGCATTTATTCTTTCTCTTAAAGCTTATAAATCACCCCGATTCGTATCACATCCCATATCGCTTACGCCCTCGACGAATTCTCGCGATGGATGGTGAATGGTTTGTGCTCAATTCTAAGAGCGTGATCATTCATTATTGGTAAATGTATTCAACGCAGTGGTCCGTGAGATTGTCGCCGGCGGCGGGAGCTGATGTCCAGGCGCTTAGAGCAAGAGGATGTCGGGCGGAGGGGAGGCGAGGTGGATTGCGGGAAGGGGGGGGGAACGGAGGGCGGCGGCATTCCATCGTCGTGGGAATCTTTCACTTTTTTATCCTCCCAATAGAGAGAAAGCGGCGGCGTGTGCACAAGTTCATCGGAGCTGTCCACGGAGAACGAACGCGGCTACCGCATACTACAAAACATCATCTAAAGGAATACAAGAGAGATGAGGAATACAATATTATATGTATTAGACTAGGAATATACCTTTCGACAACGAAAAGATGAACGACAGAGTCCTCCACCCCGCTGTACCTGAACATACTGAAGGAGTTAAGTCAGTCGAATTGATCTGTTTTGTTTCTTTGTTACCCGAACGGAGCATCCCCGCGCTGGGGTTGAATTCAGCTCCATCCCCAGCAGAGACATACGAACCTCGCGCCAATGCAATAATGTCAAATTTTCGCCGACTCCCCTGCTCCCAAAGTGTTCTTTTCCTCTGATTGTTCCGCTGCGTGCCAATTTAGAATAGATTCATCTCGTAATACATAGCATATCTCATATCCCGTTTCCTACAGCACGCGTATGCCTGCGAAAACCTGTGTGCTGATGTAGGCGAATGAGCGTCCACGCACGATGAAGCCGAGTGAGCTTTGTCTACACTGGCCGCCAATCGCGGGAGTAGAAACTGTGCCTAACCAAAATGTCGAGGCATCCCCACACATTACGAAATAGGTAAATAAAACGTGTTAAAAATATAGAGCATTCAGCCTTCATTTAAGACGTGATCGCGCATTTCTTCTCTGGATGAGTGCTTTCGGGAAAGTTCCGCAAATGGATCTATCGATAGATAAACGGCTTAATCTGTCTTATTTGACAGCGTATCCGACTTCTTCACGTCCTGAAGAGTATGCATAGAAATAATGCCCTCGGGGTACTTAATCCCTTAACTTTCCACAAGGAATCTCCTATGTCGGAACCCATGAATCTGACCTTCTGGCGACATGGATTCAATAACGTTGCAACTTCCGATGCGTAATAATTAGGAAATCGGCGATTTTAATCAGTCTAAATCGCACCATGGCATTCGATACAACCCCATCATAATTTGGATACTATCGTGCACCACCAAATTCTGCACGAAGCAGCACGGTAACGTAGTGGAGGTTTTCTGCTCCTGTTACTATTATCCAACAATTAATTTATCTGCCCATTCTGAAATATTTGGTCCCATTACTAGGGTCCATTTCCAGGAGGTAACCTTCATGAACTGTTCCACCAGTTTTCGTTGTTTTGGGGGGAGGGGGTAGGGAACTTTGATTGATCAATGGATCAAATTTCATTTTATTCTGCCCAAAATTATATCAATAGGATTACCATTAGAACCTTCCTCCTCCCCATACTCCCAGGCAAAGTGAGCGTACGTGACCGTGGTCTTGAGATCAGCCATGGGTTTCTTCCTCCGACGAAGAAGAAAGAGCGGACCTCATCCCCGCGCCTCCGTCATCGGAGGGATTCCATCTGCATCCCTGGACGCGCATGCCCGTCGAGTTCGCGTCGTTCAGCCTCGGCAAGTGACCACAACTCCTGGCGCACTGTGCATCTCAAGTGCACTCTACCACACAACTCGCCGGTGGCTTGCTTGCAGAGTGTCCCAGAGATTGACAACTTAAGTGCCCTTTAACATCCTAGTTGTAGCAGTAGTTTTTAGTGGAGGCGACCGACGCCTAAGGTCATTTGAGGAAGGTTGGAGAGAAACCCGGCGTCGGCATTAGCCAACTCTTAATGAAAGGTACCAAGAGGTCTGCAGTTTAACGTCCCATCCGACGGACGTCGTACTCACTCTAAGTGCCGGGACCGGGATAGGATCGGGAAACCACTGAAAAATATCTGCCGCCTCCGGGATTCGAACCCGGACCCTCTCGGTGGTAAACCTGTGCGTTAACTACCACACCACCCCGATCCCCCTTTGACACCCTATCAATTAAAATGAGTCGAAAGTCTTTCGTACTGGAGTCTCTCCAAATATAGTACATCGAGTACACAGGGAATCGAACCCCGGAATCGTCCATGAGGCCTCGGGCGCTGTCGCTTCCTCCGCAGTGGAGGGGGTCTCCGCTCCCCTCTTCCGCCCCCTGACCTCCTTCTTCCCCGATCCGGAAGGGGTGAGGAGCCAACCCATTAACACCCGCTCCACCCCCGTCCTCTTCAGAATGTGAGAGCGAATGGAGATTGTGGCCCTGAAAAATCTCACGATTGAAATGGCAGCCCTCTGTGGGGGGGGGGGTGGCGACTCCCTCCCCATTCTCCACTCCTCCCCCAATGGTGGTAATGCGTGCGATAAAGACGCGCGCCCTTGGGTGAGACACCAAGGAAGGCCACATCCGGGGTCTGTATTATCGCAACGAAAGCATTATTTCGGGAATTTTATTTATTTAACGACTTCATCGGGGAGAAATTGAGACTCCATAGTCCCTTCTTCCACCTAACCCTTTAAACAAGGTTGATCTGAAAAGTTTCCGACCTAACAAAGATACAAGACATTTTTTCTGAAATTTTCTGAGTCGGAAAAATTTTCAGACTACCCAAGTGCATTACAAATAAAGGGAATTTGGTTGATTTCGGTTTTCGAGGACTACAATCACGGATGTAAAAAAAACAGACGATAAACCAACACTTGAGGCGGCATAATTCGAACTTGCGGAGGACGGTTCAGCCGGCAACGCTTAGAGGACGTGATTGTGAAATTTGCATCACAAATCCTACACAAGAATGGCCCAAATACGAATCATTCAAAGTTCAATTCACAAATAAATGGGATGGATGCAAGTGAGAGACGATATTTTTAAGGACGAGAAAGAAATTTAAACGAGAGAGAAACGCTTTTTTTTCTCTTCCATAAGGTTCGCCAGTTAGCTGTTCGTAAAAGACGTTTGTTCACCCACTAACCACATCCAACAAACGTTCTGTGTAGTATTTCCCAAGATTCCCCTGCGTAGCATTTCCCATGATTCCCCATCTCTTCATGCACGCCCAGCATGTGATCAAAATTGGCAAGGAGAATTAATATTGCAAAGGAGTAGTCTCGGAGATAAGAACATTGGTTCCGGCTAGTCTACATCCCAAAAAATGAAAATTCATTCACAAATCACATTTTTGACTGCGTTCGAGGGAGCAATTAACATGGCGAGAGGAATTGGGCCCTTCCGATCCAAATAGAAAAACGAGAGATACAGGATGTGTGCCATTTTTACAATGCCCGTCTTGCTTTATCGAGAGGGAAGCAACAACTTATTGCTAGAGTAATTACCCACAATTTCTTTCCGAATCAGTCCTCGTCATTATTCTCTTCCGGGCATCGCACAGTTCCATGGATTGGAAACTTCGTAACATTTTTGAGAAAAAGGACACAGGCGCAATAGCTCGGTGGATTTTGACACACGTGCATGGAGAAAGAAGCCGAAAGTTGACGGAGACAAGAGAATGTGCGTGAGCGGCGTGGCGGAGAGCGAGGCGGGTAGATGGCGAAAGCGAATTTCGGGGGGAGCAGGACAATGGGAAGAGTGCGGGCGGAAGAGGACGGGGAGAGATGGGGCGTGGAGAAAGTGGCCGGAACATAAAAACAAAGAGGAATCCTCGTATTCCATTCGGGAGCGCCCCAGGAGTTCATAACGCTCCGTGATGGTTTCACCGGTAGCGAGCGAAGGAGGGCAGCCGTGACTCCCGAGACATGTATTCGTGTTCTCACGATTTTCATAGCTCGAAACTCTATTACAGTCAAGTTAGTTAATCACGACGAAGAAACCCAAGCCATTAATAGTCAACACGAATGTTTATCCAATCTATCAAAGCGGCGTGTGTAGTTCACAAAACCGATATTTTTCTTCATTTTCTTTGGATATTAAATTTATTACTTCCTGGCTAATATTTAGTCGAGAAACAATTCACATCAATCAAAAGATTAAGTCTTTAGCAGTGATATTTAAAAAATAGATTTTCAACAAGAATGTAAAGTTTAAATGTTTTTAATGTTAAAATCTGAATAACTAATAAGTAATTATATTGATATAATCACATATGAGACAAAATAATTTATGAATAATTAAAGCTTGTATCGCTATTGGCGAAATTTGTTTCTACTACAAGAATGAATTTTATTTATATTAAAATTATGGCAATTCAATTAACATTTCAATTTTTGGTACAATTGATACTAAACATTACCAGTCTCCAAAGATGTCATATGAGGAAGAAGATTTCTTGGGTAAATCAAAGCACTGTTCTGCACTCAGTGTTTTTAAATACCGCGCTCCAATTCTTAACAGCATCATAATGTGTGATTTAAAGTGAACATTGAATACACAGTGTTTTTCTTATCTTTCTCTTCTTTCGCCGTTAATAAGAATCCGCTTTAGGCTCCGCGGCCCAGATCACTGCTGAACACCACCAGAAAATTAATGGTCCACATCTCAGCGGCATATAGGAACAACGAACATTATTTGTACACATGGAGATACGTCAAGAACTCTTAAAGGGGCCAAAAGAGAATATGTATCCCATAGAACGATCGTTACCCAGCAATTATTTTCTGTCAATCATACAGAAAAGTCTCTCTCTCTCCAAAAGTAAAAAACATGGCCCGCGTATTTTTACGAAAAAATTGAACCGCGATTAAAATTTCGCTCGAGCTTCTTAAAAAGAAATCAGAAGTCGCAAACAAACCGTAACTCACTGGCCTACTAGCTGCCGCCCTTCCCTTAGGATCCATGTGCGTGCGGGGCACACGCACGCACACACAAGTGCATAGACGCACTTGAGAAAAGCAACAATGTGAGAGTAAATAAAGACCATTCACGCGTCGGCGACCTCACTGTGCACCGAGGCAGCAAACGGCGGATCTGGAACGGTGGGACACACTTCGAACGACATTGGAGAGAGGAAAAAAAAGAAGACGAACGCGTCTCGAACGAAAATAAAAAAGAAATATAAACAAGACTGTGAAAAGTTGAATTCCCATTTTCAGCGGCGATCGCAGAAAAAAAAACTGGAACCGGTCCACTCTCTTACGAATTATTTTTTTCCCTCTTTTCTGAAAATAAAATGAAACAAGTGCGCCTCCGCTGAGAACATCCCACGGCTGCGAGAGGATAACCAGAAAAAAAGGGGGGCTCTGGAGATCGTGTTTGGCAGTCCAGGAAGGGAGAAGGAGGGGGAGGGGGGTCAGGAAAGAGAAGAGGGGGGTCGGGTGGATGAAGGGGCTGAATGAAGGAAGACCTCCTTCATCAAGAGAGGCAGGGGGTGGGGGGATCAACCTCGCCCCGCCGCCGATGAATGGGAGCGAAGGCGGCGCCGGGTTCAACTCCCGGGACTGCGGGGCAGTCAAACCAAAGGCCCTCGAAGCGCTTGTTAGACAAAGGATTGCGATGGACACAACCCATCGAGTACGCATGCCACCGGCAAAGTAAAAGCCGCCGCCTCAGCCCTCAGTCCCAACCTGCGACACATCCATCAACACCGATGGAGCTGAGAACCAAGAAAACGATCTACACTGCGATGATCCGTCCCCTGCTAAGCTACGCCACCCCAGTGTGGCTGCAGGCGGCGAAATCTCATCTTAAGAACATACAGATCACCGAGCGCAAAATCATCAGAAAAATAGTCTTAGCTCCGTGGTTAATTAGAAACTCCGATCAAATAAAATACCTGAAATTGACATCAATACTGGCCTTCACGAAAAAACTGACCCTGGACATGGAAATTCCCTGACCAAGACCAAAAACACCCTCCTAATGGACCTATGGAACTACGTCCCAGGCGATGCAATAAGGCATAGGAGACCCAAAGCCGCTATTATAGCACACGTCCCTATCCGTGATTAGACGATAATGATAGAAGAACATCAACAGCGCATGAAGAGTGAAGAAAAGAAGACGAAGAGAGAAGAATGAAGTGAAGAAAGAAGAGAAAAACTCAACTAAAAAAAATAGGATGCCCCAATTCATGAGAAACGTGCTGTAAACAGCCTCCGGCTGGGAGTAGTAGTTACGGCAAGCATGTGGACTGAGAAATTCCTTCCTTCCAAATTGACAAAGGCAGACCCTGGGGTACATTTAAAGGGAAGGCAGCCTTCTGCTGGTCATTCGTGGGATTGGAGGAGAAGAGCCGCCGAGGGACCCCTGGGGGGATTTCTCCAGGGAAAGAACGTGACCTTGAAGGATTCCGTAAACTTAAGGTTAACAGAAAGAAGTCCCGGGTGGAGAGTTAAGAAAATCCGAGCAGAAGAATACTGATGAGAGGAGGTGGGAATAGACTGAAGATAACGATGGGATTCACGCCAGCCCCGACTCGCCTAATATCAGAAATTGCACATAAATGTTCAAAAACTATACGGCTACATTTGCCTCATATTATAATTTATTATATCCGACATTCCATGAATATTCATCCACGGGCCACTCCACTTTAAAATGAGTCGTTCACGTACGTACCCGGAATTCGTGGATAAATGAATTTTTTAAGCGACCACCTCCCAATCGTCCACCGATTAGCACTTATCTAAACGCAACCACCGACGACGGCCGAGAGTAATAAGCAAACGCCGGCGCCACACCTCCCATGATATCCCCATGGACACTGCGTGGAGTTAGTCCAACTACCAACATCATCATGTTGACGATGAAGACGGAAATTGTCAACGAATGCGAACGAAAGGAGTCACGTGGGACTGAACCGCGTGGGCGTGGTGCAGATGCTGTTACGTCGTCGTCCATTAGACTAACTGGTGCTTGGTGATTTACGATGTTCATTTCATCCGGTTAAGTTCAAATTGTCGTGCGTGATGTTTGCTATTGTGGTGGTCTCGAGCCGTGCGAGGGAAACATAATTCCTTGGAAATCGCTCCGGTTCGGTATTCAACCTCCCTCTTCATAAGTATCAATGCATTCTCGCCTGCCCACATGAGAGATGGCGGAGTTTAATCTATTCCTACATTATTATTAATGCCCCCCATATTAATTTCATCCATGCGTTTAATTACATTTCGTCTTCGCATATTTCTTTCGCCTCTACAGAATGCATCACCAAAATCATATCTGGGTTATCAAAAATGTAAATTGTCTCTCGAAAGAATTCAAACGAGTATTTAGCCCCTGCAAACTTTCTGACGAGAAACTCATGGATATAATTAACGGAGGATAGAGGAGGGTTCGCTGAATTCCCCCATTGTATTCATTATCTGTAAGATGAGACCTCCTCTAAGGGTGTGTGGATTCTGTTTACTGTATGCACGGTTGTTTAGTGCGACCCCTTTCATTGATCACGGTTTATTCATTAAATCCAACAAGGCTGGACTGGGAATAAAACGCCTAACTGCCATTTTAAAACCGCTGAACACGGCTTACTGCGTCTTCCAAGCACTCAGTCGAGAGTCAGCACTCTAGCAGTCAGTCAATGAGCAGTCGGCAATCCTCCAATCACGGCAGCCGCAAGTGTTGTGCTCTAATTGCAAGGTGCGATTAATTGGCACACCGGGTCATGAGACGTGGATTTGGACCACTTCCCATTCACTTTTGCCGATTGACCTCACTGGCCGTCGTCCGCCTTGCGTCGCGCCTGCGTACGTACACACCTCATTGGATTACACAAAAACTTTATTCCAATTATTACTCAGCGGCATTGGATGTCTCAACTTTTTTTCAAACAGTCTTTTTGTGCTGTTTTCCTTTCGAGGCGCTCATCAATCTGCGCTGACGTGGGCTGAACTTGGCAGGAGCAAAAAAAAAACAATTGACATAATCTTTTACGCAGGAGTGTGACAAAGAGAGAACAGCAAAAGTTAGGTGCGGAACAATTATTTCTAATGAGACATACGTACATAGGAACGAGTCTTTAGCTGAGTAAATGAAACGCAATGCTGCATTTTTCTTGGAGAATATATTCTCGGAATCTTGAGAGATATCAATCGATATCTCTTAATATATTTCAATCGATTTAATACGTTTTTAATAAATTAATACATTTATTTGATTTTTCATCAATAGTTTTAATCGATTAAATTTATTACAGTAACAAAGAACTATCGAAATGTATTTGAAATTAAATTTAAGAGGTGTAATGACGACTGTTCGACTGATCATAGACATTTCTATATAAACTGTTCCGCAACTGTTCGATCAACACGTGACCGACAAGTGGACAAGTTCGCGAACACGTCATTGGGGATTCATTTTTTTAACTTTTGAGAAACAATGAAGTAATTTTTTTTAATGGTCACCAAGTCTTCAAGACGCGGTGACCTAGCATGATGATTCGTAAAATATAGTGGTTGTTTTTCACAAAGAGAAAGTCTTCAAGAGCCACGAGATGAGACGAGCAACTTGTGATGATGCCCACTTCCCACAGCGAGAGTGAGATACAATTCAGCACACCGCCATCATCCTAGATTGACAATTCATCTCGTTGTACTAAAAGATAATAAAAATGTACATTCCGCAAGAGATGCAATGCAACCCGCGTAGGCGCTCGTGGTGACGAAGAGCGAGGTTCCCTGGGGAAAAGCCGTCCGGTGACAACGTCCGGCGACTGAAACCCTCCCAATCATCATCGTATGCCACATTTCGAAGCATTAATTTCGAACGATTTGAAATCAACACAATTAAATCAGGGGAAAAATAATCCCTGAAATCGATCGTTTTTACAGTCACTTTCCCTTTTCTCGCTGCCGGTGTAGTGCAAACGCTAGAATTATGCAATTTCTGAGCAGTCACTTAACTCATATTAATTGTACACATCTAAACCTTTTAGCTATATGCATGTCGAGTTTAACGACGACACTAAAGGAATTATAAAGGCCCCGCACTACTTAGACCACAAAGATAAAATAAGGGAGATAGATTCAAATACAGAATATACTCATTCTTATATTCAAATACTCATTCTTTCCCAGAACCATTAGAAATCATAATAGTAAGAAACCAAAGTCACTTTAGAAATATTAAAAACATTTAAGTTGCAAGTCGGAACAAAATTAAATATCGCAAAGTTATTACGAGTATCTGTAGGTGAATGTGTATGTTAGTTGGTAGTTCGTGTGTTCGCATGTGTGTGGGATGTAAGGGTTTTTGCATGAATGTATACCATGTTTTGTTTGTGGACTGCATAAATTTGTGGCTTTTGCATGCGTTTTTTTCTTAATTACGGGAGGTGCCCTAACACCCCCCTCCACACGACCTTGCGGGTTATGAAGTAGATGTAGATGTCTTTCATCGTCTGGCCTGTGCTCCCCAAATCCAGCCACCCCATTTCCATACGGCCCTCTCTCTTATTTCATGTCATTTTCACGAAACAATCAGTTTTTCTCCGTTTCCTGATTAAAAGCGAAATTAGGTCCTTCTGCTGCTATTTGTCGATTTTTGCTGACCTCGAGTCTTAAGGTCCGCACTGCCGTCGCACCGGCGCGACAACGCCCCCCCCCCTGTCCGCGGAATGATGTCTAATATCACGTGGTCGGCGAGATTCTCTCACTCCTCAGGGGAGAGACGGTGCGAGGGGGCGGGGGTGGGGGCGAAGGGGGAGGGGGTGGGGCTGACGGCCACGTTGGGACGGGCGTGGCGGGGCAGGGAGTAAATAAAAACCGTTATCTGACATTTCGCATCTTTTACAAGCGATGCGTGCATTCTCCGAATTCCACTCTTATCTCTCCCCCTCCCCCCGCAGAGGGCGTGCACGCAACTGAGAGAGGGGGTTAACTTCCGCCCGTTTTATTTTCTTTTGTCCTTGGTTTCCTTTATTTCTCCGCTTAGTTGAAGCGAGGACTTACTCTCTCCAAAACGCGTTCGCAATCCCTTTATTTTGATTGCTCGCTTCGTTAGAGCCGTGCCAATCTGGGTGTTGATGGATCCACGCTCCGCTGACTCAGCCGACCCTCCGCCCGATTGGTCGATGGCGAGATGTCCTTCCGCCTCCTCCCCGGTGGGCGGGAGGAAGAAGGTCGTCCCTTCGTCCCCATGTTGGAGACCCCCGCTCCAAGCGAGGGGCACCGCCGAGGACCCTCGCGCTCACCTGTCGTCGAATAACACGTTACGCACAATGGCTTAAGCCGTGTACGTAGATACATGCATTCTCAGACCCCCGCCTTACGCCACAGTGTTGACTCACAGGCTACGATGGAGGTCTAAATACGTATCCTACGCTGCAAGCTGCCAATAGCCCATATAGCTGGGGGCATTACGTCACGAGCTGATAGAGTAATTAGATATTAATTCAATTAGGAAAATTCAACTCGCCGTTAGTCATGTTTCCTAATGATAAGCAAGTAAAAATGATTCATCATATCGATCGGTCCAGCAGACAATATCCCTGTTAATTTCTTCCTTTTAACTTCTCTAAATGTAACCTCACCTGCCAATGTCATACTGCGGCGCTTTGGTAATTTTATTTCGGTGTCAGAATGAAAGTAGAGTCGTATTTCTTTTCTAAAGGTTCAAGATGCGCCTGTTATCTTTGTGCTTCTAGAGCCTCCTAACCAAGCATCAACAGTGGAAATATTATGACGCTTTATGCTCGTTAATAAGACCAAATGCTCACGGAATGAGGAGTTTTTATTTTGTGTCCTGTTTTATTCCGAAATTAAGTCCTTCTTCTGCGCAGCTACTATCCCAATTTCTCGACACGTATTCCGGCTGAGGTCTGACTAACGCGAATGATGCACCTTTCTGTCGCATATCTGGCGCCTCACCGTGAGTCTGGTTCGCATCTGAATCTCCCTACGGAGAGCAACCAATCGACGTCTCAATACTGCGCATTTGTGGAAAACTTTCGCTTCCGCCTTAGGCGCGAATAGTCGACAATCAATCAATCGCAAGTGTTCGCTGATAGCACACCACGACGACATATTCATGGTGTCCAGACGGATTACGCTAAACTGTGGCATACTGTGTTTTACTAATACATTCTTAAGCTCCATACCATTCAAGGTCATGGAACATATAATTGTATAACTGTTACTTCGATAGTGAGACACCTCGATAGTCAAGATTGATGGAAAACCGGCACGGTTTCCGAAGTGGTCAAATCCAGCGAGAAACAACTTCAACCTTTTGTTCATGATGTCTTTTGTTCGGGATAGAGCAATGATCCCGTGGACGCCGTTTTCCTAGGTTTAAAAAAATATTTCCACAAAGTACATCATAAAAAAATACAAATCTTAGAAGCATATGGCATAGATAAAAATATCCTGGGCTATATTAAAGACCTTTTGAACGGTCGGGCGAAAAAGAGTAGTCATGGATGAAGTTAGCTCTAATGCAGAAGAAGTCACTTCAGGTGTTACCCAAGAGAAGTGTTATCTACATCTACATAATACCCCGCAAGCCGCCGCAAGGGCGTGTGGTGGGGGGTGTTAGGTCACCGCCCGTAAGACGGAACAAAACCACATTCAAAACCAATACATACGTGTATATGCAAACTCTTACCCACAGTGGGTACATTTCTGCAAAAATTCTTTCATTTTACACGAATGCAAATACACTTACACCTACATCGGACCTCTTTAATTGTTTCTTTACGTTAACGACCTTAATTCCGTAATCACAGACAGTATACGATTACTTACCGATGATACAGTAGTCTACAGAGATACAGTATTAGTAATTTTGAGGATTAAGTAGCTTCAGCAAATGACCTTAATGCAATACAACAATGGTGCGACACCGGGCAATTTGAATTAAACTGATAAAAGTACGAAGTGATGTATTTTTGGAAAAAGAGAGATCCCCTCCCGAACGCCTACTGCATCAGGAACACCGAAATAGAAGATTCGACCCAATAAATTCTTAGGCGTTTCCCTCACCCACGACCCCTACTGGCTGAAACATATTCGGAGAATATGTGACCAAGCTAAGAAAATTTTCGTTTTATTAGAAAGTTATTGGGAAGACGTGAATTAAAGGTCAAAGAGTAACGTTATATTTCGCTGGTTAACCTTCATTAAGAATATGCTGCTACGTGGTACATGGGATCCTCTCGAAGTTGGATTGATTACGCTGACTTGGATCGCGTGTGGCGTAGAGGAGTTACATTTTGCAAACAATCGGGATTTTTTTTTGAAGACGGGTCGATTTAATCAATTCGGCGGCGCGCTGATCGGTCAACTAACCTAGTTGATTAAGTTCTGAAAAATGGGAGCCAAATATTCCCAACTTCCATTCCCTGAGGGGAATGGGAGTTGGGAATATGGGAGTGCTCGAAACTGTGAAGTGAATATGTAAATAATTAACTTTTTGAACGTCTTCTATAAACATTATTGTGAACACATATCAAAACCCAATTTCTTCACCGTTCATACGCCCATGGCTATATGTCAAGTTACACACAATCACCTTAGAACCTAGTTTACTCATAGGTAGTTACACTTTTATCCAGAGTGATGCTATAGTAGTGGCGAATTACCTCATGAATATCAACATACACATTAAGCATTTCCGTAATCCAAAAATTCCTTTCGAAAACGATAGCCGTCATATACAGGGTTCGTCCGGAAAATAAGTGTCTTGACAAATAAGTCTTTTTTGACAAAAGGGGAGTCGTCCACTACGAATTTGTACCTGAACGACAAACTGTAAATGCTGCATTTTACATCCAAGTGCTCGACAGGCTTCGAAAACGAGTCGCCCGCGTCCGGCCAGCGATCAAAAACATCTGGCGGCTGCTTCACGACAATGCGCCGTCTCACACCGCGCTTGTCGTGTCGGACTTCTTGGCCAAGCACGGCGTGGCAACGCTGCCGCACCCGCCCTACAGCCCGGACTTGGCACCACCGGACTTCTTTCTGTTCCCGAAGATAAAGAGGAGTTTGAAAGGAACGCGATACGGGACTTTGGACGCCGTCAAAGAGGCCGTGACGACGTGTCTTCGAGAGGTTCCCGATGATGCCTTCGCGGGAGCGTTCCAGGAATGGGAACGCCGCTGGAACAAGTGTATCGACTCACAAGGGTCCTATTTTGAGGAATATCAGCTTAAGATAAGTAAAAGTGTAATACATTTTTTTCCTGAGCTCAGTACACTTATTTTCCGGACGAACCCTGTAATTTTTCACAGTGTCATACACGGACTACGATCATGTCTTTAATTATAATAATAATAATAAAATGGTGAAAGAAGACCCTTTGCTTTTCCGCATAGAATTTTTTTAAATTAGTAGGTAAAAAAAAACTTTCGTGAGGAAAAGCAAAGTGTCTTCTTTCAGCGTGAAGGATTTCCACCATGTTACGTCGGAATATGTATTATTTATAATACAAAAATAATATATTAATTTACCATTGCCTAAGTATATAATACGAATAAATAGTTTCGCAAGTTTCTCGGCTGCTTAGTTCTTCAATATCCACACATAAGTGGCATATGGACATCCCCAGCTCACCGAGTCAATACGTATCGAAAGCCTTGAGCTAATGGGCCCACTGCGGAATCGAATGAACAGCTTAAGCACCCCCGAATTCCTAAGTTGGGGCCATCTGTTCGATTGTGACGCCAAACCGAATCCAATCTTTCGAAGCGATCGGATCAGGAACTCCTGGGTTCGCCTCCAGGGGCAAAGATCGGAAGCAGGATATCCCGTGCAATTAAAAAAATTATATTCAAGGAAGGAGGAGGGGATTATGCCCGTGCCACGGTCGACACCAAAGTTGGCTTGAGATGCAGGTCAAAGCAGAGTAGAGAGCCACGAACTATGTGTATCGGGGGCTCTGTTGCATTAACATGTCTGGTGTGAAGTATTATTAGTAAGTATTACTCCGAGTCCACAGGACTGAGTTGTTGGTGCTTGGTGCACGTCCGCGAAAACATCCGAGCGACGGATCCATGGCGCAAAACTACTCCGGGAAGATGTGAAGTCACGCAATTTATGAGTATTATTTGCAAGGACGGGTGACTTGGAAAACAAAATAGCCGAGACCATAAACATGAGTTTACAATCTGGGCTATTTAGTTTTCCATTGTTTCACGACAGTGAGTACATTCATTTTAAGTTTTCATTGGTGAATTGTCTTCGAGTTCACAGCTCGTCTCTTTTGTATAGATTCACTCACGAGTGTGTCCTGCGAATTACTTGCCCTGTTGTTGGCAACAGTGGCCATAACAGGGGCGGAGGGAGGGATGCATCAACCAAGTAAACACTAACACACGTAGCTAAACTCACTTACTGCGAGAAGAAAATGAAAAAGAAAACCCACTCCACTGGGACAGTAGAAAGGGATACCAACCGGGAGACAATCAGCAGCGCCATTGGGAGCGACGACTTTTCGACTATTATTCGACCTCTATACAAATATATATATATATATATATATATATATATATATACACACACACACAGAAAACAAGTTTAAGGACATTCACATTTAGGATATTTTGAGCTTTTGGCTTTCTCTTACGCCTTCTCCAGGTCAGAACCAGAGAATTCAATATATATAAGCTCCATGTTCATGTATTTTTTTGAATTATGAGGGAAAGCCTCATGGATGTGAATAATAATTTAAACTGAGAAGTGAGATAACGCTAGCTAACAAAAACAGATTAACAAATACAAATGAAACTCACACGTATTCCAAATTTTTGGAGGCCAAGCCGAAAGCTTTAACTTTCTGAAATTTTGAGTGTCCTATTACGTGTTATCTATTTTAGTGTAAATTGTGAATAATAATGTACACCAAGATATTGTACATATATATATTTTTTTTAACCATAAACAAAGTATTCAACCCGAAAGTCTGATACTACCACATACCATGCCATACCATCCACTACCACATACCACTACATCCACTACCCTGATGTGTGAATTTCACACATCAGGGTAGTGGGGCCAGTTCCTTTCCCTGTGCCGGTTATTGTTTCCAAGGAAGATTTGTATATTATTATAAGGTAATCTACCGGTGAAGGTAGGTTTTTTGGATGGACACAACTATCACATAATTAACTTGCGACTCCAAACAAAACACAATCGAGCAACCTACTCTACATCAGGTCCCAAAAAATATGCATTTATATATTATTTAGATTTTTATCACACACTCCTTTTTAGATACTGCCGCACCTAAACTGATTCCCAAGGCGAAATTTCGTCCCCCGGGAGAGACTCACGGTCATCAGCGGTCACTTCGTATCAAATGTGGTCTGCATTCCATTTACCACTCCCCGAGAAAGTCGGGGAAGGCTTTACAGACAAACGCATATTTGGTTTGGATGTTCCGCTCGTTCGCCTGCATTCCTCCTCGCCATTCGCCACCCACCCTTTCGGTGTCCTCTTGGCGCGCGGCACGCGGCGAGACGCTATCGTCACAGCTGCTCGCTCCCGGCCGAGGCGGCAACCCACGCCCGCCCGACGAAAATGCTGCTGCAGCCAGCCTCCTCCCTCCCCACCCGGGCCTCCTCTCTCGAGGACGCGCCCTCCAATCCCTGCCACACGCCCTTGCTCCGTGCAGATTCCTGCCGGCCTCTCCTTTTTCCTCCCCGAAATGCCATTCGGACGGGAGAGCCGCGCTACCCGTACGGGTGGCAGCATTGCGGGCAGAGAAGGCAGCAATCCAAAAGAATCCGAAGGGACAAACGATGAGTGAAAGCCGCGGTGTGTCGTTCGACCGGGGGCCATACGATCGAAATTCTTGGATTTCGAACCTAGCGACCCTGTTCCCTGGTAGTCTCGATTAGATTTTCTTTCGATGTGCGTGTGACAGTAGCAAATGTAAGGGGAAATATTTGCGCGAAGAAAATTACGTCCTGGCCTCACCTGGTTAAGTGTCGGAGAAAGAAAGAATGATTAATTTTAAGAAACGCCAATTGGGGGTCCGATTATATATTATCTTCACTTCAAATCCGAATTCAATAATTAATGAACAAGCATACTTATCGATAGAAAAAAAAATTTGTCGGTGCTACACGTGTCAAGACATCTTTGGGTGATGATGATGATGAAGAAGACATATGACTCGAAGCTGCTCTGCTTCTATCAAACGGAAACCGCATTAAGCGGAAGGATCACTCTGCAGAAATGATTAGGTATTGAAACCCCCCACGGGATCCCCGACCTCTAATGTTATACTATCCGACGACGCTGGCGTTTCGAACATAGCGCGAAACTACGGGAGATGGAATGCTCGGAGTGACGCGGGAAAGGTCGTCACGTTCATACGCTCAGCCGACACCAGTGCTATCAAACAATGAAATGAGACAGATCAAACCATCAACGTTATTCAATTTACATTTTCATACTATGGAGATGATTCATAAATTGGCCAAAAAGATCCGATGGATTTTCGGAGGTTTCAAAAAATTGCAACGTTCCATAGGGCATCTTAAACTCGCAAGAGCTGTGATTTCAAATCCCCATGGGAACGACAGACGCGTGCGCGGAATATAACAGAGTGCTTTCTCCTCGCCAAGGGAACGTCATTTAAAACAGCGTCCTCAATGGATGTATACACGTCGAGATGGCATGTTTTTTCCTCGCTGCGATGAAATTTCCCCGCAAAAATGCGAAATATTTCGGGGAAGATTTTAGCGCGTTGCAGGTTGCTGATCGTGCGCTTCTCCGGGGAGCATCAGGCATCATCCCCGATGAGACAGACCCCTGTACACTTGAGCCACGAGGTAACAATTTTAACGTCCACTGTCCCATGTTTCCGATAAATGTAAGGAATGAAGTCCTGTCACAAACATGCCGTCCAATACCCAGGATCGCTTGGAGGGATTTTGTTTGAACCCGTCAGAAATAATTCCTATCTGTGGTCCATTTCTCTAAGGTTGGTAATCAGTTTAAAGTGGTCTGAAAACAGTCCCAAATGTAATATGAAACTTTCAAAATCGAAGAGTGTGCAATACAGGTAAGCAATTAGTGCTGTTAGTATGTTGATATAGTAGTAGTCGTTGTTAGTAGTTGAAATTAGTCATTTATTGCCATTATCAGACCACCGTTTGGGCAAAATTGCCGGAATTTTAAACTAATTTGCAGCTTCGAGAAACGAGTCCCAGGTACCTAAATAGTTTTGTCGCATTCATTGAGAATACATGCATTCTTGTGACCGATTCAAACGCTTTTAAATTTGAAACCTTCGTGAATATATATCACGTGAATCCATTGACACCCAACTGAAATTACGTTGATCGACTCCCAAAACAAACCTCTTCGGTCAATTTTAAGTTAATAAAATTGTGTGACTGACATCATTGGTGTTCGTTTTGGCAAGCCTATAACTGTCGTTGGGCAGGATCCCTTTCCACAATGAATACGTAACTCCAACCCCCCACCGCGAGCCCCCAAAATGGTGAGGGAATACAGAATGAAAGGGTTATGTCGAGGCCGATGAGCAGGCCACCAATTGACTGCCGGTCACCACTCACATCCCCAGGCTTTAATCGCACAGACCCTGGGTCAAAGGCTGGGGACAAGTGGCCCCGAGGAAAAGAAAAATGTGAAGACGATGAACCTGGAAAAATATGGTCAATGGAGCCGACCGAAATGAGGAAGAAGCAAGCAATCGACTGAACTTTCCCGAGGCTCACCTTTCGCCCGCCCTCCCTGTGTTGTCTTCCTCCTCCGACGTAGATGGCACCTCCGTCGGGGGCGACCTCCGGCATGGCCCTACTCCCGGGCCAGCAGGGGGCCGCGAGAGGGCCTCAGGGGACGGTGGGGCCTCCGTCCCAGCCCCATCGCACAGGGGGCGGGGGGGGAGAGAGGAACCAAGGCGGCGATGGATCCAACGGCGGTGCAAAAGGGAATGGGATATCACAAGGGTGTCGACTCCGTCGTCGGAATCCACCGGCACTACTCACTCTCGAAATTCCGGAGTAATGGTTTCCCCCACAGGAGGAGACGTGGAAGGGGGGAGGGTAATAACCTACATAAGTGGGTTATTATCTGGGTTGCATCCCAAAGAGAAAAATCATTAAGCACACTTATCGATTACACCACTACATTGAAAAGAAAAAACTGATTCCAAAATTAAAACAAGAACACGCCACTCTTTCGGGAGGATGCTCGATTGGATCGGAGGGAAAGGGCGGCCACTGGGACGAAGAACCGAAGGATTAAAACACAAAATCACACGACGTCTCGTTCTTCTTTTCCCGTAATCCTCTCGGGAGACGGGAGTAGGGCGGGGGGGTGGGCGGGCAGATAATCCTCCGGGCAGCCCGCCTCACCGCCTACACACTGTATATATCCTCCCGGAACACGGCTCCAGGGTCTCGAATCCGACCACGCGCGATGGCGATGCATGCGTATAATCCGAAGCGCAAGCAGCGGCAAGCACGTAGCCCGCCCGCGGGAGGTGAGGCTGGTCTTCTCCTCGGCGAGAATCGCTCAAGGGAGGCAAACACTCGGAGGGTCGATTTGTGTGTGTGTGTGTATCCCGCACACGAGATCCAACCGATAGGCGGCGCACGCGATCACTCCGGCCTCCCACACGAATAATCCAAGGAGAGAAGAGAGGTGGTCGACTTGCGAGACTACCGATCCGTCGAAAACTATTCACGAAACAGACACACTTTCATCCTCCTTCGTGTAAACGAAGAAAAATCCGCGCGCAAGGGCAGAGGAGAACTCAAAATTTATAACTTTCACACTCCCGAAATTCCTCGGCCGGGCGACCCACACTCGACGGCTGCACCGGCAGAGGGGGAATGACACCTCCAGCTCCTCACGGGAAGAGAGCGTCGCCCAGAGGGGTGGACGGAGGAGGGCGATGAGACGACCCGCGCGTGTTGCCCGGGACCCACTCCCTCACGAGGGGCGACGACAATGGATGTGCTGCTCGCTCTCTCAGACTCGGACGTGGGCAGAGGCGGCCTCGCGTACCGGAGACAGCGGGGGGCGGCCGGTTCCCTCGGCCCGGGGGTCGGGCAACGCGACGCGCGTCGGCAGCATGCTTCTTCCCTCCTCTCGTCGCGGCCGAGGAAGGAAGCGGACGGGCCCTCGAAGAATAACTCTTCAAGACGGTGCACGGAAGACGGCCGCTTCGAGTCGACTTAGTATACGCCCGGAATAGGCTAGGAGACAGAGCCTCCGCGGATCGCTCCTTCCCTCTCGGCCGGTCACGGCACACTTGTTGGAGGGCGGTCGAGGGGGAACGCGGGGAGGCCCCGGGAGGGGAACGGAGAGGGTGGGCGGGGGTGGAGGGAGAGGGAATGTTCGGGAGGGGCGGAATGGAACGCGGAGGGGAAGAAAGTTTGAGCGCGCCCAGGGGAGGGGGCGGGAAGAGAGGGGCGGCGGAAGGGAGAGATTGGAAAAGGTGAGTGAGTGGTCGTGGTGGTGGTGGGGGAGGCGGGCCTCTGCGATCGGCGGCGTTCGCGCGGCTGAGTTTAGCAGCCGTGGTGCCTGACACGCGTGCTAACAGAGCCACCGCACGCACCGTCGTCCACATGAGCACATCTCTGAGACTATGGCTCCCGACTTACAATTTCCTGCGTCGAGGGTGGAGCGTTGTTGAGACGGCCTCTCTTGAGCCAGTGGCGTCCGCATCACCGTCTGTCTCTCCGGGAAGGGCGCATCGATGATAGCTTTCATTCTGAAATCATTTCATCGTGATCAATGTTTCCTCATGATTGAAGATGTGCATAACTTTGTTTAGAAAGTTGATTTCATTCATGCACCTTTCAAAAATATTAAGTGAACAAACGTACTTGTGCATACATACCTCTGCACAATTTCACGCAAGTAGCTACGAGGGCGTGTGCCATGGTGTGTTAGGGCACCTGCCATAAATACTAGTTCATGCATGCATTTGATCATACATTTGCTCATTTCATGTATACATATGCTCATTTGCCTGTATATCGTATGATGGAATAATTGGAGTGTTTGATGATTTCATTTTGCTTATTAAGTCAAAATATTTACGAATTTGGGTTCGATGTTGTCACGAATGCCCATCGGGTGTGGCTAAAGCGAACATGTGAATCTCTTTTTTTTAAGTTCTCTCTCATCTCTACTATTTTATCCTTGTGGGTGAA
Organism: Hetaerina titia; assembly: GCA_037158775.1. Lineage (NCBI taxonomy): Eukaryota > Metazoa > Arthropoda > Insecta > Odonata > Calopterygidae > Hetaerina > Hetaerina titia. The sequence continues at coordinate 98,666,514 of CM073773.1, read as the reverse complement.
TCTTCCAAAGTAAATTGGTGCCATAATGATTCCTGGGAGCCACAATAGGATTCCCTTCTACGCCTTCCCTACTCCCTCCGAGAATCCAGAGGCTTCCACGGCATGCCTCTCACGCTTACTCTCTTCTCTTAGCAATTATTAACGAAGCCTAGTCATTTTCTCTGAAAATCTTTCCAAATCCTCAACTAAATTCCGTTCCTCGCCCAACTTCTCTTAATTCTCCCATGGATCGCAAATACTGACCGCATAATCGAAATGTGACCTAACTAAAGCTCACCTATCTCTTACTTTCTCATTACATTTTCCTGCTACCAGTCTCGTGAAACCCAGCATCTTAAAAGATAATCTGAACATTCTTCTAATGTGTGTAGCCTAGTTTTATCGTTTGATATCAGGGTAACACTCATTAGTATTCCCTTCCCCGATTTCAGGTTTATTTTATTCTTTATTTATGTATACCTTGCAAGCCACCACCAGGTTATGATGAATGAAAACATCCAGTTGTTTTTCCCGTAATCTCCTTATCCTCAACCCGTGCTGGTTAAGGTAGAGTAACCTCTCGCTAACCAGGAAGGATATAATATTTCTGACGAATGATATGTTCAAAGATTTCATAGGATATTGATGCAAAATAAATCGCAAGTAATCCTCCCTATTTCTGCCGTTATAGAAGGGAAGACAGAAAATAGTCGCGATGTGATTAACTTTCTTCTATCGACTTTTAAACGTTGGTTGTTATATGAGGTGCAATGGCTTCAGCAAGTTGATTCAGTTTTCGAGCAGGAATTTCTTCAGGACCTAGGACCTTCTATTATTATTATTAGGTAGTCTACCGTTTAAGGTAGGTCTTTGGATGGACACAACTATCAAATAAACATTCTCTCTAGTACTTCCTCATTTGTTTTCCTTTCGGTCCATTTCACCTTCTTCATTCTTCTCCACACCCACATTTACTGGATTAAACAATTTTTAAGTGATCGTGTCCAAACAGTCGTCCTGGACGGTGTATCATCCGATGATGCAGTAATTTATGGGGACATCCGAAGTCACGAAGACAGAGTCGTGTTAGCCAACGACCTAGATGCAATTCAAAATTGGTGCGATACATGGAAATTGGAATTGAATTTTAAAAAATGCGTAGTAATACATTTTTGGGAAAAGAGTAATTCCCTCCCTTATAGTTACAAAGTGAAACAAACCAAAATCGCGAGGGTAGATTCCTTTAAATACTTGGGTGTAACAATTACTCACGATCTGTCCTGGGGAAAACACATACGAGAAATATGCGGTCGTGCTAATAAAAAATTGGGATTTGTGAAAAGAGTGCTAGGTAAATGCGACGAAAAGGTGAAAGAACGATGTTTCCTTGCCTTGGTCAGGCCCCACCTAGAGTATGCTGCCAGTATATGGGATCCTCACAACATAAATTTGGTTTCGGAATTAGATCGAGTTCAGCGGAGGGGGGCTAGATTTGTCAAACATTGTTATGACCAACTCAGCAGCGTATCCACTTTGTTAGACAGTTTAGGTTGGGATTCTCTTACACAGCGGCGTTTCCAATATAGATTAAACTTATTAAAAACATTTAAAGATGGGCCCTTTTCCGATGACATCAAGGATATAATACGAACCCCAACGTATTACGGTCGAAGGGATCACGAATATAAGACTAGAGAGATAGACTGCAAGACTGACAGGTTTAAAATGTCATTTTTTCCAAGAACGATAAGGGAACAGAATGCTCGTAGTCGAAATTCCCCAGGACTTAGTTCATTACAATAAGTATTAACGTACAGGTTAGGGACTTCGCGAGGATGTGTATACATGTGTGTATGTATGTATGTATATGTATGTGTGTATATATACATATATATATATGTATATATATATTTTTTTTTCCTACAGGTTCCCCCCACCTTTCCTCACCTAACTCCCAACCCCCTCAACCCTTACCCTTCCCTCATGGTGCTACACCCCCTGCCACACACCTTTTTGGTGGCTCGCAGGGTACTTATGTAGATGTAGATGTAGATGTAGATTTCAAAAGCCTCCAATCTACGTCTATCCTCCTGCTTCAGTGACCACGTTTCCGCGCCGTACATAGCTACGCTCCATATCAGAGTTTTTACGAGTCTTGTCTTAACATCCCTACTCAACGTCCCCGTCATCAACTCCCTCCTCCTTGAGAAAGCCTCCTTGCCTAGAGCAATTCTTCTCCTTACGTCCCTACCACTTTGACCGTATTGGTCCAAAACACTTCCAATATATGTAAACTGCTCTACCTGCTCTATTTTTCCCCTCCTATTTTAATATTTAGCTTAGCCTTTTCCTTTCTGGAAAATCGCATAACCTTTGTTTTATTAATATTAATTCTCATCCCATATTTATCGCACTGAACCTCCAATTCACTCAGCAATGCTTGCAACCCCTTGGCTAACTGAGCAACTAATGCTTTAACCGATTTTACGAATTCCCCTCCGACTTTTATTCCTACCTCCAGTTCTTTCCATGCCTCTTTAATCATTTCTTCCACGATTACGTTGAACAGTACCGGTGACAATGGGCAACCCTGCCTTACCCCTCTTCCTAACACTGCCCATCCGGACTGTCCGTTCCCCACTCGCACCTGAGCAGTCTGAGACATGTACAGGTTGCGGATCAGTCTCCTGTCCCTCCAATCCATTCCCATTTTCTGCATTACACGCATTAATTTTTCCCAATTCACTCTATCAAATTATTTTTCGAAATCTACAAAACAGGCAAAAACGTCCTGGTTGTATTCTATATTCCTCTCGATTAGTGATCTCATTACTGCAATGGCATCACGCGTACCTCTTCCCTTCCTAAGCCCAAGCTGATCATCCCCTAAGTAATCATTTGCCTTACTCTCTATCCTTTTGTTGATTATCCTGAGAATAACTTTAGCTGCGTGGGATATCAAACTTATTGTTCTGTAATCCTCACATGATATAGCCTTTGTCTTTTTTGAAATAGGAACTAACACCGATCTCACAAAATCTTCCGGCCGGATTCTTTCTTCATAGAATATACGAATCAGTCCGTATAGGGCCTTCTTCCCGCATTTTCCTAAACATTTCAACAGGACCTTCTATATTCAGGATTTTTTTACTCTTTCCTGAAGCAATTATACGTCGCTCATAAGCTCTTTAGGTGTATTTGGGGCTTCTTGTACACTAATATGTTTTCTGTGTACCTTCGATATGAAATCGTTTAATAATTGGTCTTAATTAACCTTTCAGTAATACTATAGATTAGCCAGTTTTATCTACAAGTAATCTAAAGTTTACTCTGCATTTCCCTGACCTAAGATCCAAATTATTTTGGGTTATCCTCTAAATATTTCCATAATTTTGCTATTTTTTTAATTTTATATATTTTAGTACCCTGCAAGCCACCGCTAGGGTGTGTGGCAGGGGGTTAATACACACCAGAAAACTTTTACCAGAGCATGAGCCTACCGCGGTCTAACAATTTTATTATGATCCGGTAACGCATAGGTATTTAATTGAGTTTACACATTCCATTTCGGTGTTCCCGATGCAGTAGGCGTTCGGGTAGGAATTACTCTTTTTCCAAATATTTATGACTATTCAATTTTTTAAGTTTAATTCTAACTGCAAAGTGTTCCACCAGCGTTTTATAGCATTAACGTTATCTGATAAAGCCGCTGTGTCCTCTGGATCACGGATTTCACGGTAACGCACTTCATTGTCGGCAAATAAACGTATCTAACTAGTGATTACGGTCATTTTCGTTAACGTAAAGTAGGAATAAAAGAGGTCCGATGACACTTCACTGGGGAACACCTGAAGTAACTTCTACTGAAGTTGAGCTAACTCCATCTATCACTACTCTTTGTACCCGACCATTGAAAAAGTCTGTAATCCCACCTCGGATATTTTTATCCATGCCATATGCTTCTAGGTTTGCAGGTCATTTACTATGAGGAGGAGGGAGTTGAAGACAGGGACGTTGAGTAGGGAGGTTAAGACAAGACTCGTAAAAACTTTGATATTGAGCGTAGCTATGTACGGCGTGGAAACGTCGTCGCTGAGCAGGAGGATAGACGTAGATTGGAGGCTTTTGAAATGTGGGTGTGAAAAATGGAGAAGGAGAAATGGACCGAAAGGAAAACAAATGAGGAAGTACTAGAGATGGTGGGTGAGGAGAGGGGTTTGTTGAGAGAAATCCTATGGAGGCAGGAAAAATGGATGAAAGGCGTATTGAACGGCAGTGGGATGTTAAAGAAGGTAATAGAGGGGAGAATGTTGGGCAAGCGAGGTAAGGGCAGGAACAGGATGGGGATATTGGACGGGATGAAGGGAGGAAAGAAGTACACAGAGATGAAGAGGGACCTGATGTAGAGTAGGTTGCCTGATTGGGTTATGTTTGGAGTTAAAAAATATTTATTTGATAGTTGTGTCCATCCAAAAACCTACCTTTACCGGTAGATTACCTAATAACAATAATGTACTTTGTCGAAGGCTCCCTTAAAATCTAGAAAAATCGCGTCCACTGGAACATTGCTCTCTCCTGAAGCAAGAATATCATGAACAAAAATTGTGACTTGTGTCTCGCAGGATCTAACTTTTCGGAAACCGTGCTGATTTTTCATTATTAACTTCTGATTGTCAAGGTTCCTCACGATTGAACTAGCAACTATATGCTCCACGACCTTGCACGAAATGGATGTGAGTGAAATATGTCTCTAATTGCTCCGTTCCTCCCTGTCTCCGTTTTCAAATATTGGTGTTACGTAAGCCGTTTTCCAATCTCTGGGAACCTTATGATCTTGGTACCAGCAACTTCTTAAAAATTATTTCTAGATACGACGTAATTTCCGAAGCTAGTTCCTTAAATATACGAGCGGATATTTGATCTGGCCCGGAGAATTTATGAAAGTACTCTACGGTTTTGCTGATATTCTTTTTCGTATTTGCATGACAATTTATATGTTTATCTTCCAGATCTTCTTCAGATTTTTTGTCAGTATTATTTTTAAAACCCAACTATTTAAAATATTTTGTACCCTAAACGTCATTCAGATTTCTCTGTTGAACGTATATCAACTGTGTTTTTCTACCATCGCGTTAGAGTTTGTATATATTCGAAATAATATCAATATATTAATATATAATATCAATAAATTTCCCTAAACCGCCACGTATCACATAAAAATCATTTTTCAAATGTTTTCTCTGAAACCACAATGAGTTTCCAGCCTGAACAATTGTAGGCCGTGCCTTCATTTTCTCCCGAATCGCAATAATTTTTTTTTACTCAATAGACATACCGTGCACTTTTCGTTAATCCGACCAACTAACTTAGTTTTCATTTCTAGAAACCTTGTTTGTGGTCGGAATATACGTAAGTTACAAATGTGACTAGTATTCAGTTACCTCGTACGTGGAGGTTTTCGCTGTAGTGAAGGGTGGGGATATTGAGGCTTTGGGGGGATCAATGGAGAGCGGAGAGAAATGTGTAGACGAGTCCTCAATGGGGCCGAGGAGGACGAAATGGAAGGAGGATGCGTCGCGGAAGGCCGACGGGCGTGCGTATGAATCAAAGGAAGGATCATCATGGAGAGCCAGGAAAGGGAGCTAGTGCGTACGTGTTTATTAGGGGTGCGGCAAGGAGCTGAGGGAGACAAGGAGATGAAGTGCCTCGGAGGGTAGAGACGCAGGAAAGACGGCAGTGGGTTCATCGAGACAACGTGGAGAGGAACGTTCAGAAAAGAGAAAACGCGGGCGCACGGATTGGATGCTAGCGTCTTGGAGAGTGAAGACATTGGATCTATGGAGGCCTCAACGGGAATGAAGAGAAACAAAGGAGTGCCAGGTGGATCGTGAAGAGTAGGGATAGGGAGGCGGTGGACGGAGACTTTCACTGTGTACAAGGTTTGTATAAAAAGTATCGGTAAAAGTTTGGGAAAAGTAGATTGATTTCAGATATTGCTACAATCCCACAAAAATCTCCAAAGTACATCCGTTGAGCATCGGCGTTGAATACGGAGGTAAAGAAAAGACTCGTAAAAACCCTGATATGGAGCGTAGTTATGTACGGCACGGAAACGTGGTCACTGAAGCAGGAGGATAGACGAAGATTGGAGGCTATTGAAATGTGGGTGTGGAGAAGAATGGAGAAGGTGAAATGGACCAAAAGGAAAGCAAATGAGGAAGTACTGGAGATGGTGGGTGAGGAGAGGGGTTTGTTGAGAGAAATCCTATGGAGGCAGGAAAATGGATGAAAGGCGTATTGAGCGGCAGTGGGATGTTAAAGAAGGTAATAGAGGGGAGAATGTTAGGCAAACGAGGAAAGGGCAGGAACAGGATAGGGATGTTGGATGGGATATTGGGAGGAAAGAAGTACACAGAGATGAAGAGGGACCTGATGTAGAGTAGGTGGCTGGATTGAGTTTTGTTTGGAGTTATAAAATATTTATTTGATAGTTGTCCATCCAAAAACCAACCTTAACCGGTAGATTACCTAATAACATATATATATATATATATATATATATATATAACTTAGACAGTAACACACAGCACGAGAACACATAAAAAGAACACTCACAATAATATCTTGATAATTTCGACGGACTCGAACTCCGTCTTCTTCGGAAGATAAGATATGACTCTGTCTAAGTTTTTTATTCAACACTTCCGTGTTACTTCAAAGAAATCATCTATATATATATATATATATATATATAACCAAGCATTAGTTGCTCAGTCAGCCAAGGGGTTGCAAGCATTGTTGAGTGAATTGGAGGTTCAGTGCGATAAATATGGGATGAGAATAAATATTAATAAAACAAAGGTTATGCGATTTTCCAGAAAGAAAAAGGCTAAGCTAAATATTAAAATAGGCGGGGAAAAAATAGAGCAGGTAGAACAGTTTACATATCTCGGAAGTGTTTTGGACCAACACGGTCAAAGTGGTAGGGACGTAAGGAGAAGAATTGCGCTAGGCAAGGAGGCTTTCTCAAGGAGGAGGGAGTTGATGACGGGGACGTTGAGTAGGGATGTTAAGACAAGACTCGTAAAAACTCTGATATGGAGCGTAGCTATGTACGGCGCGGAAACGTGGTCGCTGAAGCAGGAGGATAGACGTAGATTGGAGGCTTTTGAAATGTGGGTGTGGAGAAGAATGGAAAAGGTGAAATGGACCGAAAGGAAAACAAATGAGGAAGTACTAGAAATGGTGGGGGAGGAGAGGGGTTTGTTGAGAGAAATCCTATGGAGGCAGGAAAAATGGATGAAGGGCGTATTGAGCGGTAGTGGAATGTTGAAGAGGGTAATAGAGGGAAGAATGTTGGGCAAGCGAGGTAAGGGTAGGAACAGGATAGGGATGTTGGACGAGATGAAGGGAGGAAAGAAGTACACCGAGATGAAGAGGGACCTGATATAGATTAGTTTGCTAGGTGGGGAGTCACAAAATGTTTATTTGATAGTTGGGTCCATCCAAAAACCTACCTTAACCGGTAGATTACCTAAAAAATATATATATATAGAGAGAGAGAGAGAGATAAATGAGTAATCGGTGAGATAAATGACAGCGATAAACTGTTATTTACTTAATAGCATAATTGCCTAATTAGGAAAGCAACGGAAATAACGGACCGAAGGTAATATTTCATACGAAATGTCTTGCATAATTTAGAATCAAGTTTCTTCCCCGAGGATGCAAATATGCATTGCTTATCCCGTCAGAAGAGATAGTATTAGAGATCATAAAATAAGATTAGAAATATGAACAGCGGAATCGACAGATTTCAAATATCAATATTCACGAGGACGACGGGAAATATTAGGAAACTCTTTATGAATTCAGCCAGGGATAAGAATTTTTACTATAGATGGCAGAATATTTTGTAGCAATAATGCTAGAAAAATAGTATTGACTCGTAACAATGCCATAGTTTTGTCTTTAATTCCTTAACTACTAGTCTAAAAAGGTGAGAAAAAAATATGTTTGTAATTTTTGTTTATTTGGACTTTTTAAACGTAGAAAAAACAATTTATGGTAGTATAGTGTTCCCTCGCATCCCATCCCTATGTTTTATTTCTGCATGTAAATCAGAGATCTCCAAATGCATATACGACTATGCGAAGAGGGCAATCCCAACATTAAGGTCTCCAAAGCCTGTTGAATGCCTGGTGTGTGATCACCCTCTACCACACACTCTAGCGGAGGCTTGAAAGGAACCATGTAGAATAATAGAACTCAAAGATACGAAAAGCCGGGGCGTAATCCTGGTGGTGCAGTTGTCAGGGGCACGAGACAGGGTATTCGATGGTCGGTTGCTGATGACGAGAAACAACCAGAGCATCAAACGTGGGATCGGAGAGTGCATTCATCAATTAGGTCATCACGAAATCACAATTGCCTGTAATTTATGATTAGCAGTAGTTTACCGCGTTGTAGTAGGTTTATTATAAATCCTGTTGCTACACACTACTGAGCTCCGAAGATCTAATTATCATTACACGTACTTTCGTGATCTGCTCAAAAACCGCCTTCCCCACATGTCCTGTGTTCGCCTTTTATGTGTTTTCCTATCCCCTTTCCTTATACCTATTTCTGTTTGAATGAATATTTGTGCGCCGTATGGCGGGATTTTCAAGTTTGAATATATATATATATGCATTAACTCCACCCTAAAACGTACCCAGTATTTAGCTTGAAAAAATTTCCACCTCCCTTAATTCCAATCAAAATGTCTATTATTTTCTTCACTCTAACTTTGCGCTCTCAACTTTCTCGCATCAATTATCGTCTTTAGCATCCCAATGACTCTCATTATCTCCTGCGTCTACTTGTCCTGACTACTTCAAATTTCTGTTCAAATCTGTCTTCTCCTACCATGATCCTTGAACCAGATTGTTGGTTTTCCTTTCCATTCATGTTTTCTTCCCCACACTCACGTCTAAAAGGCTCCCAATCCACACTAATACTCTTGCTTCAACGACTAAGTTTCCCAAGTTAACAAAACTGCTCTCATTTTACGTTTTCTCATTCCGTACCTAAAACACTAAAATACACTCAAATTATCGTCCTACTATGCTGCAAAGCTCCCTCGTCACGGACTCTTGTAACACTTCCACTAAGCCGTGGTGAAGTACTTTCAGCACGGATTTGAGGCGGGGGAAAAGGAAGAAGTCTGGTGGGGCATTGTCTAAAAACTTTGGATCCTCACTCTCACGGTCGAGAAACTCATGGCAGATCCGCGTGCGAGTTTCTTTTTGTTTGTCCGAGAGCACTCGCGGCATTAACTTCGCACACACCTTTCTCATGCCCATGTTTTTGGTCACAGTCGATGCGCGTCACTTTTAGAGATACCAAGATCAACAGAAACCACGCGAAAATTTAATCTGCGATTCCTGTCCGACAAACCCTTCACTCTCGCAAGATGTTCGTTACTTTTGGAGGCCGAAAGGCGTCCTGAAGGTTCAGCGTCTTCATTACTTCTCTACCCTCCGGAAACAACTTGTTCCACACAGAAACACCCGATCAATTCATGGCGCTATCACCATAAGCTGCATTGAGTACAAGTATGCCGTGAGTCTCTTTCCCGGTTTTACTCACTTTCACGCAAAATTTGATGGCGTAGCGTTGTTCCAATAACCGGTTCCTGAGAGAGCGTAACGAGGTCACGTTATAGAGGTTTCGCAAACGAACTATCCGCAATCCGCAAAGGCTGGGAATCAAATGCCACCGGTCTCCAATATTTCCTGAGACTCCCCTCCCTTGAACCCAGCCAAAGAAACCGCCGGTAATTCGGGAAAAAATAAGTTCTACAACTTTTGGGACAGACCTTGTACACTTCGCCACTAATCTTCGCTCCGCGAATGATTCCCAAACTAGTTCCCTTAATAACTAGATACACTACTTCGTTTATCATTACGTCTTACAACCCACCTTCTCTTTCTTATATTTGTTTTTATTCTAGTTTTAGTTGCTAGTTGTAGTAATTGGCTCATCTAATGCAAAGCCTTCTACTCTGTTATTCCTATTCTCTCTATTCTAACGCTCTTGAAATAATGTAATCATTACATTATTTCGCTTACCTTTTTTTTTTAATTCCTGAATTTCACTAACTGGCCTTTACAAGAGGTCAAATAATGGAATACACTAGATGGTGACACAATCGCATCACTCTCTTTTTTTTTCAAAATAAAATTGGCAAGCCCGATTCGCTCCCGTGGACATAGCGCTACACGCCTCTACGTGTAGAATTCTATTGAGCGGAATAGATGGCATTTCGGCGGTTGCTTGGCAGTTCCGGTACATTTGGGACGGTTTACAATTTCACGAACGAGGGAATACTCCAAGGGATGAGGAGCATCCGGATTCGAAAAAGAAGGCCGTGGCCAATCAAAGGGTGTCACGTGATTAGACCAGAGCGGCTGGGATAACGGTCATCAAGAGAGGCGACCGACTGCTGAGATCCGACTCGCGCGCGGAAGAGGCTTAGGGAGCAGAAGTAGGTGAGGGAGAGGGGTGTCGGAGATTTTGCCCTCATGATGCAACACACTAAGGGGTAGGGATGGGTGGTAATTTATTTATGTGCATCCAGAATGGAAATTACTCGTATCATGCGATACTCATTTGATGTTTATGGCATTATGTTTCCTGATTATTAATGGCATTGATATTTTTGTTTTGATATTTGATATGATAGAGGTATTTCTAAATATTGCACTTCCAAACTACGAATAAGACTGACCGGGATGCGTGTTTCAAATATATAGGACCCAGGACCATTGAATGATGATGTACACAACGAAGACAGGAGGTATATTCATAAAGTAAGAGCCGTTTGCTTATATTTAAATATTAGCGCTTCAGAACACAGCTTTACTCCTACAGCGCCATCTACTGATTCATTGAGAAGCTATAGAAGCATTTGTTTTGTTTCAGAAGTAGTTTGCTTGTCCGTGCGTGCAAACAACAATGTCCACGACAATCGTTGATCCCGCCAGCTGTGAAGTGCGTTCTGTCGTACGATTCTTGTGTGTAAAAAGATTGTCGGCTGCTGAAACTCATCGGGAGTTATGTCTAGTTTATGGACCTACAGTTATTAGTGAAGGAAAGGTAGGACAATGGTGCCGTGATTTTAAAAATGGGCGAACAATTGTCCATGACGAAGAGCGAAGTGGCAGGTCCAGTATTCTGAACGATGAAATTGTTTCGCAAGTTGAACAAAAACTGTGATGTTATCATCAATTGACGATTAATGGCCTGGCTGAACAATTTTCCCAACTTGGACGCACCGCTGTCTACAATATTGTCACGGAAAACCTCGGATACCAAAAATTGTATGCAAGATGGATACCGAAAGCGCTTACCGACCACCACAAAGAGCAAGGAATGTCCAGTGGACGAGAGCTTTTGGGCCGTTACCAACAAGATGGAGATGATGAGACCTTCCACCTAGCGACTACTTCCTCTTCCTGCACTTGAAACAGTGGCTCGGTGTACAACGTTTCGAAACCGAAGAGGAACTCAAGAACGGTGTTGTCAATTGGTTCAAATCTCAGGCGGCGAGCTTCTATACGGAGGGATTAAAGAGGCTGGTGCAGCGGTACGAAAACTGCTTAGAAGTGAACGGCGATTATGTAGAGAAGTGAAGCAGGTTTGTAGCTAAATAGAAGTGCCAATAAAATGTGTTTCATATGAGTATATTTTTTTTTCCGTGACCAAAAGGCCCTTACTTTATGAGCACGCCTCGTGGTTGAGTCCACCAAAAAAAAATAATTAAATCAGCCAAAGGAGACGCCGAACAACCTCCCACCAAAGCAAATAGCTATGGTTACAATTTTACCTTGTCGATTTCACCATTGATTTTAAGACTTAATTAACTTACGGAATAGTTTATATTACAGATGGAGTTGTTGTTCAACATTGACAAATGTTATTCGAGGTAAGTCTTATCTGAGGATATCAAAGACATATTACAGGCACCGACTTACTACGGTAGATCAGATCACCCATGTGAAACTAGGGAGGTTTGTATTAAAACAGATTTCAAATTTAGGTTTTTCCTTGTACCATTAGAGATCATAATAGATATGACCGCAATCACGTAGGATATAATTAGAATTGGTAGTTTATTTATTTTATCGATATCCTGCACGTTCTTTCCCATATTTGATTTTTTCTGTATAATTTTAAAAGTTCTACAGAATGATTTCAATGTACGTTTACGTTTCTTGAATATTGCTGCGTGTAATTACTTTCTTTCGTGTGATTCACATTTTTCTTGTGCATGAACACACTAATATTTGTGTAGACGTAACATGATTAGGATTGTGCATCCGTGACTGGTGGCCTACCACCTCCCCGCCACACGCCCATGCGGCGTCTTGCGTGGTATCGTGTAGATGTAGATGAACATTTGGAACGAATAGGAAAATTCTATTCTTCCCAAGTAAAATATCTCAGAACGTAAATTTTCACAAATCACATTTCGGGAATACATTATTATGTGAATCTATGTTAATGATCTCCTTTCCACATTAACATCAGATCAGGAATTGAGATCCATTGCCGGGTGCACATGCGTACTGTGGTGCAAACTGTCAGTGGTTACATTTGTATACAATTCACTAACGCGCTACTAACAAAATACTAATTCAAAGTACAGCAGAAAGTACAGTTCATCTCATGGGTAATCAAATTCACGACCGATCTGCGCCCGGAAGAAGCATGCTAAAATCCAGTCAGTAAATGTTAACAATGTCAGTAAATTAACAATGTTAAAATGTAGAAACAACACGGTGAGTTTTTGTTTTTAGCCATTGGTATTAGAACAATCAACCATTAAAAGTCAACAAAGTCAAAGTTCTGGATTGTTGAGTTTACCATGTTAATCCTCTCCATTTAATTGCCAGACACTGTTCAGGATATACTTAACTGACTTAGACCATCATCCACATGGGGATTTTGATTAAAACTCAATCATTTAAAATACGTTTTTCTACACCTTAAAATTCGCTGTTATCGTTAAAATCGCACTATAATGTACATGTAAAAATGTAAAATAAGATGCCATAAAATATTATTTAACCCATTGAATCGTTGCCATTTGTAAAAATCAAGAAAAGCGGAAAATACTTAAACAGTATCATTGCATTAGGGTAAAGAAAAATACTGATAAAAAATTGCTCGAAAATGTGAAGGGAGTACGGAAATCTTGGCAATGCAAGTGCTTCAATGCACATGTACCACTCCAGTTTTGTTCGAAATTTAATTTGGATTAAGCAGCCGTCAGATGATTGTGACGCACAATCTCTTACGCCAGCATTGCAGAAGCAGTTGACCGTAAAAGTGCTTCTTTTAATATAACATAAGTCAATTTTCAGAGTACTCAATGGTTAATTGTTGGCATTCAGAAAGTAATCTTCCTCATTGTTCAGACTTGGACTATACTAAATTTCGTGGAATATCAGAAACGCTATAATTGTAAAAATTTAAATAAATTTAATAAAATTAACAGTTACAAGCTTGTGAATTCCATAATGAATTATGGCTGTGCAATTTTACACAATTTTATTTGTAGGATTTTTCCGTATTTCACTGAACTGCAGCACAGGCACATGACTCGATGGTGGATGACTCCATGCGCTGCAGAAGCACGTGCGTGCGCTCGCGTACTGCCGCTGCTAAGTACAATTGTCTATCATTCAAATTCAAATTGGATTGTAAACACGGCTCAACTGCCTCCAAATACGTATCTCCATTCCTCATTTTTACGATATAAATACGAAGGCTGTCCAGAAAGAAAGTAATCTTCGTTATCCTATTAAATATACACTGGATACAGAAAATAATAATTTTTCATCTCAAAACTACACATCACTACTATTATTATACATTTTCGATCTACAGATTTAAACATTTGTCATATCTCTAAACAAATAAACGAATTCATTCAGCATAAAATTCTACCGCCTGAGATCGCAGCCAAACGTAGACTTGATCATCTTGAAGTTCCTCAAACAATACGGTAGCCCAACTTTTCAGTCGTAGGTTCCATGCAAATAGAGTCGTAGAAATCTGTAGAAAACTTCCTGAAGACTTCAGATATCGTAAAAGGCTGGTTTTAACAATCTTTTTCGCCAATTTTCCGGCAGATTTAAATATTTAAATTAATTAAATTGGCCGGCCAATTTAATTAATTAAAAATTAGGTGTTTAAGCACCTCGCCGGGCTAAAGGGGTGCGTAGTAGGATGGAGGGACAACCACCAGTAGCGTAGGGAGCATCGGGGGTGGATGGGGGTGCGGAGGCCCCCGGGGTGAGTGGCGGGTGCGGTGCTTCTCCAGAGAGAGCGGAGGCCACACACAATCGAGGTGCGCCCGAGTGACCCATGCGTTCGAGGGTCACTTTGGATCGTAATGCGCCATTACGGCTCCCTGGAGTGAACTCACGTCCAGTGTACTAGATAAATTATTTCTTTGGATTTACTTTGCCAAATACTGATGTATCGGTCACGCTGCATCAGTTACCCTGAATGACTCCGCCCTCATGAGTGGCACTAGAAGTGTTTTCAACAAAATTAATCTATTTTTTATTATTACATTAAGGATTATTTTTTAATGGCAGTAATGCCCCTAAAAATACCAAATGATAATACACGATACTCCAGTGAAAGTGCAAGCCCCACAAAGTCCCACAAAGCCGCACTCACGAGGGAAGGGCTGCCTGGATACTCATTTACTCCATTTGGGGGGAAATCATTGCTTCTATGAACATATGGACATAACCCCGCAAGCTGGGTGTTTGGGAATCAGGCCTCTCACATACGCTTTACGACAAGCAGTGGTTGATACATACATTTTAATATAGATTGGCTCATGCATATGTACACAGGCTCAAGCACACATATGTGCACATACATGCAAATATACACATTTAATTGAATGATGCACTTGACGCAGTCATTAAACTTTGATCTTTAAGTAAATGTATTAGGGTTCTTGGGTTCGATTTTGTTATGACCAAGTGTATCGCGAGGGGGAGGAACAACCACTTGACTTTGTCGGGGACTGTCACTCTTTTATTTTATTATCCCGGCGGTCTACCATTATGGTTTGGAGTCGTGATCATTCCCTCGGTGTCACAATAACACTCAGGTGCCCTTCACATTTCTTAGAGTCTTTTGAGTCTTGCCGCCTTTCTTGTCGAATCAAGAGGCTCACACCTCATTCCTCCGAACATATGTTACATCACTACCCTTCTCATGGAATATTTATGACAAGTCTTAAGGATTTTCACTGAGTTTTATCTCAATATTTGTTTAACATTTTCTCCCATGGATCCCGGATAATTGCCGCGTATTCTAAGTGTGGATTAACAAAAGCGAAGTAACACTTATCTCTTTAATTTTTCACTACATTTTTGTTCAACCCCTCTAATGACTCCTAGCTTTTTTAGACTGCAGATGTCGCTTTTATGGTTCCCAACAGGGGAACCATGTCGCATTCCGCCTAAAAAGGCTCTCTATAGCTGGGGCTATATGCGCCTAGAGCCGGCGCTAAGGGCCCCGCTGGCGGAACGCCGGAGCGTGGTGCTGATGGGTCATTCTGGGTCCCTCTCACAAAAATGGGATGGAATTTCATAGATGGTTTTCTTTAAGTCTGACCCGCATATTCTTATGATGTGTGTTTCTCCCATGAAATGTTTAATGTCAGTGTAACACTCATGTATTTGGCCTCTTCTGAGTTGATTAATTCGGACGCATCCATTCTATAATTTTCCTCTTTTCATTTATTCCAAGCCTTATCTGCTTTCACTTTTCATGGTATTTTTCTAATTCCCAATTTTTACCCCCTCCTATATCTGATCTAAACCATTAGAGTGTGGCACACCATCTGTCGGTCTCCTTATTTCTCTGTCAATCCCTATGTCGTCTGCAAACACTCTAAGATTGCTGCTGACGTCGGAACTAAGCTCGATAACATTTATCAAGAAAAGTAGAGGTCCTATAACTCTTCCCGGCACCATTATTGAAGTTACGTCACTCGTGTACTCAACCGGTCAAAGGCTCCTTTTTGCATACAATAAGATAATAATTACCTTATTAAGTTTGCCTTTTTCCCGTTTCAACCAAATTATATACATCAACGTCACGCCTTCCAAGTCGCCCAGAAGGTGTCCATCGTGGTGCGTTAGGCCACCGGCCTTCAGTAAATAAATTATTGTCATTGTTGTGTGTAAGTAATTCGCAGCAAGATTCACCGTCCGCATTTGTTCATAATAGTTTTCGAGGTGATCGCGAATCGTAAGAGGAAAGAAAGAGTCCCTGAATCTATTGATGCTGCAGTCATCTTACCCGCATTAACCAAAAGGCCGATATAATGAGGAACCTTCGTTCTTCCGTTGGTGACACGTCCGTCCAATGGAGAGTGTCCTGTAGCTCTCTAATAAATAGCCTTCATCTTGTCCTCCCGCTCAACCTCCATCCTAGTTCCTCTGCTCACTGTGCTACGCTCGCATTCCTAACGATTCCTTCGCAAACGTACTCGTACCTCAGCTGCATCTTTTCTGTCTCCTTAATCGACTCTTTCTCCAACGAATCCCAAACGGTATCATCCCAAGGGCGGCCTTACCAACGCATATTAAACCTCTGCGCTACATTTCATTTTGCTACAACTCATCGAATAAATCTATGATTCTTCAAGGCGACCCCATATACCTTCCTAACGTGATCGCCGTATGATGATCATGCAGTAATTTTCCCAATTAATTGAAGGTAGATTTAAATCCTCTGCGCCAATAGTTATATTTGGCTACTAAAAATAAAGAATATATATTTAAAAAATATATAAAAATATATATATATATATATATATTTTTTATAAAGAAAATATATTTGTGTGGGTCGCGGTGGTCTAGTGGGTAGAGTGTTGGACTACTGACCGGAGGGTCCCGGGTTCGATTCCCGGGGAAGGCACTCTGGACACCTGCAGCTTCACCCAAGCTAGTTGATTTTTCGGGTACCAGATCTTCCTGGGAAACCATAACCGGCACAGGGAAAGGAACTGGCCCCCCTACCCTGATGTGTGAATTTCACAAGCCGTCGGGCTGGGTGAACTCTACCATCACCTACCAAACCGACCTTCGGGTTGATTACTGTGTTTATGGTTTATATATATATATATATATATATATATATATATATATATATATATATATATATATATATAACTTTTGGACGGCACAATAGAACACAGAATAAAACAGATAACACGTAAAAGGACACTCACACTGCAGATGATTTAAGCTTTCGGCCTACTCCGAGGCCTTCTTCGAGGGAAGAAGGCCTCGGAGTAGGCCGAAAGCTTAAATCATCTACAGTGTGAGTGTCCTTTTACGTGTTATCTGTTTTATTCTGTGTTCTATTGTGCCGTCCAAAAGTTATATTGCTCTCGTGAGTACTTCCGCATCATCTATATATATATATAACACAGCTGCATGTCTGGATCTACCAGCAAATATTTTTCGCTTAGCTCCTCAATACCTGGTTTAGGACGTAGTTTATGTAGCCATAATGTTTCTAAAATTTTGTTTTCCTATTATTTCTAAATTTTCCAAGATTTGACGCATCGCCTCACGTACCACCTATGCTAAAAATCTGAACGTGTTCGTGTATCCTAGGAGCACCAACTTCGATGTCTCGTATTATGAACCTGGGAGCGATCGAAGAGTTATGAGAAGGCATCGCTCAAATCAAAAAAGTCTGGTCCATTTTTCTGACCCTCCCCTAGACTCTCCTCAAGACTCCAGACGAGTCCTCTGCAGTCAATTCGCGACGCGACTCTACACAAGGATAATTTAACGGAGACATTCACCTCCGCCTCAACCCGTTTCACCCCCGAGAGCACCTCCCTCAAGGAGCACAGAAATCACGTTGCGAGGCGTCGTTTTTCCCCACAAGAGATAGAATTCGTAGTGGCTTGGAGGAACCCGCATCCCCGACCTCAACCTTAACTGCCTGTGTCGCCCGGTATACACCAAAACGGTAAGAATCCAACGTCTCCCTCCAGATGGACTCAACCTCGCAGGGAGCAAATTACCACGGCGGAAGAATCTACCAATAGTATTTGCTCCATCGGTGACGCAAAAAAACGAGGGTGGGGTATGATGGACCACAACTCGAGTTGACCCCTTTGCGGCGTGTGAAATTCACACAATATAATCATCATCGGTAGATTTGCCCATACAAAGTAAGTCTTTGAAGGTTTCCTTGACGTTTTACCTTGACTTCTCCTTCACCTATTTTATTAATGCCTTCGCCAACCCTTCGTTTTTTCCACCCGCCTCCATGCCACGTCCAAAAATCCTATTTTTTCTCTTCCTCTCCCTCGCTTACGCAACAACTCCTTTCTCCGACGGGTATGAACCTCTGATAACTTTTAAACATCTTCCCTAACTGTTTTATCTGCATTATTCGGATTTTCAAACTTCGTCGTTAGTCTCCATCATTCACTCCTCCTCCAAACCTACATCTCATTATGACTCCAATCTGAGGTCATCCTCTTACCTCAAGGAATAGGTTCCGTATCCTTACGCTGTGGTTCATACAATGCTAAAATTTTAAATGCTCTTGAACTGAGACATTGTATTCGCCAAGAAAATGCATTCAGACAATTCCAGTTGCTGTAAGTTTTGAAATTTGGCGTGAACGTATTTGGTGTGACCACCAGTCCGACGCCGCTGAGGCAAAATGCGACCGCTGTTGTTGGTTGCTTGAGGAACAACAACAAAATGACGACAAAGTCTCCCTCACCAGCAGAGAGCGCCATTGGTGCGCTTTCATTGCACCCGTCGAAGGAAGATCCCCGAAGATCACTCCCTTTTTTTAATTATCGCAAGGGTACGCCCTTTTGTGCGCCCTACATATTATCATTCATTCCCTTCTTCGACTTCCCGCTCTCCCAACGGGCTCCCTTCCCTATTAAGGGCCCCCCTTGTCAGCATCCCACTCCATCACCCAATACGATCTTCTCCTTTTCGCTCTCCAGATTTCACCAGCGCCAGGCAGCTACATATTCCTCCACATTCTTGCACCATTTTTTAAAACTTCACCACTGTTAACCTTTCTCTCTCTCTGCCCTAATAACTTCTTAATTCTTCTCCACACCCACATCTATCCTCTTCCTCTCTCACCTCAAAGACCAGGGGTCAAGTCTTTGCCAAAATACGCTCCATAATAGTCTTAATAACAGAATAAGAGAGTGAATTATGCAGTAAATCTTCATGACTTATGCCACTAGGCATTCCCCACACACGTAGTTGTAGTATCCTTCATAGTCTACATTTACATGGCACTGTGCAAGCCACCGCTGTGGGTGTATGGCAGGTGATTCCACACCAGGCACGAGCCATCAAAGTTTAAGTTTTACTTAGCTCTTTCCCAAGAAAAATGTTAAATATTTTGACTAATTTGTAAATACGCTCGTAGGTAAATGTATTTTTTGCGTTAATAATAGCTAAGTTTCTCTTGACGGAGAAATTCCAACTTGGGACACTCCGCCATCCCATACATTGAGAGGGTAATATTTTAAATCAGTTCACACAGCTGATAAACAGATCTTGCTTCATACACTGGCTCTTTGAAGATACGCAGCTGCCGGGAGATGGAGAGGCCGGAAATGTAATCCGCCGCTACATCTAGCGGCGGATCATAAAAGTGCTAGGGCAACTGGCTTGTGAAGCCGTGTGGCATGTATATCGAGCCGTGTAGGGTGTTCCACGGCCACAATGAATATACGTATCATTTGTTGTTATGGAAAATATAAACCTAATACACACACTATCCAGAAGAAATGGCAATGAAAGAGGAACTTCATCGGTAACTCTTGCACCTGCCATGACGGAACTCAATGCTGATGCTCAATGCTCGGTGATTTACAAAGGATGTTCTGAATCACGCTGGATACAAGGCAACTGTGTTACTACTGTGGCCAAGGAGGCAGCCCTGGCATGAAAGCCAATGCATAATCAAGGCATTTTCGCAACTTCTCAGCAAAACGCTTCGAATACGTAATAACGCTCGTTTGCGAAAAGGTAGAAGTATTCATAAATGGCATGCTGGAACGGAACCTGAACTGTTTACGTCCTCAGGTACCTACTTACTTCGTTAGAAAACCACAACATTATTCAGATTTTGCTCTTTATTTTTTATTTTATCCAGGAAAACAAAATGATTGTTCATCCTTGCAACTTGGATTAAAAAGGAGAATTGCTAATCAAAAGACAATTTGCCAGGAAATTTCACAGTCTTACTAGGTACAAACATTCTTCTCACCGAGAGATTTTCGAATGCTAGCAGAGATTGAGGCCGTCCAAAACCTCATTTCGATCTTGGATTAACTAATCCATTTTGCCGATAACGTGTAATACTATGTCGAGTGAACATGGTGAATCACTTCGCCAAAGATAAATAATAAATACTACGTCAAAATACCAATTTGAATGCCAAAAGCTACAATTAGTGCTCTCCAAAGTTTTGTATCAAGTATGACTGCGCCTTTTCTCGCAAATAATTGTATTTTAATCAGCTATTTGTTAGAAAAGATGAATATGAAAAAACTTAATGTACCCTCAATAAGGCAATATTGATGTTGCCAAGTATGAATGTAGCTTTTTTATCTCGAAATAATCAGCGCGTAATAAAGGGCACTCATTTAAAAATGGGCAAATTATTCAATATGGCCAGTTAATAAGCACAAGAGCACCGTATATTGAACATTAATTAAAATGACTGGGCTAGAATAACAGTTAAAACAATCAGACACTTTGATTTCAATCAAGCGCCACCTCACTCAGCGCTGGAATATTCTTAAAAACTGGGTTTAATCCCCCCGGAGTCGCCTATAAAGCAAAAAAGATCCAGCAAGGATTGAATTCTTGGCATCGCACGGTGACAGTAAACAATTTAAATCAATGCCATTAAAAACATTCAAGCATGCTGCGCAAGAGTTTCTGAATGGGTATATATTGCTGTTAGACACCACCTCTTGATCACCGGGGGTGTAACTCAGTGGTAGAGTGTCTGCTTCGCATGCTGAAAGTCCTGGGTTCAAATCCCAGCACCTCCACAATATTTTTTACATTTTTATTCCTTTGAAGAGGGTACTTCGCGATTAATTTTTTTCGTTGCGTTTGTTGGGTCCGAGGAAAAATGTTTTTTTTAAGAAATATCGAATTTCTTTAATTTGTGATGAATCACCCTATTCGTTCGCTGTGTTGAGTTCTTCTGCCACACTAAATGGAAAATGATGATTGAAGTTGAGTAATGAGAATTTTAAAATTTGGAGAGGAAATATTTCTATTTTGTTTCGTTAAGAAACCACTTTATCAACAAGTTCTTGAAATATATACTAGAAGGGCAGTTTCCTCAATTTTATTATATTCTCGCTCATTATTGTTACCACATGGATACACTAATGATATTACAAGTTCATTTAGAAAAATCACGACCACTAGTCCTAAAATTTAAATTTTACCTCTTTAATCATTACGTATATCTTGAGACCCGTCTTTTGAGTCTGACGTCCCGAGCTTAAATGTCTAATATTTACGGATACAGCTAAATGATCTCGATATCCCTATCATTTTTTACTGGTTTTCCGAACAGACCAAAGGCTGGATAATAAAATAAATCCACTTACTTTTTGCGTTACACATGCAAAAGTAGTCCTGAATGTCGTAGGATCAATTTTGCGTGTATTACTGTTACTTAAAAATGCATTTTTTTTATCAAATTGAATCCAATCGAGTAGTAATTAAGAACGTGTTAATTACAATCTTCATCACAAACGTTTAATATATTCAAATCAATATCCTTGAAAGTGCAGTTATATTTTTAATTTGATTCATTTCAAAAGTCAGTTTTCAAACTTGCAATACAAAACCCTTCCGTTCGGCTAAAAAGGGAACGCTTTTAATGCGAATAACCTACATGAAGCCATCAAGAGAGTATCTGCGTAAAAACTTGAGTGGAAGAGCGGCGATTAAATTTTAGCACTTTAACTGAAAGAACTGGGAGCACACAACTGGATACTGACACCGATTCTTTTTGAGTTCTTTCGAAATTAGTGCTGAAATCTCGATCGACTTCTGACATGTAACGCTAATCACTCCGGATGCTGATTTCGATAAAAATATATGGATACATAAATATATATATATATATATTTCTATAAATATATATATAAATATAATATATATATAACATAAACACAGTATTCAACCCGAAGGTCGGTTTAGTAGGTGATGGTAGAGCTCACCCGTGTACCAAGCCCAACGGCGTGTGAATATTCACACATCAGGGTAGGGGGGCCACATTGTACAATAACAAACATAAACACAGTTATCAACCCCAATGTCGGTTTGGTAGGTGATGGTAGAGTTCACCCAGTACTAAGCCCATCGGCTTCATGTGAAATTCATATATCAGGGAATGGGAGTCTGTTCCTTTCCCTGTGCCGGTTATGGTTTCCCAGGAAGATCTGGTACCCGAAAAATCAACTAGCTTGGGTGGAGCTGCAGGTGCCCAAAGTGCCTTGCCCGGGAATCGAATATATATATATATATATATATATATATATAAATCCTGGATAAAATGTAATGTTAAAGGTGCGGTTGGTAATCTTAAAGTGTAATTGTATATAAGAGCATTTTGTCTCATACGTATCTGTTCTTGTGTATGTATGTATGTGCATTGAAAGAGTGACCGTTGACCAGAATTTACCGTTGCCACCAGGACAATTTCCTAATTGCAACGAGGTTTATGTAGTATTAATAATATCCCAAAAAGTTCTGTTTTTTTCACTATCCGCCTGAATGCTTGAACAGAGAGCCTGGACTGGCTGGATTCGAGCCCAGAATTCTCGCATCTGTAGCCAAGCAGGATACTGCGCTCAGCAGGCGGTCTAAAATATATCATAACATCTAATGAGCGCATTATGAATGAAAAATGCATCAATATGTCGGCAAAAATGCAGAATTATTTCTAATTTTAACCTTGCGCTGTCGAAGTTTAGTTTAGAACTCGATTTTCAGATTCGCACTACTGGGCAGCACGGTTGCCTACACGTAGTAAAATGAGCTTTCAAGTGCACGACTGTTAACTCGAATCCCAGTTATAACCGGAGACCAGTGGGGAACTGCGGGAAGGGAGCCCTTCCCCTCTGAATGAGCATACGTTTTTCGTGAGCCAGATGACGTCTCTCGCGAGAACTGCGCTCCCTCACAATCTGCCAAACGCCAAATCGTACCTCGTGCCGGCGGGTCTGATCAGTGCTGATCAGTGTATGGTTGATAATGTTAGTTCCACATTACATAGTATCGACCGATTATGCTAATCGGTAAAAACCGTGTGATTAAAATGGTGAATGGAAAATTACGTAGCCGTTCAGCATGATGCACGCACAGTGACGTTGAGCAATGAGTCGTCATTTTGTTTTTGTCGATTAGACGCGCTGAAGAGGAGACAAATTTCGAATTCGCGGCTTCCCTTCCGCAAATGATGCGAACTCTTCCCATTCTCGTGTCATCCACCTGAAGATGGCGCGAAGTGTTGAAACCCGGATCGTGTGAATGAAAATACTATTGTGGAAATCACAATTGTTAATTATGATTTCTCTCCATTATGGAAAGTTTCCACAAGGAATACCGTTCATATTATCATCATTAAAATATACACGTGCAGATAGCCAGTGGCAGGCGTCCACAAATCGTTTGAATCACAATCTAGCCTGTTTTTCTGAAACAATAGCATGAAACATCTGGACACTAATCTCCATCACAAAAAAATATCATCTCATTAACAATAGATTCTCATTCAATAATAAATAAAACTTACCTGTTATACACAAACCTAATATTAAAAAAGTAATTATTCGTTTATTTACTTATCAACAAAAAATTAATTATAATTTAAGAACAACTGTGAGATATATGTATAAATTATTCGCATTGCAAAAAATCGCTGCGGCTAAGTTGAGCCAGAGAATTCGCACAAATGAACAAATGGCGGAGCATCCCCACGTATTTTTCATACATACATTTTCCAAGATGTTAATTTATTTGTCGATATAACGAAAATTTTATTTGGAAAACGAATGTGCGATACTTATTCAAAGATTGTTTAAGGGTCTTATTGATCAGTCTCATCACTTGAATTTATTGACCCACATTCGATGGATTAGGGAAACTCTCGAAACCTAAACCTTCACTGTCGGTACCAAAAATCTGTCCTTTTTCCATCAGCGGTAATTTTATACGAATAACTATATCATTTGTTATTAATTTAAGATATATGAGCTTTCCCTGACGTATCTGCAACTATTTCAGTATTTTATGTCTCCGTTAAGAGCTGAATATTAACAAACTTGGCGTTGACACGAAAATATTCTTAGGTTTTCCAAAAAACTCCATCTTGACAAGCCATCGTCACGCAAGAAGTAGCGGCATAATTCTTTCTCTGGAACCGTGCTTAGCGACATGATTTGGGAATTTCCTATCCAAAAATGGTTGCATGGAATGGAACTCACAAGGAGATACAATAAATCATTGACAACTAAATTGTTGTTCGTTGTTACGTTGTCCAATGGGCTGTTTAACCGTATTCATTACGGCACAAAATATACACGCTTTTTTATTTGAAAAAAACCTTGGATTTCTTCACTGATAGCGTCGAAACCTGGTCAGCCGACCCCACTTACAAAGTTTAATCACTCAAATGGACATCGCCGCCAGCATCACAGCTTTTTTTTTACCATGTTATTGCATATGCATTGTATTGATTCATAATTTGCCAGCGGTCTCCTATTAAAGCAACGCTCAAAAAATGAAACCTTTAGGAGCAACACTACTGGCAGACCTCGTACCTTATGCACAACGAAGGACCTTTGAATCTAACGTAGCTTAGCGAGTTACGCGGAACCTTTTTCACCAGAGACCATACGTAACTCAGACATCAGCGCAATTAGGCGCCGAGTGGATTGTCCGGTAAGGCTAGCAGGGAAAGCACAGAGGCGTTGTGTGGCCTAAGAATCCACTTCGAAGGCGAGTGGACCGGCGTTAACATGCATCGCAACCACGCAGTTTCATTATCATTCTCGGAGAGGCTCGACTCTTGGATGGAGTAGGGGCCGTCCCAGTCGCTCTATTCGAGAGAGATCGATTATTTCGGTCAAATCGCCGTCGGATCGATCAAATAAACAGGATATACAGACAGCCGCACTTTTATTATTCGTTGGCTTCGAACATTTTAAAAAGCATTGATTAATCTCATTATTAATTTTTAGCAAAACGGTTGAAAAGGGTCGCCGCAGTTCTCAGCGCAGCAACTATGTTGATGGTGGTAATCAGCCCGTGCAGATATGATTCAATAAAAACCAATTGATTTTATACAATTCGAACACTATCGAGACCAAAACCAGTTTGATATGCGAGCCAACACCTTCCCCGCTTAAAATCGATCGTCAACAGCTCGACGTGGTCGTCGACAGGTTTGTCGACAGGCGTGGGTGGGAGAGAGGGGGATTCCGAGGCGAAGCACGAGAGTCTTTGCGTGTGCGCTGGCGGAAACTCCTCTAAATGTCAAATGAGGGCAGCACTCTTTCTCGCCCTTGTCTCGGAATGCTAATACGGGATTCATTATCGTCGAGTGAGTAATGAATAGGAAGGATGAACGCGCATTCCTCCCCTTCGCCCGATCTCCCTCTCTCTCTCGCTGAAGTGGAATTCCCGCCACACCTGCTCGCGGGGGCCGTCGCTCCGCCTTAGGCATGCGGGAGGGAGGCAAACGTTCTCCCGGGAGCGATGCATTCGGTGTGGGGGATTGGGGGGGGGGAGTTGGGGGGAGAAGAACTTACTGGCGCACTTCCTTCGCGCACAGGGTGGCGGAGGGAGAGAAACGCAACTTTTTGAAGAGCCAAGGCACGGATGGATGCATGGCAAGACTCCAGCAATTCAAGCGCGCCAAAATAGCTGCGCAAACATTTTTGCGCAATCTCCATGGAGACCGCAGAACTTAAAATGTGAGCGGGAGAGCATTTATCGCGTTTATCTCCTTTCGACGAAAGGCAAGAATGGACGCTCAGAGGCGAGCGTGGGCAATGGAGCACATGCGACAAACGGGGAGAGCAGAAAAAGCCTCGTTCGGAAGAAATTGTAGACTTGGAAGTAGCACAATGCAGTCGCGAAAAATAAATTTGGAAAACCCTTTCTAGTAGTTTCATCCGACGGATGGCGTACTCACACAAAGTGCTCTCCACAAAGAACCTCAAGTAGGGATCGGGAGACCGCTGAACAATATTTGTTGTCTCCAGGAGTTGAACCATGACCCTCTCGGTGGGAAGCCTATACGTTAGCCACCATAAAATCCCGATCCCTGGAACCCTTTCTAATTCTACTTCAACATTCTTCATTACGAGCATTTGGGGTCGCAAATTTTCAGCATCTTCAGGATCTATAGGGTGACCACGACAACGAAGGCAGTGCAATTGAGCATACAGAAGTGGTAGCCCGCTCATAAAAAAAATCGTGACATAAAAAGCGCTCTTTTTTTATCGCTAAGTGGTGCCACGCAGAAGACGTTTCCCTAGAACAAAAAAATAGTCGACGATGATAGGTTTGTTGCCTTGGACGATCATAAAGTAAAACGTAAAATCTCCAAATAAGTCATTCGGTAAAATATATAAAACTGATATTATATTTAGGCCCGATATTGATTGCTACAAGCACGCGATCTTGCTGCAGTTTGCACCAAAATCGAGTACAAAATACTTTTGCAAGTGCTTGACAGTGAAATTTGATTGGAGAAGGTCGATCTGAGTATGTTCAGTGGATTTCGATACTAAACAAGACGTGGAGAGAGACCACTTCAGCGACCTACGCGTCGGTCGTCGCAATATTCTGCAGCTGCAGCCTCACAACAGAATAAAAAGCATGTCATTTAATATTATACCGCGAGGACATCTGACACTCCTCGGCAGCCCTTCAAACTCCAGAACGAAGTCTTACTATTCGAGAAGAACGAGCGGCAGAACTATTGGTTGTTTGATTGGAGCGGGTCGTTCGCAGCCAAGGGTAGTGTTCGTGCATTACTTTGCTTTACCTGTGACTGATCAAAACAATATTTCCGATACTGTTTTCTCAAATTACCGAAACAAAGTTAAGAGCGATTGTTTAGAAAGAAATACAAGGGCAATCGGGGCTAATTGAAATCCCACCATTAAACATCCAAAGTAAAATGATGAGGAAATCATCCAAAGTAGTGAGTTGTCGTAAATTGTCTCCCACCAAAAACCTCTGTTATCAACCCGAAGGTCGGTTTGATAAGTTATAGAGAGTAGAGCTTACCTAGTACTAAGCCCAACGGCGTGTGAAATCCACCCTTGAGCTATGTTAAGGGGGGACAGTTACTTTTCTGGTGCTGCTTATGGTTTCCCAGGAGCATCTGGTGCCTCACAGTCTGGATAAAGCTGAGTGTGTCCAGTGGTATCACCTGGAATCAGAGGCAAGAAGGAACAGAGTAATTACAGATCTATTCCCGCCGCATGATGCAAGGCCATGGAACATATAGTTGTTGGTTCGTTAGTGAGACATTTGGATATTCAAGACTTATTGATGACAAAACCAGCACGGTTTCCGAAAGGGTAAATCTTACGAGAAACAACTTGCGCTTTTTGCTCATGATATCTTTGGTTCGGGAGAGAGCAACGTTCCAGTGAACAAGGTTATTCTAGAATTTAAAAAAGCTTCCGAGAAAGTATGTACATCATAGTAAACTAGTCATAAAGCTAGAAGCCTATGGCATAGAGAAAAATATCCTGAGCTGCATTGAAGACTTTTTGAATGGCATATACAAAGGGTAGTCATAGATGGTTTTAGCTCTAATGCAGTCGACGTTACTTCGGGTGTTCCAAAGGGAAGTGTCATCGGATCTCTCTTATTCGTTATTTACGCCAATGACATGAACGCCGTGGTTAATATTAAGATATGTTTATTCTCCGACGATGCAGTGGTCAACAGAGATATGCGTAATCCTGAGGATAAAGTAGCTTTAGCAGATGATCTAAATGTTATACAACGCTGGTGCGACACTTGGCAATTATAATTATACTTAAAAAGGTGCGTAGTGTTGAATTGTTGGAATACAATTGGAGCAGTTCCCTCCCGAACGCCTACTGTATCAGGAATGCCGAAATAGAATATGTAGACTCGATTTAATACTTAGGCGTTACTCTCACCCACGGCCTATCCTGGGTGAAACACATACGGGGAATATGAGGGCAAACTAACAAAAATTAGGATTTATAAAAAGACTACCCGGTAAATGTGATGAAAAGGTCAAAGAGAAATTCTTCCGCTGGTTAGGAGTCATTTAGAATACGTATGCTGCTAGTACTCGTAGATGGGAACCCCATGAAGTTGAATTAATTCTCAAATTGGATCGCGCGCAACGTTTAGGAGCTAGATTTGTAAAACTTTGTTATGATAAGCAGAGTAGCGTATAAATATTACTATCGGAGGTAGGTTGGGATTCACTCACGGAGAGAAAGTTAAATGACAGATTAAATGTCTTGCATAAATTGGAAGGGTGTTCTTAAGGGATGGTTTTGAAAATGACTTATTAGCCCCATCATATTACGGTAGGAGAGATCAGGTAAATAAAATTAGGGAGATTAAATATAGAAAATATACGCCTAAGATATCACTTTACTACGAGCGATAAGGGATCAGAAAAAGTGGTGTCTTGCAGGATTCTATATGTTAATAAAATGAATAACAATAAACAAAACTCCGTTCAATAACCCAGCGCTTCACCAAATAGGCTATCATGGCTTCGTATTTGCTCATACTTAGCAAAATTGGTGACTTTACATAAAAGTATATCAATGTAGAATAGTGTGAGATACTAAGGTGCTTACATTTTAGATAATGAATAATTTAGGCATTGAAATTTGAAGTTAAAACTGACGAAACACGCACGGGTAGGAAAACATTTGTTACAATGTAGTAATTTGCCGCTCAAAACTCAGTTAATAAAATGGGGCAGGTATTTCAAGAAGAGGCTCTAAAACAGGCCCTAGCATACAACACCAGAATGAGAAGCATCTCAATCCAACCACCTATAACGTATACGGTAAGCGTCCAAGAAGTGATGAGATGTCAAGAATACTTTCCGCAGGCGTCTCGCAGCTTACATTTTCTAACTTACTCGAAAACAATTGCATATTGCAACTTCGTGGAAGCCTACTGGGTGGTGAGGCTGCTGACGAGAGAGTCCCGAGTTCAAATCCAAGACAATGCCTCTGGACAAACACATTCAGGCGGTGCGAGTTTCTGGCCGTCAGAACTCGTCGCCAGGATCCCCTCGTGAAAGTCGCCCACGGAAAAACGTGGAGAAACCCTTTTTTCACGAATTCCCAACTATGAAGTGTGTGGATCCACCTGATGACTTGGTTCTCACACTGCCCCCCAGATCGCGTTTTCCTAAAGTGGAACCTATATTATCTGCCTCTAGACAACTTCGCAGGGCAATGGAGGTTGCAACGAAATTGCCGCACTTTCCATACCGAGCGTTCGTTCTCCCCTCGTCCGACACACAATCATATCGAACCTATGAGGCAGATTAAATTTATTTAAAGTAATAATGAGGGTGTGGAATCGGTTCAAATTTCGGGTTTCGCAGAGCCTCTCCAGTTGCACGCGAGGTGTGTGGATGAGCGTTGTTATGTTGCAAAATTATTGGCGACGGGCTGCCTTTAACACGACAAACTCGACGTCGGAGGTGTTTAAGAGTATGTGTAAACTGAGAAGAATTTACCGTTGCCCCTCGTTCCAGAAAACTAAACTAAATAAACTCCGTTAGCATCCCAAAACACAGTCAAAAGAAGTTTTTTTTGCGAATGGTTGTCATTTGAACTGTTTCGCCTGAGGAGAAGACGGATTTCGATATTCAGCGCCCTGTCTTTTCTCTTCCGGATCGTAATAGTGGACCCATGACTCATTCCCAGTCACAATATTCAAAAGAAAGTCGCCTCCTTCGTCACGGTAGCGCTGCAAAAGTTGCTCGCAGCATTTCAATTGACGCTGTTCGTTCTCGTCTGTGAGACGGCGTGGTAACCATCGTGAACAGATTTTACGGTATCCCAATTGTTCAATAGTGAAGCGGACACGTTCCTTGGATGTTCCAATATGGCTTGCGATACGCTTTTGAGTGATTCACCGGTCATTTTGAATCAAATCTTCGACGAGTTTCGATGTTTATCGTCTGTGGCAGTGATCGGACGTCCGCTGCGTGTTTCATCAACAATTATGGCTTTTCAAGGCTCGCAATCACGAAATGTTGCTACTCATCGATTTACAGTAGACCTATCAACAGCATTGTCACCATAAAACAGCCTTTAGACGACGATGAATCTCAGTAGGAGTCACTTTTTTTAGCAGTTAAAAATTCGATAACAGGCCGCCGTTTAACCCGCGTTGGCATAACACTAGAACATATCTCCATACTTCCGCTTCTCAAAATACACTGGATGAAGGCAACGACCTCAAACGTGCGCATGCCCATTTAGGGGGAATGTTACTTCCACGTGCCACCTGGCGCGCTTCTGAAGGTTATTTGGTTCGCGCTCTGCAAGCATGTGTGCATAACTGTTCAGCCTACCCTCGTATATTCGATACCATGTACTCTGTATAAAATGCCGAATTTTCAGCGCTCACCCATAGTTTCGTGGAGAGACTACTGAAATTTTGATATTTAGGAAAACTTTATATTCATTTATGAAATTCAAATGTATTCCTTCATTGAGTTCTCTTACGTCTTTGAGCCATGGCCGGTAAGATTAACCAAGGGGAATAGGAGGGGATCGTCCCCGCCTCACTCTTTGATGTGAGAGGTCTGTCTGAAGTATCGCTTCATCGGTCGCCATGGAACTAATGCCCATTATTTCGACTACTTTTTAGTGTCCATTTTTAACGTCTTCCCTTAAATTTAGCTTTTTAGAGGAATTAGTTATTTCGTACGTTTGAAAAATTGTTGCCATGGAATTGTTTGAAAATAAGTCCTTGTTTTAATTGGAACATATTTTTCTAGTTTTAATTATTAATGGTATTCTACCGGTTAAGGTAGGTTTTGGATGAACACGGCTAAAACAATTGTACAGCAGTTTTAGATACTTGTCTCTCCTAAGAGAAACACAACCTGGCATTAGACACATGCAATTCCGCATACCTGCGAAAATTTTTCCTCAAACCTCAATATGCTCTTACACAAATTTGAGACCAAAGCCGAAACGTTTCCGCTTTACAGAAACAAAGAAACAGTTCAAGTTATTTGATTACAAACATTCCAACAAAATGGGTGTGATAATTATTCAAAAGCATGTCATTTGGTAGACCGGGTGTCACAGTAGTCTCCTCTCGCCTCTTTCTCTTTCCGTGATTGTCATTCTTTCCACGTTGCCCTTGGCTGCAATTCCCAGCAGCGTGTCTCGTGGAGAGTACTTCAGCGGAAGATACAGAATACCGTTCAAAGTGCCCAACCAAAAAGTGCTCTGATTTTGCCGTTCCTCACGCAAAAAAATAGTTTAAAACCATACGCTTAAGTTAAAAAAAAACCCGCAAGGTTCCAAGTGAACATTCGTGGGCACGAATTTTCTCAAGAAATCTGGGAAAATCTAGAAAAAAATACTTTCCTTTCTGCGTATGATCTTAGTCTACTAGTGAGAATGCTTAGAGCCGTGGAGATAATGCGGCGAGTGGTTCGACACACTAGAATCTCAAACAGTTCAAACGGTGTCGCAACAGCCATCTGAAGGGAATTATTCCGATATGTTTCAAATGCAACCAACCCCCTTTAGTACATTTAGGTTTGAAGCCCCCAAGCGTAGGAAATGTTGGCTGCCGGCCTGATCTAGCTGACAAAGTAATCAAGTATCGCGCCTTGTTTTTCGCGTCCGATTAAATAACCAGGATGATCTGAGATTTAGAATGTATGCACCGATTTGTTGTGTTGATCCAATTAACTAGGCAACACGAAAGGCCGAGGGCTATCAAAATACACTCCTCGTTATATTTCAATGGCCCCGGGAAACTGGTAGGTCTACGGATTTCAAGTCAAATATACTCCGATAAAACGCGATTTCACTAGTTTCATATTGATATGCTTAGATCCACCACTGATGAAAAGAAAAAAACAAAGGGAGCTTTCTTTACATACATTTGGCAAATTAATTAGCGAAAAAGTAATGTAAGCAATAAAATTCGCACAAGCTGAACTTGGAGTAGGATATATTCAATCATAATCCTGACACCCCTGGTACCTATATAATTTAGTAATCGATTATTAGGCGAATTTTCCACTTTAGTTTACATCCATAATTGAAAATGAAGAACTATAAAGTTCCCACCATTGATCATTCAAAATTCCAATTGTGGCTAATCAATCAATCACGTAACCTGAAGAAGTATAATCTACATTTTTTCTAATCACCTTAGCTTCAAACATTTTACATGAAACAGTGGCAGAACGACGCGCACCCTTGCGAGTGATTAAAGGCGGGATTAAAGACAGTATCCGTGAGGAAATCCGCTAAGCTAATCCTTGACACCACCCTTATTTCAACGTGAGCTCAATTCAGAAAAACATTCAAGAAGGGGCTAATACAAGCAAACAGAGATGCTAATTTCCTGTCACAACAGGGAAGGAAAAACAAGCCGATATACATTCATTATTCTGTAGACCTGTTGGCAATTCTGCTGATACCGGTGGATTTCCATATGGATAGATAAATATTGGAATGATGTTTGGAGATCTTGAAATGCTGAAAGCCTAATGACACGACTAAAATTAAGTTAAAAAATTTGCGAGAGATTTCTGAACTATTTCCTCCATCTATAACGGCACTTTCAATTCTTTCTCCTTTCTAGAACTGCTCTGGTATTTTCCCCACATAATTGCCGATAAGTACAAATACATAGGTAATAAATACAAACGTAATAAATGTGACATGATAAGCAAAAAACTAGGGCGTGATGGAAAAGTCAAGAAAAGGATCAAGGAGAATGAAACCTAAACGAGGTCAATCTATAGAAACGTGCAACTTCCACTTGAAATGGTATTATTGGATGATGCTGTTTTAATACCGCAGTACCATCATTTTAATGTTGAGAGACTACAGGAAAAAATCTAAATAAATCATTAATTTAATTCCAGCCACTTTTACTTGTTACTTCTTGCAATGATTGTTATCGAACGAATAGAAAAGCTATTAATTTCAACAGGTTCGATCAAAAACAGTGATCTATGCATATACAAGTCAATTTAAGTAACAACAGTTAATGGCCGACCTTCACACGTTCAAAAATTAAATAAATAAAAGAGAAACATTACTGGTGTTCTTGTAACGTTTCTGTAGAAGATCATGGTGATATAAATTTTTGTACCGTACCGTGTGTTTTCTGATTCACGTTCCTAAGGTTATTCGATAAACGTTTACTTTTCTATTGGCACTAGATACGATTTGAAATAAAAACTAATTCATTATGCATAATTCAACTGACCTTTGAATAATAAACTCATTCTCCAAAAATCTCTGATATTTTAGGAGAGTCTGGATGATGATAAACTCCCATTGTATATCTAGAGCAGTCAAGTATCCTACAAAAAGTAACGCACTTTTCACGAATCCGTGGGACCACATTTACTCTTTCTCAAGCATAAAACTTTTATACTCCTGAGCGCTACTTTTTTAAAATAAGCGAAGGTGGCGCTGCGTTTGAGGTACTAACTCTTGAGCACAGCTGTTGCATTTCTACATAATGTGAATTTGCTGACACTTTCGCCATCTGTTGAGTGTTGTGTTAACAATTACCTGATTGTCTTTCAATTTATGTAATAATCGATATTATGCACAGATTTCCTCATATATTAGAAAAAACTAATTTCAAAAAAGAATTTAAGATAAAATTTTTCGCAATAACCAAATAAAATTGTCTTGAAATAAATTTTCATGCAAAATGTGAAAGTGAAAGAATGCACTCATTTTTCACTGCAACTTCAAATAAAGATAGAACTCTTTAAAAGAGAAGAAGAAAAAATGCACAATAAACATATCGTTAAATTATAACCATGTCGATTAAACGATTAAACTCGCTGTGTATATTAACCAAGCTCCTTTAAAGGACGTTTTGCTGGTCAGCGATTCTTACTCCCAGGTTTCATCTGTGACGTCATCATCTAAACATCGCTCAGCTGAGGGAAGGTGTCTGTACTGTTGACTCTGTGAGTGGATATCTTGGCAATCGCGCAAGATTTCTTCGGAAAAGGGACTGTACTCCCAAAAATTTCATCACGGCGACCCTTTAGCAAGCCTGGCCTCGAGCGGGGAGTCAGACGACGGTGGGCTAGCTCCGCCACCGCGCAAAAAACAACGTACTTTGGAAGCTACAATGCAGCAGGCAACGAATGGCTGTGCGCAACACAATGGAGCGTCTGAGGGTCAACAAGCATCCTCCAGTCACCAAAATGGATCGGATATACATGGAGCGAATAATGCTGTCAACGGAGAAACTAATGGAGATATTGCCCCTAAGATAATAGACAAAACCAACCAAGACATCGTTCGACTGATCGGCCAACACCTCAAAAGTATTGGCCTTAAGTATGTATATTACCAGTTTTCCATGGGAAACTCTAGGGTACGCTTAAAAATTAATTCAGCTGTTCATGAAAATTTATGTCGTGCAATATATGGAATAGATTTTTGCTAAGTCATTGTTGGTCAATTTTAGACGGCACAAAAGCATTTTGTTGACAAGTTTTTTTTATGATTGGAAACATTGTATGTAAACAAACATCGAATATTTGTTTGTGTATGTGAGTCGAAATTACCATCATGTCCTTGCGGATAACTGTGGTGAACTAAAGATCTAAGCCTGAAAATGTTGTGTTTGGTACGTATATGGTAATTTTTGTTTGGAAGGTATGTGATTGTGTGATGAATATTTTAAAATGCGAGTATTTATGGCTGTTGAAATTCATGCTTTAGTGTGGCTAAACGAAATAAGATGTTTTTAATACGCAAAGACACATTTTTCTTGCATCTCTCGGACTGTCCACGTTTATATAAGTAGTATGATTAGAATGTAATAAACATCCATTACGGCATTTCTGAACCTGCATACTTGAGAATTGGCTTTGGCATTATTAGTAATAAATGCCAATACTTTTGTTTTCATAAGCCGAACTGCCGATCTCCTGATGCTGGAATCTGGTTGTCGGTTGGATCATCCTGCTGCTGCGAAATTCCGTCAGCACGTAATGGATGGTGATTGGACCAAGGTAGGTGCAGTGGAAGGACTTTTCGAAGTGCCTATTTTTCGCCGTTTTTATCCTCATATAAATATAGGTATGTAATCCATGAAAATGCTTTGCAGGCTGACAATGACTTGAATGAACTGAAGCCGTTACTGGAGGAATCTTCTCACAGTCTTATTGTAAGTCATTTACATTTTTTCACCTTCTTTCATTGCCCAATTATTAACCGAAAGTCAGAGAAAATATTGATTTATATATGATCCATTATAGAAGTTGCTAAGTGCCTATTTTCCATTTTTTTTCTTACAGGAAATGAAGTTTTTGCTTTTGGAGCAAAAATATTTGGAATATTTGGAAGATGGCCGTGTTCTTGATGCCTTACATGTACTTCGGTATGAACTGACCCCATTGCAGCACAACACGATAAGAGTCCATGAGTTGAGCAGGTAAGGACCACTCCACCACCTATAGCCAATTGGCCAAGTTCTTCATCGCACCTCATTACCATCCGTGATTCAAATGTTGACACAATTGTTTCCAACTGTGCCATTCCAGCTCCTGTGAATTAACCCA
Source organism: Hetaerina titia (assembly GCA_037158775.1). Lineage (NCBI taxonomy): Eukaryota > Metazoa > Arthropoda > Insecta > Odonata > Calopterygidae > Hetaerina > Hetaerina titia. The sequence goes on along the minus strand of CM073773.1, from coordinate 98,630,571 downwards.
GAGATGAGATTTGAGGTAAAGAATCATTAATATTTTTTTCACAACTCATCTTCAGATTCAAATGTGATATCATCCATGCACTGGAGATAAAATATTTCAAAATGCACTGGTGAACTTGAATATTTGTATGCTTTGCTACCACAGCGATTCAATTAGATTGTTAATTTTATGCGATATATGCTTCTCAGACATCTTTTGGATAAAGTGCTGGTCATCAAAACTTCACAAGGATTTGGAAGTGCAGTGCTTGGGTCATTGATGGACAGCCTCCACGGGGAATGGCTTATCACATGAGATTATGGATCAAGGATAAAATATTTATTGTGTTCATTTCAATTGTTAATTGAATTATGTTCAATTTGCGTGAAATAGTTGTTTAACTTTATGTGATTGTTTGTGCATTATATATAAATGTATATACCTACATATATAAATATGTACGTATGTATATATTAGTGAATTGGTCAAGTGTGTTGTGGTGGGTGCAAGAGGGGCAGCTCTCAAGGAGCCCTCTTTGGGTCATCCCAATCTCATTTGATCCTGCAATCGCTTTTCTACAGTTACATGATGTGCAGTGGCCGAGAGGAGTTGCAGGAGAGGGCCAGCTGGGATGGTAAGGGGTCCAACTCGAGGGCCCTTCTGATGGACAAGCTGCAGCAGTACTTGCCCCCCTCCATCATGCTTCCTCCTCGAAGGTATAGTGTCCCACGCCATTTCCATCTTCATTCAGTGTGCTTAAGTTTTTTCTGCCCCTCACCACTCCTACAAAACCCTCCCTCTTTTGTTCTTTAACTTGGACTAACTTGGACCAATTTTGTCACAAGTTTGGTTGGGAAAACATTTAAAGTTAAAATAATCATTTATAAAAAACCTGCTTGAATCAAGTGTTGGTTGCATACTTCCAAGCCTCACCTCTCTATTTGGACTGAAGACCACCATCGCTTCAAATCCTTGCATCACTCTATGTTGAGCAGTATTAGTTCCTGAGAGCATGGCCTGAGGAGGCAGCAATTGTATTCTTGTTTATGCATTATCATGACAATGTTGAGGGCAGAATTTAGTGGCAAATGATTTAATTAAAGAATTAATGTACAAGATTGGAAAAATTGCTTAGAAAAATTAGTAATTCCCTTCCAACAAGGGTACCAACTGCTAGAACAATTTCAGAGATGTCTTCAAGTATGTACATGCCATTAGCGTCCAGGAGGGATAGTTATTTTTGTTCTGCTCCAATCCCTTTAATTCCTTGCTGTGTTCATTTGGGGAAAGCCCGAGTTTTCCCCCACTCTCATCCCCCCCTCTGCAGCGACATGCCCCCTCTCTACAGCTCTCCACCCATCCATTAGTTATCCTCCTGGTCTAAATGGAAAGGGACTGCCCAATATTTTATGACAACAAAATCACTTCTTTCATCAAGATTAATAATCTTATTTAGCAGTGATTCTCAGCCCTGATGTCCACCTTTTCCATCTAAATATTTGCTCATGCCCAAGTTAATAGTGTCAAAATATAAGATTTGGTAAGGTCAAGCCAGGGTGGTAGTCAATGCAAGCTGGTCACTTCTCTAACTATTTAAAGTGTCTCAAACCCCTGACAAAGATGTTATCCCCAGAGGGTGTTGCAGTCCACTTTCAGATGCCTTTGAGCTGGGGGGAAATGTCGTGAAAGATGAGTTACAAATTCATAGTAATCAATTTTTAAGATCAGACAAAGTGAATGGACTTGCAATAATTTAATGCTGGGCTAATATCATGTTTATGGGCATTACATGTCGTATTTGAGGCATTTATTTTAGTTCTTTGTACAGTTAATTTGGTTAAGGTTGGTCCTTATTCACCTTGTACTTGTCCAATTCCCTGTGTGTGTGCTTAACATTATGTTGGTTAAATGTTTGGTGGTTGGTTGTATGTTTTGAGAACATTACTTTGATGTGACAGAAAGACTGTCAAAATCAACAGCTGCTTAGCCAAGCATATTCACCTGAGCCTTCTAGGATCTGTGCAAGGGATGTAAATCCATATAACTTGGTTGGGGATATAATGAAGTTATTTTTGTACAAAGTTACATGCTAAAAGTTTACTTGATCCATCTTGGAGATTTTTGTCTGAACTTGTAAATGTGTAAATAATATGGCCTGTGTTGAGTGGTATGTTTGAACAGTACTTGTTCATACTGATGGATAAAACTGATGCACCATTACATACTCTATGACTCCACATCAATGTTATATGTTTTACAGTTTGCCCCAGGATGCCCCATTTCATATTCCTCATTAATATGTATCTTGTTGCTGTTTTTGTTAGGATTTAGTGTACTCAGACATGCATTGAAAAGTGTTACACATGATGCATAATGCAAGTTTAATGAAAATTAGTTGAATGATTTACCCTTTCTGTATTAAGCAGTTGTTGTGCATATGTTTTAATGTTCTTGACTCAGCTGTCTCATAAGCCTCTGATGGTGTGCAGATGCATGGTGTGACATCAGCAGGGCCACAGCAATTCTTTCTCTCCAAACACTAGAACATGGAAGCAATCCTTCTCTCCTTAACCACTATATGACCAGCCTCGACTGAACCACACCCACATACCACCTGTACTTATCCAGAGCTTAAAGTGCGACCGATCTAAATGCAATCGTTGTCACATTATGTTCGGTACATTTCTGGTAAAGTTAATATTTAATACATGAACTCAATGCGTGTACATGTGTGACAATTCCAAATGTTAGTGTTGCTACCCCCATACTGGCAACATTCAGTATTGGAACACAAAGAGCTCACTGCCCTGGTACAGTAGCATGCAGTGGGATGAAAGGCATTGCAGAGCAATGCTGGCTTCTGCTCCAACACTGCAGCCCATCTTTCCCCCCTACCCCCCCCATTAAACCAAGCCAACCTATTGAGAGCTCCGAATGAGCAGCGGAAACCATGGGCTGCTAGGTGTTGTGTCTATTGACAATTGAGAGTGTGGCCCAGATAGGCATTATGTGTCATGATTATGAGTTTGCCATTCATAGAGGGTCATTAGCTTTTGAGATCTGAGCCACCTATTTCATAGCAGAGTGCATGGGGGTATTTGGCTGCATTAACCAAGGCGCCATTGCACTTTTAGAAATGCCATATCAATTACATTGATATGTAAGCATGGCTTTTACGTCACAGAAAAGAGCATCAGGCTCCATTTACAGTGAGAAATGTTTTATGTAAATCCTTGAGCTAAAGAATGTTTTAATGTAATTCAGCTTGCTTATGGTATGAACACATGAGATGGTAATGTCATCCATAGCAAAATATCTGATTCTGATTGTTTCATATAAGCATTCTTCTATTGTAAAGGCATAGTTTTGCCATTGTATTGCCTCATGCATAACTTGTGTGTTCCTCATAACCTCAGAATTTGAAAGATCCTTGAAAAACTACTGGGAAGATGATATTAACTGTGGCAGGCTTTTTGTGAGTGCTTGATGTGCAATTAGCTAGAGTTAAGGCAAGTAGGAAAGGAAATCTATAGGCCGACGTTCACTACTCCTGCAGTGTGAAGGTTATTGGTTAAAGAAAGGCATTCAGAGACTTGTTAAAATGCTTGGCAGATTTCCTGAATCCCCTGTGGGCATTCCTGGCCTTACTTTGAACCTTGGCCATTTTAAGCCTCAAAGAATTCCCTTTCTCTTAGCTTGTGTGACCTTGTGAGAACGTTTCTATCTTAATGGTTGATGATAGGTGATAGATACTGGAGGGTAAATGGTAATGCATACTTGTATCCATTATTCTATATGGAATGATAAATGTACTTATCTTGTGGAAGATTATTTTTGTACAATCATAGGAATCACCATCTGTAAATACTTTTGTCAGTTATTGTTATTTGTGTAAGTTACAAATTATGTAACTTTTAGTTACATAATTTGTTTGGTCTGTGTATTTTATTAAGGAAATGACTCTTTCATACCTTCTCTTTGTACTCCAATTCGTGACATTCGCCATGAAAATCATCGTCCAATATTTTAAATGTGAATAAAAGTTGTTGATATGTTATACTGTCACCCACTTTTGAAATTTCATAGCATCATTTCATAATAAAAATAAGATTTTAGGATATGTGATTCAATAACATATGCCCATTGCAATCACACCACACAATTTCAATTGAGGTGCTCTAATAGCATTGTAATGTTTTGATTTAAGCATGCATTGCCTCTTACCGCCTCCACTCAAATGCCTAATGAATTTACCTGTGCAGTCAAAATTGAACTATGTACACTCTGAAGATGTTCTGGAAGATTTTATAGTATTTTTCAATATAACAAATATTTTCAAGTTTTAAATGCTCTCATTTTAATTTAATGCATACAGGGGTAACTGAGTGCCATACTCAATTCTTGGTGCCATGAATTTAAATGTAGATTACATGAGTGAAAGCACTCTTAGGCACATTTCTTCCATAGAAATGTGGGCCACTCATAGATTTCACCTTGATTCTTTTTGTACATATTTAGTGGTATACCAACCTTTTTACTTTCAACCGTGAAATATTTCGGGACCATGAACACCACGGGTTGATAAGGGATACCTGTAATATCCCGGTAATCAACCCAAAGGTTGGTTTGGTAGGTGATGGTAGAGTTCACCCAATACAAAGCCCGACAACGGGTGAAATTCACACATCAGGGTAGGGGGGTTAGTTCCTTACTCTGTGTGGGCTGTGGTTCCATAGGAAAATGTGGTACCTGAAAAATCATACAGCTTGGGTGAAGCTGCAGGTGACCAGAGAGCCTTACCCAGAATCAAACCCGGGTCCTCCAGTCAGTAGTCCAGTGGACTGCCCCAACCCATAATAAATTACTAAGGACTGTTTTTTCACATAAGGAATTACTGTAATGTATAATGAGTATTTCAATCAATATTACTACAGATTGTATGACTGGCTGCCAGTGCTAACATTGAAAATAAACGGATTTCTGTTTTGCTTTTGAATAGATGGGATAGCTCCCATATTACTGCATTTCTATATCACTAACAAACATTTCTGTTATGGTTACATATTCATATGTTAACGTAAGTGCAATCATTCTTGATATTTTATACCAATGAAATGGGAACTGGCATTAACTAAAAGGCTTATGTAATTTGAGAATTGACAGTTGTATTAATAACTGATTTATTTTTTTGCTAGAGTTGTTATTCACGTGATCGCAAATTCTCTTCCTGAGTACTTGTGTGATTGATATTCATGCAAGTCATGCAAAGCTGTGCAATTTTAATTGATAAATGTCATTTTGACTTAATTTGAATGCTTTAACGTTGTCTTCTTAACCACAGGTTGCACACCTTGCTCAATCAGGCTGTGGATTTGCAAAAGAATCGCTGCCCTTATCACAACACTCACTCAGAAAGTGGTCTGGAGAATGTCTCTCTCCTGGTTGATCACATGTGCACTAGGTGAGGATGGCTCTATATCCTTTTTCTGCAGTTCTACACTTGCAAACCTGGTGTTTAAGCTGATTTGTAATTATAATCCCATTTCTTTTATTGCAGGGAGCAATTTCCTTGTGAGACAATACAAATACTTAATGATCATTGTGATGAGGTGTGGTTCTGCCGATTTTCTCCCGATGGAATGAAGTTGGCCACTGGCTCTAAGGACACTACAGTCATTATTTGGGATGTTGATCCTGTGAGTTTCACCTTGGGGAAAACTAACAACTCGGATGTAAAATTATTCATAATGTGCAATGCAACAAGCAACCTGGTCACTCATTCATGAGTCATTGTCAGAGTGGGACAGAGGAACTTTCATGTCTTCTTTTCAATACATTTGCAGTGATTGTTAATTACTAATGCGGAATCATAAACCCAAGCTGCATTTAAAAAAAATTTACTTTTCACAGATTTGATATCGCTGTCTTAAGGCCAACCATTGTAAAAATTCTCTCAAATCACATAATTACATCAGTCAAACTAATAATTTGCATAGTTTCAGGCATGCTATGGTGGAATTTGAACATAATAATGAACAAATGATAACACTCTGCCCCTAGGTAATAATAATGATATATTTATTTGTCCAGCTGACGCAGTGTATGGTATTAAGAATACATGACAGGTGTATAGGACAAGTCAATGGGATATAGCTCACGTTATTCCCAAATACAAAATACAGTTATGGCAGAAAATGCAGTTAAATGCTACGTTTAAAGCATGATATTCCCTACTGAATAGCTATCATGGTATCCATATTAAAAGATTTTGTGCTTTTCCACAGACTTTATTTTAAGGTACAACATGTTTCTCTGACTTTTGGCATCATCAGATGTAGAAACACATTATACCTTTAAAGAAAGTCTGTGCTAGTGTTGTTAATGAGGTCTCATATAATCCCCTGAATGACCGCAAGGTTTGGCTGGGGTGGTGACTTAAATATTTAAGTGAGGATGAACAAAAAAAATGTGAACGAACCAATTTGATAGACAACTAAACTATAGACGTTTTATATCACCCCCTCGTATAACAGGCCAGATCCGAGAGATTACCTTGAGCACAAGGAGTGCCAGGTAGTGACTGTTCAAGTATTAATCAATTATTGATAGTATTGACAAGTATTAATATCAATTATTGATATGAATGTATAGGTGTTTGCTGAAGTCTGAACTAGATCCTAATGCTCTTCAACTTAATGCATCACAAAACAGGAAACCTTGGTTTGTAAGAACCGCAAGACCTTGGAGGGCCATTCTTACGGAGTTGCTTACCTGAGCTGGAGCCCTGATAGCCGTCATGTGATTGCCTGCGGTCCAGAGGACTGCCCTGAACTCTGGGTCTGGAATGCTGACACGGGTGAAATTCGTGTCAAAGTATCACAGTCACCAGAGGACTCCCTCACTTCATGCTCGTGGCATCGGGATGGAAAAAAGTTTGTGACCGGTGGTATCCGTGGGCAATTCTACCAATGTGTAAGTCCAGCCACTGCTGTGGCCAACTTATAATTGAATCTCTGGTTTGACTTGTGTTTATATAAATATTTACAAAATGTTTTCAACATTAAAATAACTGGAAGGATAACTATTGACCCCAAAGCCTTACTCTTTGTGGAGACACTTAAGTGTTTTTTTCTGCCAAGTAAGCCCCTTCAGAAAAAGAATGTCCCCGTATCTAAGATCTGGGTTTTATGGTGGGATTCAAGGGATAGGAAGTCAGAGGATCATTGGTTGTTATGAAGGTCAGTGATGGGGAAAAGCTGGTTCAGCATTTGTGTGTAATTAGTGAAAATAATCATAAATTGATGATACTGGTTGTATTCATGAGGTTATATTCCATTTTACACATATAATTACTTTCGATGACTAGAGAAATGGTTGTTTATAATTAGTAATTCAGATAGAAAAGTGACAGAAAGGTTCCATATTCATTTTTCATGAGATCCTATTTTATTTTTAATTTATAATTGCTTTCAAACAATTGGAGATATTGATGTTCATGTCTAATTAGTGCAAACAAAGATGAGAAAATTGATCCATAGTCATTGTTAATGAAATTGTTCCATTTTGTGTGTAGGCAAATTCTTTTGTTCAATGTAGTAGGTAGACGATGTCACTGCCACCAAGAAAATTGCCTTAGAATTATTCTCTACCCTTCCCTTGCATTTATGTTAGATGGACAGAACATGTTTTAAATAATTTATTGTCAGCTTCCTCTTTTGCAATTTTGTTTCAAGCAGCGTGTTCTATGAAATTGCACCATATCCGCCAATCTTTTTTGAATAGCATAACAATGAACTTTGACCATCTCAGTTTCATCTCCCCTTCAGTCTCCAATTTCTCTCCCAGACCCAGGGACCTTCTTGCCAGGGACCTCCTTGCAACACACACACACACACAGCTGCTTCAATCCACCTCTCTCAATATTATATTATTTCTTCCTTTTTTATTCACCAACTACGCAAACTGAGGACAACAGTGAAAGTTTATATTTACTTGGTTATGGTTAAGAGAAGCCAGTAGCCATAAAGCTTTATAAACAGGAAGGAGAATAATGCTTATTTTATTTATTAGTCAGCATTGTGAAAGAAATATTTCTTCCATCTCTGTAGTGTTTCTTGATTTATTTGATAAATGAATTGATAAAGTAGGAGGAGTTATTACTCCCATTCAACATTTTTCCTCGTGTTACTTTCAGGATCTGGAAGGCAATGTCCTGGATTCCTGGGAAGGGGTTAGGGTCAACTGCCTCTGGTGTCGTTCAGATGGGAAAACAGTCCTTGCAGCCGATACCCATCACAGAGTGAGGGCTTATAATTTTGATGACCTCACAGACTTCAACATGTAAGAATTTTAATTATCACCTTTTATGCTCTTTTCATGTGCATGCCGGGGGAAGAAGCTCAAGTGTTTTTTCTCAGCTATTTCAATTAAATAACATTTTTGTGTCCTGCAAATGGTAATGAAAACCTTTCATTTAATTCATAAATTACACAAAACAGTGTTTGTGAAAGTGAAGCTGCCCTTTCCAGCCTGAAAAATCACCCCTGAAATCATTCCTCTCTTTCCCAAATGAGAAAGAGGAGATTCTGGCGGTCTCAGCAAATGCCCTGGACACAAAAGAAAACACCTCAATTTTAGGACTCATCTCTTTTCTCTCTGTGCAGACTCCAAGAGGACCACCCAGTCATGGCATTTTCCGTTGACCGCATGGACCGGCTGGCACTGCTGAATGTGGCCACACAGGGCGTGCACCTGTGGGATCTCCTGGACCGCTGCCTTGTCCGGAAATTCCAGGGTGTCACTCAGGGCCACTTCACTATCCACAGCTGCTTCGGTGGAGTGAACCAGGACTTCGTGGCGAGTGGCAGTGAAGGTTAGCCTGTCCAAAGAGTTTCTTTATCGGTTTCCCAAGGATTCCCCTGTGATTGGAGGTAAAAGTACTTGAAACTCACACCTCCTTGTACTTCTTTGAATGTAGGGACATTTGAATGCAGCACTTAAAGGGAGAGCTCATTCATGCACCAGACTAGCTTTTCCAGGGTAGTGAAGCACCAAATTTGCAAAAAGGGAAAACTAATGCAATTTGGGGGTTTCTCAATTCTTTTGTAGGACAGATTAGTTTCCATGTTGCATCATAAATAATTATTTTTCTGAACTCAGAAGTTTTATAAAATGGTATAGCCTGGTAGAATCTGATTTTTATAAAAAATTTCAATAGTTATTTTCATCTCTTTATATGTGTAGTCTACCATGTATACATTGTTATTTTCAAATTAGTCCAACCAATGAATTGTTTATGAAAAACTCAATGGTTTCAGGCTTCACTTTGTGGAAATCCATTCTAATAAATCAAAAGAGAGATGGTACTTTTTTCCACACTTTATTATTTAAAGTCGACCGGTTTTGTCGCATAGGCGACATCATCAGGTGTCTGATGATGTCGCCTGACCATAGGCAACATCATCAGGTCAGGCGACATCATCAGACACCTGATGATGTCGCCTATGCGACGAAACCGGTCGACTTTAAATAATAAAGTGTGGAAAAAAGTACCATCTCTCTTTTGATTTATTAAATTGTTTATGAAGGTATGTTTTAACCTCTTTGACTCCCAAACTCTCTTCTGCACATAGTGGTGTAAATACTTGCCTATGATGCATACATTTTTCCTATGTGTGTCAGTAAGGAATAAGTTTCAAATAATAAACCAATCCTTCCCTAACCCCATTTTATGCAACATCTTCCTCCCCCCTTGGAACCCTACCCCCAAGCCTCCCCTCCCCTTTGAATACCACTCATAATAGCACTTCCTCCCATGCAGAAAAGAGACAATTGGCTTCGTGAATGAAAGGAAATTGTTCTGCTGACTTGGCATGAATGTTATCAATAACTATACTCTTCCCCATCTTATTAGCTTGCTACATACTGCCATCTCACCCATCTGTACCCTACCTCTTCACTTTTCTCCATTTCCACATCATTATTGACAACAACATTCACTGGAATTTTAACTGAAATCTCACAATATTGACTTAACTAATTGCTTAGCTTTTTTTGCAATATTTGATAAGATTCTTCTGTATGCTGTGGTATTGAACAAAATATTCCTCTGAGCACAGCCCTGAAAGAATTGGATTACCCGAATGCATTAACCTTGAATCTTTTCTTATTTCTCTTAAGGTGTAAACATCGATTCATCTCCAAGTCGTTTTTTATTACCTGTTCACAAGTTGATTGATTCTTGTGGGCTCTTGTGCTTCATTGGTTAGAGACTTTCAACATTTTGAATCTATAATCCACCAAGTATTCTTTATGTTTATAATGCATATAAATTTCATTCTAAAAGTGTGCCAGTAACAATGCGCGCAATAGATAAAATTCCAAATTGCCGAAATGTATGGAGGATTTCACAATTTAAGTTCTAGATTATGGCTCCAAATTATTTACGGATTTATTTAGCATAATGTACGCCAAAAGACATGTGAAACCATTGCTCGAGCCTCACAGCTATGAAAAAAGTGAAAATACTATTTTTGGTTTTGAAAATGAAATGGCAAGATTATGCTTTTATTTCTGCTGCATTATTTGGTTTCTTACAAAATGTCATGTATTTCAAAGAACAATGTGAAGTTTTTTCATTAACTTTATTTCATTAATTTCATTCTTACCAATTTTGTAGATCAATCATGATTTATTAGTAACAGTAATCTTCAAACATTATTAAGATTGGTTTATATTAATATGGTTTCCTTAAATGTTGCAGATAACAAAGTGTATGTCTGGCATATAAAACGTGAGTTACCAATTGCAACACTCACTGGACACACCAGAACAGTCAACTGTGTGGCATGGAATCCAGTATTCCACCAAATGCTTGCATCAGTCTCTGATGACTGCTCCATCCGAATATGGGGGCCAGCTGAGAAATTTCGTAAAACTAAAGGTATGTATGTTGTCTTGATTGGGTGAAAACAAAGACAATGTTGATGTTATGGCCACTCAGAAAATGTTGTGTGAAAATATCTGTGCATTGCCTTCAAGTGGAGGTTCTCACACCCTCCCGTTGACTTCCTTGCTTGTAATAGCTTTGGTGGCTGGAGGGCCATATGAGACTTTGAATAGCCTTCCTTCCATATATGTACAGTGGAAGTTCAATATAATGAGAGCTCATGAGCTCAGCAAATTAAATCACTTGTTATTGTATCAAGTTTTCATTTTTACCAATGCTGATTTAATACTCACATGCCAGTTTATTCCTATGATTTACAGGAAAAATAATAGGCATTCGTTGTCATGTTGTAATGATATACGAGGCAGATTCAAAGTTTAAGGGCCATTTGGTCATAAAAGATTTATTCGTATGAAAAAGGTATGTATGGGAATTGCCCATAATACTGATATTCTCATTATATACCTTACTCATTACATCAGGTTTCCATGGTACTCCTTGTATACATGTATGTATGTATAATTTCATATACCATTTGCACCCATGTGAAATGCACTCCCTGTTTCTGAACATCAAAATAATGGAAATCTAATATACTTGAGAATGGATGGTTTCAATGAAAGGAATCATTTAAGTAAGCATGTGTGATCACTACAATAGAAATTTCTGGGAAAACTGTTACGTCATCAAGCACAGTAATATTTAAAATGGCATTTGGTTGATGAAATCATTGTCAAAGTCCTGCCTTATTCTACGTGCATCAGTAATAATTAAAGGTAGATGAATATATATGCATTTTAGAAATAAAATAAATTGGATTTCGTGAAGAGGAATGTATCGGTTTATATGATGAGGAACTTGCATTCAGTTACACATGTGATCACTCTTTGTGATAGACTACCATCGAGCACAATCGAATGTAGCATCTACACTAGTTATTTTAGGATCTACTGATGTTTCTAGGCATGCATCATTCAGCATTGTCAAAATCTCTAATCTTACACGTTGGCAGGCAAATCACAAAGGCAGTAAGGAAACAGGACATCTCTTGAAAGGCATGGAATGGAGGTGGTAAGAAATGCAAAGCAAAAATGAAATGAAAGTAATACTTTTGAATCAGAAATCAAAAATATATAAAATATAATGAAATATTTACAGTAAAAATGTTTAAACATAAATATTTCCTAAATATGTGGGTATAGTCAAATAAAATAGTAATTAAAATATTTCAAAGTTGTGTGGGTTTAAGATCTCAGTGAATATAAGATAGAGATCATATCGGACTCTTCTTGATGTGAAGTCTCTTTTATGTAAACAATATGTGGGACGTTCATTAAGTCCTCGAGAGAAAATAGAAAAAAATTACTGCAGTAGATATCTTTTATTTTTTAAAATAATCACCTTTAAGCTCAACACACTTTAATTGTTTCTCTAACATTTTTTAGCCATCCAAAGGTAAGATATTGGAAGTTAATTAATTGGATATTGGAAGGCTCTCAAAATAGGCATCTACTACCTTGATTAAAAAGTTCCCAGAATAACCACCGTGTGGCGCTCCCATCGTTCCGATTTGAGTTCTGTTTTTTTTGTTAAATTGGTACATCTGTTGTTGATATCCCCTTTAACTCTTAGTGTCATAACTTGACATTTGCAAAAGTTACGTAGCCAAGAGTACATCTATCTCTGTGTGTGTTGGCGATTTTTTACAATTGCAGAAATGGATTTAAATTTGTAACAACGAACTTGTATTAAATTTTGCGTAAAAAACGGATTTAGTGGCGCACGGACGTTGGAAATGTTGGAAGTGTTTTGGCAACGATTCTCTAAAAAAAACGGTCGTTTACCAGTGGCACGAGCGGTTCAGAAGTGGTCGTGAGTCAATCGAAGATGATGAACGCAGTGGCAGACCATCGACATCGAAAGTCGGTGAAAAAATTGATAAAGTAAAAGAAATGTTGGTCAATAACCGCAAATTAACCATCAGAGAAATAGCGGAGGACTTGAACATTGCCTATGGATCCGCCCAAGACATTGTGGTTAATGATTTGGGTTTCCGTCGTGTAGCAGCAAAGTTGGTGCCAAAAGACCTCAATTTCATGCAAAAAAGAGACCGTGTTGACGTCGCAAAAGACATGATTTGCGAGGCTGAATCTGATCCCACATTCATCAAAAGGATCATTACTGGAGACGAGACGTGGGTTTATGAGTACGACACGCAATCCAGACATCAGGCAAGTGAATGGCGTTCACCAAATGAGCTGAGACCAAAAAAACCACGTCGTTTTCAGTCAAAAAAGAAGGCAATGCTGACGGTTTTCATGGATTACAACGGTGTAGTGCATCATGAATTTTTGCCAGAAGGCCAGACAGTAAACAAAGAGTATTATTTGGGCGTTATGAGACGTTTGCGTGAAGCAATTCGCCGAAAGAGACCAGAAATCGTCGCACAGTGCGTCAAGACCGTCGCACAGTGCTATCATTATTCGTAATTTTTTGACGAAAAATGCAACAAATACCATCCAACAGCCACCGAATTCACCTGATTTGGCTCCCTGTGACTTCTTTCTGTTCAATCGAGTTAAAAAACCATTACGGGGAACGCGTTTTAGCAGCCGAGAGGAAGTAATGGAAAAATCGCAAGAAGCACTGATGGACATACCGAAAACCGAATATAAAAAATGTTTCGAGGATTGGATCAAGCGCTGGCATAAGTGTGTTGCAGTCGATGGGGATTACTTTGAAGGGGACAATATAGATTTAGATGAATAAACTTGTATTTTTAATTTTCTGAATAAATTCCGGGAACCTTTTGATCAAGGTAGTATTTTTCCTATTAGGCTAGTTTCCCTTAAAAAGTTTAAAACTCTGTTTAAGGGGTTGTGGTCATCCCCTAAAATATTACTCAAAACACCCCTTATTTTAAAAATATCTCATTCCCTCTGATATTTGTCACACTGGGTGAATATATATATAGTTCACCATTTGGGGTAGGTCACACTCTTTGCAACGAGGTTAGTGTTTTTCCTCCATAAGAGAGTTATGAGTGTTTCAGGTCACGATGCCCTATCGTCAGGCGTGCAATTCCCACCTCTTCCTGACTAATGAGAGCTATTCCAATGCTACTGACTTAATCCCTCAGAGCCTGTTATTCTTGACTTTCAGCTATACATCCCACCATTGCTTTAGGACTGAGTTTTGCAATGCTGCCTTGAGATCATCCACTGACACCAACAAAGAATCATTGTTGTGCACGTTTAGGGTTCCTTTCACCCTTGTGTTGGCTTTTTGATTTCTAGCAATTCCTGCATGTCCATAGAAGGGAAACTTCGAGGATTGGATCAAGCGCTGGCATAAGTGTGTTGCAGTCGATGGGTAATCCCCATAGACTGAAGGGGACAATATAGATTTAGATGAATAAACTTGTATTTTTAATTTTCTGAATAAATTCCGGGAACTTTTTGATCAAGGTAGTATGCTTGCGATGACCACCTCATTCAATGTGAATCATTTTCTGCTGAGGCATTTTTTTTCAAGTTTGGAAAGAAAAAATGTCAATGGGGCTGAATATGATGGATATTGTCTTATCTAGTCTGCAATAAATGCATGAACTGGTGAAAACTAGCGGTGTAAGTTGCCTGGGACCCAATGAGCCGTTTGTGCTTGGAGGATCGTCAATCTGAGCATATGGGGCCAGTTATGTTAGTTTCTGTTGTCCTTGTTTTTACTGTTTGTTAAAAATGGAAATTGATTAAATCATGAAGCAACAAATTAATATCAAGTTTTTGGTGAAGTGTGGTGAAAGTTATCAAGAAATTACTAAAATGTTGACAGCTGTTTACAGTGATTATGCTCTGAAGAAAACATCCATTTTCAAGTGGATTAACCATTTTGAAGATGGCCGACATGACGCCATGAATGATGCAAGGCCGGGACAACCTTCAACCACCTGTATTAAGACTACATTGATCATGTGTGGTCCCTTGTCCTTACCGATCGTTGAAAAACTGTCCGAATGACAGCTGATGAACTGAATTTAGGAAAATCAACAGTGCATACTACGTTAACCGAGCATGATGGATGGATCCTTCACCATGACAATGCACCTGCACATTCAGCATTGATTTTTCGTCAGTTACTGGCAAAAAATTTAAACACCATGCTTGATCATGTGCCATATCTCGCCCCCTGCAAATTTTTTCTATTCCTAAAATGCAAAAATGTGATGAGGGGACATCACTGGGAAGATGTGGACACAGTAAAGCAAGAAACAACGAGAGAACTAAAAAGCCTAACTACAGAGGACTTCCAAGGGTGCTTTAAACTGTGAAAAAGAAGATGGAATAAATGCATAGTAACAAATGGAGAGTACTTTGAAGGAGACAAAATCGATGTAGACTAAATTTTGCAAAACAAAGTTTTTATGGCCTCAGCTCGTGTATTTATTGAACCAACCTCAGAATTCAAATTTAATTAATGATAATTTTCACTACTGAAACTGCACTGGTGTGTGCTTCTGAATGGCACTGTCTTGATGGAAGAGAAGTTTCATATTTTTCAAATTAGGACATTTTTTCTTGATTTCTTTGTGCAACCGGTGCATTAACGATCCATAATGCTCTCCATTTGTCCTTTTTACAGGTAATTGATCTAGGGGATTCCTTGTGGATCCCTTTTTTGTCCATTTCGCTGTCTTTGCAATCTTCAGAGCCAAAAGGTCTTTAATTTGTTTTTTCAACTGTTTGTCTCTGAGATACAGTAGTGTATTGATGTTTTGTCCAAAGTTATGTATCAATCAACTCATCAAGATTGCTAGAAAGTGTCAAACCAGGTTCCGAATAGGCCTCACAATTGCATTCATTCCACTTATGTTATAGCTAAGATTTGTTGACACTTAAGGGATTTACTTTGAAGAATTTTGAGGCATTGTAGTAGCAGTATTTGAAATAACCTATTTTTCTGAAATTGTTCCCGATATTTTTTATACAAACCATGTATTCTCCATTGAAAACAAACGCGGCACCCATTTTGCCAAGACTATTTTGCAAACTTTGATTCATCCATCACTCAAAACCATATCTTAGATTTTGACAATCATTTTGAAGGAAGTCACTTCCTGAAAAATGCTCGTGATTGGTGGATTTATGGCCACATTTAAACTCATTTAACCTATTGTAAAGAGTTGCAAAAACAGGAGCAGGTGTGCCATGAACTTCATTTAACTCGGCTTTAATCTCTTTTGACGGTGTTAAGCCTTTAAAATAGGAGTGTTTAATCACTGCACGAAACTAGTTTTTTTTTCATTTTTCTTAATAAACAAAAGTCTGTTGTTTCAGTTGACTATAAAAAGGAACCACATGATGGATATAGCTGAAACTCTGATAGTAGTGTAGTGAGACATGAGGCTGAGGAGTTATTGAACAACCCACATACATTGATAATGCCTGAAAAGTTAAATCCCCCAAGGTAAATATCATGAATGAGTAAGTTTCTGAATCCACCCTGTCTGTAAGCACCCTCAACTTCCTGAGTCATGGTTTTGAGTTACATCAAGGGTGCATGAAGAGTGTGAGAGAAGGTAAAGAATGTTAACATTCAGTCACCTTCATGAGCAGTGTACATGACCTATATTTAATACTCCCTCCCAATTTTTCCTTTTCGGAAATTCTTAACTACTTTCCTTAATCTCTTGTTTGCCAAGGTAGTATAACAATGAGTTTTGAAGGAGGAATTTGGTGTAATCTCTTAATTGAAACATTGAATCTTGTTTCAGGCTCTTCTGGGGATGCATCATCACCATCGTCATCCAACGGGAGTGTTTGGCAAGACATGATTTCGTAGCTGATTGTTGAGTTGTTGAAAGTCACCAAGTGTCTCCTACAAAAACAGTTGGGTTACTCCTCCGAGTGGTAATTGTCCTGTCGAGTTAAGTGCTATAGTTGGGTTTTAGGCAAGTAAAAGTGAATAAGCTGTAATGCACGATGGTAAGGAATGGTTTCACTTTCATTAATAGAAGCACCTAAGGCTTTGAAGTTGTTTGGTATATATATCTCCAGTAAAAGTTTGTAATTAAGCCAGTGCAATATTGAGTGAGAAACATCTTTGGAAACTTTATGAGTGTGGAAAAAGTATCAAGACTGATTTATATGGCCTTCATCCATAATTTGAGGAATAAGGAATATCTACGTAAAGAGGTTCACTAAATAATTCAAGCAGCCAGCTTGTGTGATGGGTGCCAGTGCGATTTTCAACTGAGATTGGAATATGTACTAATATGGGAACACAGCAATCTTGACACCTGTTTTAGTTTTAGTTTCTTTTTTTTGGAACTTTTTGTTTGTGACTGTTGTCAGAGCTATATACATACATATATATATACACACAAAAATATGTATGTATATGCATGTATGTGTGTATGTATGTGTATATATATGTATATACATACATGTATGTATATGTGTGTACATATATATATATATATATGTAATGTGTGTACATACATATATTTATATATATGTATGTATATATATAATTTTTTAAAGTCTGGATTCTCACAGTCATACCCAAAGGATGAAATTCGGTCAAACCAAGGAAGGGGTTCAAATCCTTGGTGACCTCTTCAATTGTGGAATTCTATGTTCAACTGTGATTGCTAACATGATACTGTTACTAAATATTGATGTGGAAAACCTTTATAGCCCCAAGATTTGATTTCACATTTAAAAGCATTTTCAATCCGGTCATGCACTCTGATGGGAATTTTTACTCTCCAGGTAGGAGACATTGCCTCTGATGACAGGAGGCTTAGTTTTCTTTTAAAGTAATGCAAGTCGTAAGATGCTGATCATCGGTAACCATCTTGAAGAGCCAGTGGCGACTGTAAGCCTATTTTCTGAACACATTTGATGGATTCTCAGGTAGCAAAATGTTTGATCAAACACATCCTATCACTGTAAAAGTAGAGATACTTATGATTTTTAAGGTTGTCAGTCTTCTGTTGATGGTACATGCCGTTCTGATGATGTGTACCTTTTAAACACTCCTCTCCATTGCTTGCTGGTATTATCTGGCATTTGTTTTGTTTCCTTCGTGAAGTGCGTGTTATGCAATAAATGTGTGACAGAGTGAGATGCAGGGGAAATTTTGTACAGTCATGTGTGTATATTTTTAATTCTCTTGTTAATTTATAATTTCTTCAGATGTCTGTGAAATTTTAAGATATGGAATTAAGTTACTGTAAAGTTATGAGATTTACTTCCTTATATGAAATAAACTTGGAAGTAAAAGTTTACAAGAATATCGTTGTGTTGAAGTGAATCTTTCATGAAAAGTGCTACTTGGATCATTCTTTGATTGAAGTGGAACTCGTGCAAATGAACTCATTTTGCAATATTTGCAAGTACGATATGTGAAGTTTAAATCCCGAAGATAAATACCAAAGCAGTGTACCAGGTGATTGAAACTGTGGATTAGCACACGTTTTGGTGAAGCCAATTTTTTGGCCTATAGAAAAAAAATGAATGGTTCCTTTTTAACCATGTGGGCCATGCCTTGACTTTTGAATGCACAAAACTAACAATGTCTCTTTCTCTCTGTGTTGAACAGATATGTTCTGGAAGATATCTGTCATAGGCCAATGAACTCAGATTCATGTATCAATCAGCTTTTAACATATAACAAAGATCATTCTCACAAATACTATATTGAGGCAAGTTTGAACATGTAACATAACATAGCTATCTGTAGGATGTTACTTTTGTACTGTGGTTTTTTATTATTTTTTATTGAGTGAAACTTTGTCACTATAATATAATAAAAATTTTCTTTCTTTTAAAATTTTATTATGGATAGTTGAATAGCCTGAAAAATATAAAAACTCTTCTTAGCAGGGTAAAATTATAAGTAATAATTTGTCATGAAAATTGGCTGTGAAGGAAGAGACAATATTACCTATGATGCATCATGCCCTTTTATTGAGATTTTGATGACTTGATTTTAGCATAGAGTTTGCTTGAGATGATTAAATTGTGCTCAAATGAAATAGATCAATTTATTAATTAATTTGTAAGCATACCTTAGGTTTTCTAAGAGAATTTGGATAATAACATCAATTTTATATGCATATCTAAGCTAAACCTAAAGCTGAAACACCTTCCTCACCAATTCTCCGGGATTGTGACCATAGCTGTATTGATGCAAAGATGCTAAGCAGCACAAGCAAAATATTTTTGCATAAAGTTGTCATGTATTGTAATATGTAGAGCATGTTCAAAAGGAAGAGGTGGATTTCATCCCACTTGAAAGATTTCACATCATTATACTTGCAAAATCCACATTTTCATCATGTAATATTTCATGCATGTGTTTCCATATCCACCCAATGATTAGGATCCCTACTATCTCAGGGTGATGTTTTCTGGGGTTGTTCCTTCGCACTGCTCTAAGGGTTATAACCACTTGCATTTGGTGGAGGTAAGAGTTATAATGTTCAATTTTATATCAGCCACAAAAGCTGTATATTTGAAGGTAATGGTAGTGTGTTGTAAGAGAATTTATTCTGAGAAAATCATCAAGTCAATTGAGGTGAAATATAAACTTAAAAGGAGATAAAACCTTTGTTTTACACCAGCAAAGTCCACATTTCAAACACAAATAATTTCTGCTCTTACCATTCCTTTGTGATTGAAATCTAAGAGTGATACAACTCAATGCCACATTGAATAAATAAAGACATGTGTATGGTGGCAAGAAAGACTGCCTATTTCACTTTTTTGTCCCTCAGAAAAAGATTCAATTCAGTAAAATGTTTCATCTAAATTGGGGCTTCTGAAATTCAGGAATCATACCATGTAATAGACGGAAGATGGGGGCCTAAATAATTGGAGATTATGTCTGCATGTGTTCAAAATAACTTACTGGAAAAGGAGGCCATACTGCTAATAAGAGCAAAGTGGACAAGGAGGAGAAATTGTACAAAACTATAAGAAAATAAAATATATTTAACAAAAAAAATACAAAGTGTAGGTTCAAATCCTCTTGCTTGGGTTTGTGACCCTTTTTGCGTTGCATGCACATTTGAACATTTCGGGTTAATGGTTATTTTATTTTACTCCTGTGGTAGAAACCTGTCATTTGCACTAAAATGCTGCGCAAAAAAGGAACACACTGCAGACAGATGTACTCTCCCAATTGAATTGGTGACCCTCATGGGTCTTGCACACACAGGTTATATTGGAAAGTGTCTGTGACTGAAATACACCTGGAGGTGACAGTCAGGCAGGTGCTCCTCGGAGAGGGGATAGGGGAGATGGCCGTAGCTGAACAGAGAAAAAAATCCCACTCCTAATATCGGCCTGCAGATGTGTGTTTTGGCCAAAGATGGTGTAAGTACTATAAGTATAGCAAGTCTGCATTAGGTGATGCCTTGCCTTTGATGTGAACCCGTCCATTAATTTGGGTACATTTCTCATTGACCCTCATTTTCCTTCATTTAAACATGCCCTTGTGATGACAAGGATGTGGAGACATATGCAGGTTATAAATACACCTAACAACAAATCATATTCTTTCAGGAATCTAACAAAGCTTCAAAAATTACCAATAGTTAAAATGCTGGTAACTAAAGGAGTGGAACAACTTTGAAAACACTTCTGCCAGCTTGGGGTGGATTTGCATTTCTCAGAATCGGTGCATCCTAGGGTCATCTCATCACCCAACACCCTTCTTAAGAACACTAAATTTTCTTCTCCTTTGCCATTCTGAATCATTTTTTTCCTCTGCTGCTTTAACATTATCAAATCTTTGTACACCTGCATCAGAAATATACATTTACTTTGGTTTCTATTCTTGCCTAAGCACTCTGTTAGCTAATCACTTTTGTTCCAGTACTCTTCACAAAATGATTCCCATATCAACATTTCATTTAATAATGAAATAATGTTAAATATGATACTCCAAATTTCCTTTAGGGTACCTCATTTTGCATAAAACAATTTCATGGGTTAAAGTGAAGAGACTAGCAGTTGAGTGACATATTTGTCCTAAAATGGCAACATGCCAATGGGTGAATTACCCCCTATGATACTGAGAAAGCTTTCATGAAATATTTTATGAAAATTCTTTCATCATGTGCCTTGTCCATGCAAACATGAAACAAACTTTATGAAATGCTTCACATGGCCTTTCTTGTTTAAAAATAGGTAAATTTGTGTGATTTGGGGATTAGGAATATTTTACTGTAAATTTCATTGTAATTTAAGCAATTTAGGCTTATTAAAAACCACTGCATTTTTCAATCATCATCATTTCCTTATTGCTATACCAAAGGCAGGTTTTGGATGTTCCCTTAACAGCTATTATACATTACATTTTCTGCAGACTTCCTCTTGTTTACCCTATATTATTTCCTTCTTCAGTGCTCCATACTTCCTCCATGCTATCCAAAAAGCTTTTATCTGGCCCTCTTATCCTATATACTGCCTCCTCTATCATAACATCATTAATATACACTCCACCCTCATATTTCCCCTTGATCTCACACAAAAAATTCCTCTCTTCACCCAATACATTTGAAACTTTGGTATTAATGTACCTCTCTCTCCAACGTATTTTCCAAATTATTCTGCAAACTCATATTTCAAAGGCTTCTAATTCATGTCCCTTATGCCTCAAAGATTATTTGGATTCAGACTCTTATACTAACACACTTCATAGTAAACTCTGTCTTTTCTTATCTATCTTCCATTAATTCCCTTCTCTCTTAAATATTCTTTGCCTAATGCAATTCTCTTTCTAATAATTCATACTTCTGCATCTCCTTTCCAACAAAATATTGCTCTAGTTTAATCTCTCCTTCTACGATATTAAACGTGGCATTCCCATTTCTTGATAATGCCATTACTTTGGTATTTTTGTGGTTAATCTTCATTATGTACCTATTGCATTTCTCCTGTGAAGCACTCAACAATTGCTAGGGTTACCATACATTGAATTATTAAAACTGGGAGGCCTACCAAATTCAGAAAATATGAATGAGAACATGTAAAAAATGCTGAATCTTGGAAGAAATATTAAGAACATGAAATTCTTGTCAAACCAGTGGATTTATTTGAATAATATCAAAAAACTGAACCATAACTAAAAATTTACTATAGTTATGCTTTTTAAATGTAGGCACAATGTTCTGCTGAAGTACCCCTACCAATCATATCTTTGTAATTGCATGGAAATAAGTCTTACAATTATAAAATTCTATCTTCATTCCTTATTATTTTGTAGTGTGTTAATTCTGAGCAGTTGATATGCCTCATGTTATACTATTTTTAGATAGTCTTCAATGAATTCATTTAAGTCTTACTTTCTTCTGCTGACAGTACATCCACAAGAGAAAGACAGCAGTTATGCTACAGCCAAGGTTTGAAAAATATTACTAATAAACTTTGATCTATTCAGAGTATTGTTCCTCTGAAACAGTGTAATAAGAACTTGACCGATTTAGTATTATATGGTAAATTTACTCGACTATCATTTCACATATCACAGCCATTTAACTTACAGATAGTATTTTTATGCAGTAGCTAACAATTTATTTTCTTTCTACTCCTTTGGGTTTTGTCATGACATGACATTAAGATGGTCATCTTTTTCTCAATTCATAAACTGTACTTTTCCACATGGATTTAATATTTCTCAATCATGATTTTGTCATTTAAGTGCCATTTCCAAGGCTTCAGTGACTTGAAAAATTTGATAGGTCTCCTTTAATGGTAATCAGAGGAGATAAGGGAGCGGCATGAATGATCAAAAGGAGGGAGGGAAAAATTCAACATTAGTTGGGGAAGGGAGAACGACGGTTGGAAAAAAAAAGCACTGGGAGTTCATGGAACTACTTGGATTTCCTTTATGTTGGAAAAGTGTGGAACATTTAGAAATTAGTCATTTTAAAAAGCAATAAATTATGTAGCTATTTGCAATTTAATACTTCCAACTCCCAAAAAGTCCCATTAAGGGCTTTTTCACACAAAAGTTGGAACTTTTAAGTTCCAAAAATAAAAATTTCTCAATGTCCTATGTTCATTTACTCAGGTAGAAGTGAGTGATTGTGGGATACCATGGATTATTCTTCCTTTGCTATAAGTAGACTACATCATGGTCTTCACATTGTATAGACTTGTCTTAAGAATGAAAAATTAAATTCTCCAGGATTAAATAATTGAGGAAGCAAATTTTTGTGGTCTCCGAGCACGCCTGGTCACTGTTGCATTAAAATTACACAGAAAGTTGATTTGCACATGTGTTTTGATTTGCCTGGGTGTATCTTTATTAGAAAAGTTGACTGTGTGATAGTTCTCAACTTTCTAGAGAAGTTAAATGCTAACATAAGTAATAAACTGTTATGTTGGACAAATTACCTGGATGGAGACAATTCCTTGAAAAAGTTGGAATTCCAAATAACATATGGAGATTATTCCTGCTATTATTCATTTAAGTTTCATTTACTGACAAAACCACACCAAAAATCCTGAGGATTTTGCTTAAAACATGTGCAAATCAGTCTTTGAGCATGTCACATGATTTTCCTTAAGCCTTCCTCATTCTTTGAGTAGTTGTGCTTTCCTCCATCTTATATTAGGTCACATATTGCATCAGTGATCTAAGTTCTCCTTTTCATGACTTTCCTTTGACATAGTTCCCCTTCTAAAAACCCTTATTTTATTGCCATATTCCTTCAGATGGATTTTCAAACCTTCATTTTGTTCAATTTCTGCTTGCAATCCGACAATATTTGAGTTACTCTCAGTCTAACTCCCATTGAGTTTTTTATTCTCTTCTCCAGTTTCTTGAATTACAGATGGCACTTTATTAGCACTATAGTTACTGTTAATATCTGCTTCTCTGTTTTGTTAGCACTCCTTCATTTGATCCCCAAATCTCTGCTTCGTGGGCATACATTCTATTTTATGCCTACTTACATATCTTGGCATCTTCCACAGGTGTCACCTTCATTGGTTTTTTGCAAGTGTGAGCTAGCCACCACTAAATTGTATTGTTTGCAGAATCCCTAAGGTTTTCTCCTGTTTCATTTCCCCAGTCTACATCTTCCTTTTTGGCCTCATCCAGCAATTGCATTCCAGTGTTCCAAGTATAGTCTGATTTTTTTCTCCCATACATTTTTTGTTGAACATTCCTACTCCTCCTACATTTTGTAATCTGCATTTGACATGAGAACTAGTATCACTGAGGTAGCTATGGGATGTTTCTAACCTCACCACAATATCCTTGTAATGAAATTCAGGAAGCTACTCTCATGGCAGCATTCTTCTGCTTTATGATGTCCACTCTTACATTTCCATTAATGGAGCCCATGTGACAGACTCACTCTAAATGCCTCCTCCTTCTGGCCATTTCATTTCACCTACATGTAAGATCTCCAACCCCATTCTAATATGCTTCTCTGCCTTTGCATTATCTAACCTCCTACCTGCCCACGATAAGCAGACATTCCAAGTTCCAATATTTAATTTTTTTTTGATAAATTTGACTGATGTGCGGTCTCGAGAAGTCCCCAACTGTCAGTTACTAGTTTATAACCGGAATATACCCAAGACAGTTTTATTAGATCTCTTATTTAATTCCATAAAAGAGAGAAAGTTGGTGAGCTACTCCTCAGGATGGTGGTGGCTTCCCCTTACCTTTCACATCACAATGCTGTAGCCATTGAAGTGATTTCTGCCATGCCTGCATTAAGACACCAGCAGTTGCTGTGCCAACTACTGTTGCCTCCCAACTTCACTCAACAGCTATACTCAATGGCAACAGCTTTCTCCACAGAGGCCATAGCCTTTGTAGATTTTATAGATCATTTTACCCAATGGTGGTCCTCAGTGTCTTCTAAGTACCATCATTAATTGTCTATGACTACCTATTCATCAAGTAAACACTTTTTATTTCACATCAAACCTCTGTATCTAGAGGTTGACCCACCTTTCACTACCAGGTGGATGTTCTCAATGGCTGAAAGTTCAGCCACCAGATAACAGCTGGCAAATATACCCTCATCTAGGATTGAAAATCGCACAAGATGGTTCCACAGTTGGCAATAAGAGAAAAGAATAATCAAGATTGGCAAATGACAGCCCAAATGAATAGCATCTTTTGGGACAACAATATATCAAAGAGTAATATAACATCAATACACCCACAATACAATACCATAATTAACAGTGTAACAACATATGAATGCAAAGTCTGGAAACTGGAGGAAATAAATGTGAATATGGTGTTGAGGTAAATGCTTGAAGGTCATTATCTGGTATATCTAGAGTAGACAATGTTCCAAATGAAATAATACTTTAAATCAAGCTCGTATTACATTCAATATTAGATGAGATCTGCACAAAACAACTTGATTGCTAAGGTCACAAGTACTATTACTGCCAGCAACCTGTAGGAAAAAGGAAGAGAGGTAGACTACAGATGTGGTTGGTATGAGGCAATCAACAAAGCAATGCCAATTAGAGATCTTCAAGAACAATGGAGAGAGAAAGAGCAATAGAGCAAGCAATGGAGATTGGGTGTTGAAAGATGGCAAAGATTATTTTGAAAACCACAAGTGACCTATCGCTAACTTCACTGCTTCTCTGGCTTTATCCTTAGTAAGTTGGCTTGAATGAAGAACATTTCCTCATGAGGTTTATAGCTTTAGAGGCAACCAAATGGGAGGGCAAGGCCAAAATAGGTCAAATGAGGACACAAGTTTTGGGCAGTATATACATCCTATGAAGTAAAACATATGTTTTGATCAACCCCCACATTTCTCTATGATAAAACAATGCATAAGCAAATCCTTTCCAGGAAGGTTCAAAGAAAGCAGCCAGTCAAATTAGTAGGGTTCAGAAAAGTTGCACTCCATTTTACCTGATATTCAGTTGCAGCCAGATTAAATGTAATGCATCCTCATTAAATTTGTTTGACTGGAACTGAGCATTAAACTACCAACTCAATAGCACTTAAGCCTTTGATGTGAGACAAAAAAATTAATTCATTTCCCTTTCTCCTAAAATCCGTTGCATAAAAGGGTTCAACCCAAATTCCTACTAAAACCACAGTCATAGTTTGATAAGTGAGGGTAGAACTCACCTAATTGTAAGCCCAAGGTGTATGAAATTCATGCATTAGTAGGGTAATAAGAGGGACCAGTCCCTTCTGCCATCACGTATGGTTTCCAAGGCAAATCTGGAAAATCATGTAGTTTGGTTGCTGTTGAGGGTGTCCAGAGGTATTACCCAGGCTAATGGACATTTCCTCCTGCTCATATACCAACATCCTTCTGAAATACTCCTATCTATCTAGACAAAAACAATATGAAATGGGGCAACACCCACTATGAAGTTAAAGAAATATTTGTAAAGTTTAACTATCCCTCCCGATATCTCAATAGTGAGACTAGCAGCAGCTGCTGCATGACAGTGAATAATGTTTTTTGGGAAATCACCTCCCATTATAAATTAATTAACTGTACATTCTACTTTTGCAAAAGTTTAATTCTCAATCTTTCTCCATAGCCATCCAATTTTTAAGAGTTTGAATTACCACATGCTATCTTCATATTTTCCTATTCACAATTATTCTGCCAGGGACACCTAAGAAAACTATTTTGTGATCCTAAATGGGGTCACTGCTCATGGGTTTAAAATCAGTGCTCTATAAGTTCACTTTTTATGTTGACCGCTATCACTATTTCAATGGCAATTGTTTTGGTAACGCTCTTTATGATGTCCTCCATCATCAATATACCTCCTCTGTTTTCGCTAACCTCCCCTTAATAAAACATTTTCATTCCATTATATAATGTTTTTCTTTCTGTTTCAAAATGAAATTTTTTCAATTAATTCAAAAACATCCATTTCTCTTTTTTTATTTTCAAACTCGCCCTTTGTTCTTACATTCATTGTAGGTATAAATTCGTACATGATTATTTGCTTGTAACAGCTTTTTGTTAGTTCCAGGGACCCCCTGGAATACCAAATGTGGTTAAGGTTTATTTCCAGCATCTTTCGTCACAACATTTCCCATACCTGGTAACGTTTCATTCCATTGAATATACAGTGGACCTTTGCGATGGTTTCATGTTTCCTTCAGTATCCTATCCCATGGACCAATGCCTGGGTCTTCCACCTTCAGAATCGGATTTCTTCTATTGAGGACAAAAGGTCTCTTACTCATCACCAAGCTTAATGAAATGGAGAGTATATAGATCTCCTTCTCACTTTTTTTATCGAATTTAATTTGAGGCATTAGAAACGGTAGAAAATAAATTTAAGAGCACTGAAATATTTTGCACCAAAATAATACTTAAGGATACTTATAAATTCATAAAATTAAGATATTTTTTCCTCAATAATTCGTAATGTTATTCTTCCAGGGGGTTGCGAAGCATACGTAACCACAGTCGGAAAACTTGTCTTCAAACAAGTTTAAATGAGCAGTAATAAAGGTTGGTAACCTGCTAAATACATAACTAATGCTTCATTATTTCAGTGGATCCACTGAGTTCATTCCCCTTTCTGATGCATTACATATGAGGCACTTTCGGGGGACAAACTGAATTATTTGGATATAATTTAATTTCGTGGTAAATTATAAGGACGGATTTACAACAATCAGAAGGCGAGGCTTTGTTATGATATACCGTTCACGGAATTTTTCTTCCCTAACTTTAGACATAGGAACGCTTGCTTGATTTGCGAAAACGTGAATTCAGAGAAAACTGCGTGTCTCGAGTTAAATGGGCACTTCGAAAAACAGAATCAATAACTCATTGATAGCAAATTAGTATTGATTATCATTAATGTATGTATTAACTACACGGCTTTCATTCAACCACTGCTATTGAACTTCATTAGTTATTGCTTAAAGGTATACTATGTTTTGCCGATGTAAAAAAACAGACACTTATTGAGTATACATAGCTAGACCGGTTTTTTGGAGTGTTTGCCTCTTTGGTTACTCACCACCTACGTAACGTACCATATAATTTTACCACTTTCAAAAGTGACGTTAAACAGCAATATGACGTACCTACTCCAGGCAAGAAGGCGGAGTGTGCCCAAGGACAAATGACTACGCCACTGCGTGTAAGGGTGTGTGTCGCATAGGTACTGCAAATTAAATCGTTTATTGGTTGTGAGTCATTGTAGATTTATTTCAGGGGCATTTTTACTGTGGTAAATACCTTTTGATTTCCAGAATGTATTGTCGGTGTAGCAATGATACGTAAACTTCCGAAACCTGCTTATCGTAGATATATTCGAACAGGTGCAGCTATTCTTTTCGTTGGAGAAGCTGTTGCCTTTGCTGGTACCTATTTCTGTTGGCATCGGATGAACACATCTCGAGGTTTGTTTGCAATTCCGTATATTTATTTGGTGGCATGTATATTAATTTAGTAAATAATCATAGAACAGGTCTGAATTCTTCAGAACTAATATATTGTTATTTCTTTTAGATTATAGGTTATTCATTCACAATAATTATCCTTGGGCCTTGGAAGGTTTGTATTTTATTAGTTAGTGAATTATGATATTACTTCATCGATTTTGTTTGTGGTATATATATATGTATATATTTATGTTAAAGTGCATTTTTTACATTCTGCTCTAGGTTATTACCGTTTTGGAAGCTTATTAGGAGGGAAAAGTACAAAAGAAAACGATTTTCTAATTTGGTCCAAGGAAGGAAAGCTCGATGATAATTGAGGCGAATTTTGTGGCTGCCTAATGTTATGGCTGCAGCGCGATCGGCTGTGTATATTTGTGGATTTGGAGCATTAGGCTACTGCTTAATGAAAATTCTTACACCAAATGAAAACGAGTTGAACAAAGTAAGATAAATATCTATCCATGCTTTTGCCCCAAAGCCACTAATAACAAAATAATCAGTTTTTAGAATGCGAAATCAGAGTAGTGAGTGGCGAAGTGGTTGAAAACCTGTCGGTCGTTAATATTCGCGTCTGAGACATCCCATGACAAGATTTAATTTATTTTATTTTTTTAATTTCAATGCATTATTCCCTTCTAATTTCAGTGAGTAAGATATTTGAGCTTGTTATTGTGAACACAATTTTACATCTGCCAGTGTATGGTAGAAAAGCACTGTGAAATTCGTGATCAAGACTTCTTATTGATAATCTCTTTAAATTTTTAATGGTGAGGAAATAAGAGAAACTTTCCAGACCCATGAATTGGGTGCAAATGGTAAAAGAATACATTTAGATTAATTGCCAAAGGATTGAACCTCCTTTTTTGCAGTTAGCCAGAGTTGAGATAATGGAGCATCCTTAAACTCGACTTCACAAGTAGAATCACTTTTTAAGGCTAATAGCTCATCCATTTCTTTATATCTGCTAATTTAGAGTAGTGATGAAGCTTTCCCTCTAGCATATATGGATGTTGATTTACAAGTTCCTACAGTTCTTTTTTAGGATGCAAAGTAGAACATTCCCTGAAAATTTTAAGGAAACTATTTCTCATGACATATGTCCAGAGTTCAAATTTTCTTTTGAATCAATTAATTTTGTCTGTGCAAGTTAATATATTCCCATGCTGCCCTTACATATTTTGATTAAGCTCATTTATGTGTTCGCATATTGTAGCTGAGTAAGTCATTTTTTGTAACCAGATATTGTCTTCCAACTTAGCCAAATAGTGAGACTTACTCTAATAAATAATTTTAATTCCTCTTTTAAGGTCATGGACTCTGGACAGATCTTTCCCTCATGATCTCTGACCAACTCAGTATGGAACAATAAAGCTTCAAGGTCCGATTCTATTTCATCTCATAAAATTGAAAAAGGACCCAATTTAAGTGGTCTATATGTGACCACATTGCAATTTTATATAGTAGAAATTCAAGAAACAATTTTGTCAACTTTTCTCAATGAATAAGAATAGAGAATTCCCTTAGCAAATAATTAGGCATTTGGCAGTGTACATATAATTATGTATGGGTGGTATTTGATCATAACATCTTCTTCCTTAAAAGCCCACAACATTTTGGAGTGTAACAGGATGCCTAAGTAGCCTAACTTGCGAGAGTACTCAGAGGGTCCAAAGAGTTCAAATCTACCAGTAGATCAGTATAAATGGATGTCACTACTTTAGGATCCCATTTGCAGAATTCCAAAAGGAACCACATTGGGTTTTGTTTCTACCCTATATCAATAACCTCCCCAAAGGTATCAACCATCTCTTGGTACTTAAGTCTTGTTTGCAAGTGATATCCCATCTAACCTCTCTAAAAAGTGAATCCGAACAGCAGCATTCTATATACAGTTCCATCCTCATCAGGAAATACCGACTCAGTTGATGCATCATTAAATGAAGTTCTTATGCAACTGTGCCAATCATCTAATTCTTTGGGAATAATAATTATCTCAGATACTCACGATTGGTTTGAGTGTATCATCTGTTTAACAAGAAAGTTAGACACAATTTAGATGATGAAAAGGCAATGGTATTTTCATTGCAAAAAGGTGACATTCAGTAGCATGATAGGTTTTAGCCCCCACACAGTTTGGAAGAAATATTTTACTTGTAACAAAATCCCAGCCAAAATAGTGCCTATGCATATGTTACAAGCTATTGCACTAGACAAACACTGGCCCTACATCCTGCCATTATAATTTGAATTGAAATAGTTCATGTCAAGTATGTTATTTAATTAATAATTCTCTTCTCATTGTATTAGAAACATGTGCATCCTAACAAATCTTCAAAACCAAGATAAAATATACATGATAAATCATCCAATTTATAACATTCAGGAATTTTTAATTCCTGGATGGTTCCTATAATTCCTGGTTTTTTTGCTTGTATGGTATATTTTGGATTTCCATTGGATACTTACATTTGTGTTAAGATTTAGGACATGGGAATTCAACAAGGACATTCATTTTGATGTCTGTGTGTGTGTGTAAGCATATCAATAAAATAAGTATGTACATATTTGGAATTTATGATTTGGAAATAATGGTTTAATGAATAGAAAAAATTAAGGAATTTATAATAATAGAATGTGTGGTTGTTCTATTGAGCTGAATGGGTAACTCCCAATTGAGGTAGAGGAATAATCATGCATACACTAGAATAAATTTTACGCTAAGAGGATAACACTTTTCATTATAGTTATAAGTAATGTTAGTTATAATTAATATTATGCATAACTTTTGTTTTCGAGGTCATTTTTTCACAAGGATGGGTGCTGAAGAAATTGGTAGA
Source organism: Hetaerina titia (assembly GCA_037158775.1). Taxonomy (NCBI): domain Eukaryota; kingdom Metazoa; phylum Arthropoda; class Insecta; order Odonata; family Calopterygidae; genus Hetaerina; species Hetaerina titia. Next base: position 98,599,371 of record CM073773.1, on the reverse strand, counting down.
GGGGAGTGTGTTGGAAAAGCAAGGTAGATGTAGGAGAAAAGTAGGGATTTCATTTGAACTTACATAAGATAGAAAGTATGCAAAGTTGTATAATAAGTTATTGTAGCATGGGGGTTAAGGTTTTGTGTAATGGTAATGTTAATAAGGGCATAAGAGTAACCCATGGTTCAATAAGTCCTGGGACTTATTGAATGGGTTATTATTTTGGGATGCGCAAGGTCTAATCTACACCAATACCCTGCGAGCCACCAAAAAGGTGTATGGCAGGGAGTGCAGCACCAGGAGGAAATGGTAAGGGATGAGGGGGTTAGGGTTTTTCAAATAGGTGGGGGAACCTAAAAATATATACATAAAACCATGCCATCCCTACCTTGTAGGTGAATACTTATTGTGCCAAACCTACTCCTGGGGGATTTCAACTACTAGCATTCTGGTCTCTTATCGTTCTTGGACAAAATGACATTTTAAACCTGTCAGTCTTGCAGTCTATCTCTCTAATCTTATATCTGTGATCCTTTCGACGGAATATGTTGGGGTTCGTATTATATCCTTGATGTCATCGGAAAAGGGCCCATCTTTAAATGTTTTTAATAAGTTTAATCTATATTGTAAATGCCACTGTGTAAGAGAATCCCAGCCTAAATTCTAGCAAAGTAGTTTTGCTGTTGCATTGGTCATAACAATGTTTGACAAATCCAGCCTCCCTCCACTGAACTCGATCTGATTCCGAAACCAAATTTATATTTTGAGGATCCCATATACTGGCAGCATACTCTAGGTGTGGTCTGACTAGGGCAAGAAAACATCGTTCCTTAACTTTTTCGTAGCATTTACCTATCACTCTTTTTACAAATACCAAGTTTTATTAGCATGACCACATATTTCTCGTATGTGCTTTTCCCAGGACAGATTGTGAGATCTGTCCTTGGGACTGATTGTACATCGACTACCTTGAAAAGGGGAAATCTATCAATAGCGACTATTACATTGAGTTATTGGTGCTTTTGAATGACGAAATCGCAAAGAAACAACTGCACATGAAGAAGAAAGAAATCACCTTTTATCCAGAAACTGCACCATACCACAAATCAATGAAAAAAATGGTCAAATTGAACAAGTTGGGCTTCTATCTCCTTCCCCACCCACCATACTCTCCAAATCTAGCCCCCAGTTACTACTGACTGTTTGCTAATCTCAAAAAGATACTACTGGGAAAAAGAATTGGTTCGAATGAGGAAGTCTCTGTAACTTGAGCTTATTTTGAGGACAAAGACAAATTGTTGTGCAAGCATGGTATCGAAAAGTTAGAAAAGCATTGGAATGATTGTATAGCTCTTGAAGGTGATTATGTTGATGAATAAAAATGAATTTTGCAAAATAAATGTTTTCTTAGTTAGTCCCGGGACTTATTGAATGAAGGGTAAAAGTGGTGTGTATTGCCAGGATCTATGAAAAACTAACCCTAAACTGGTAAACTACTCTAAATAATAGTTTTCATGTCTCCACTTCATGTACTGTCATCCAAAGGCTTTAAATTATTATTTTTCTAGTCCACTATGTGATAGATTCACAATAATAAATTCTGAAATCACTCTGTGTTACTTTATTTATCAGCAAGAGTATTTGCATACCAACAATTCATGTATGCATACAATATTTTAATTGTTTCATTGAATATTTGAAAAGGCACCTAATACCCAATATTAATCGACTAAAATTTCCAGATTGGCTAGAATAATTTTTGTTTTTTAATCATTAAAAACTTATCATCTGCTTATAATAAGTATAACTGTACCATATATTCAAATTATAAATTTTCATTTTTTCATTTCAGAAACTCCTTGAGGGTAGATATGAACCCCAAAGTGATTTGTTGAAAACACGTCAGACTTTCATGGAAGTTTTGAAGTCATCAGCTAACATTAACGATCCTATCTACCGGCAGACAAAAGAAGAAATTGAAAAGTCTCTGAAAAAGTAGAGTTACTCTATGAGTGATAGAATAGTCATTATTTACACTTCATTATTTTAAAGTGTCTTAGCAAACTGAGAAGATGATGGACAAGTCTAATACTCACTTGCTGGAACAAATGACAGAGAGGATGAAGCAGAGGGAGAGTGAGCGGTTGCTTCAGATTGAATCAAAAAAAGAGACGAATGGTGCAACCTCCAACACTGAGATGGTGTCCGACTTTTCCAAGACATTCTATGAAACCAAGCAGAACATTGAGGAAGATTTAAGCAAAGCAGGTGATATGGACAAAAATCTTCTCTTGGTTGCCCTTGTCACGATCAAGAGTGATATCCAGCATCTGCAGAAATACCTGTCAAATTCAACGCTCTTTCTTTGCCGATATGATATCAGGAGGGCCCAGGAGTCTATTCAAGAACTTACCCGCCAGGTCCAAGAAATTGAAGAGAAGCAGTTGCCAAAGAAAAAATTTGCCTTTAAATTTCGTAAAACTAAGGAAATTTTAGATGGAGTCTCCAGTCTTAAAATTGAAGATACAATCGATTCATCTTCAAAAACAAATGACATTAAGACTTATGTGAACACATGTGGTTATTCTGATAAAATGAATGAAATTCTTGTCATGTCCAACAATGAAATTTTCAAGCAAGATGTGATGCTTTCCAATCTTGATAGCTGCACTGTGAAATTATATGGCACTCCAAGTACGATACACATTTCTTGCTTAAGTAATTGTACTGTTTTGTCTGGACCTGTCGCCACTTCTATACTTATTGAAAGCTGTTCTAATTGTACATTTGTTCTCCCTTGTCAACAACTTAGGATACACAACACAAAAAAGTCTGATTTTTACATTCATGTAACTACAAAAGCTATCATTGAAGATTGCACTATGGTCCAGTTTGCACCTTATAATTGGCATTATGATGAAATTGAAGAACATTACAAACAGTCTGGCCTGGATCTTAATAGAAATCATTGGGATGAAATAGATGATTTTAATTGGCTATCTTCTGATAAGGCTTCACCTAATTGGGTCATTCTAAAAGAGAGGGATCGGACTATAGTTTGGGATTAGTGAGGAGCTTTGTATTAGTTATATTATTTACTTGGTATAAAAATTGTTTTGTATGACATAAAGCTATTAAATTATTAACTGAGAGAAAAGCTGGATTTATTTCAAATTTTCATTATTTTTATTCCATTACCTTGGCCAATCTACTGATCTGAGGAAGGTTCAGAACAGCTAAATATTTTGGACTATTATATAATTTCCTTCTAACCTGAACTACATTTGTATATTCAACTCTTTCGAATTTTATACTATCCAAAATTCCTATTCCCTTCCCCCTTATTTCCTATTTTCTCCCCATTATCATGACCAGCAATTGCCTTTTTATTCTCCCAATGAACCACAGATCTTGGCGGAATGGCTAGTTTGTTCAAATGACCACAAGTGTTGGCACCCAGAGTAGTAATGATTACTCTCGGTAAGATCACACCTGCCAGAATAGAAAACCAGCCGGACAAGTGCTAATCCAAGTAACCTCGATGTTATATATAGCTGTGTAGGCATTTGATCCCATTGGTATGTGCACTTAAAGCAGTGATACCACATCAAAAACGTTGTTGAGGGAGGATCATTCAAGTTGACAATTATCCTATGTAACCAAGGCAAAACATTTTAATACTTTTTAAACATTTACATGCATACTTGTAGATGAGCTTAAATTAAATGTTTTAACTCATCATTTGCATCAGTAGAATTGAGAATAAAGTTAATTTTACTATTCAAATATTTTCTCAGCCATTAATTGCAAATTAACTTTTATAAATTTAAATTCAATGAAACTTACATGATTACCAGTACTTCGACAAACTCATGATTTCATGCACCTGGAAACTTTCTCTAGTAGAGAAATGGTGCTCTTGTCCATTTTAACTTTTAGTGAAAATTATACGAATGGAAAAATAAAGGAAACAATCCAAGCAGATTATCATATTTTGCAAGTATTGCCCAGGAATCAGCTTATTGTAAGAAAAGTAATGTAATGCCTGATCAGACCAATTTTCACCATTGTATCAGAGAAATGGACATTGAAGGTGGCCGATTAATAAACTGTTTCGAGTTATATAGCACTGTCAGTGCAAATGAAAAAGATGTAATGCAGAGCTAGATTTCTAAATATGATACCGATTTGTGAAATCTTGGTGGAGAGTGGTTAGGTCTTGTTGAAAGAAAGGTGGGAGAATAGTTCAGAGAAACACTACAATAAAAGAGGGAAGGTCTTGACAAAGCTTCTATGATGTCACTGCAAATGTGGTCGAGGGATATAATCACTGACAACAAAGATAGGTGGAGGCCACGAGCTGCAGCAACACCACCAAGAGAGATCATCAAGATATAATTTTCCCATGGATGAAAGATGATAATCTACTGATCTGAACAATAAATTACTACTTTATATAAGTGTCAAAATTTTGACTCCGGAAAGGATTTCAGAATATTTAAAAAAAACTACAAAAATCGAAGTTTTTCTTGGTAAATAAAAGAAAGTAACATACCATTGGAAAGGGCCATTAAAATAACTATAAGGGAGGTCAAAAAAAAGCACTTGAAACAACAAATAACTTTTCATTGTACCTGGATGTATCATTTCACACTTAAAACTTTTTTTTTGCAGTTTGACGTCATAACACAAGTAAAAAGCCAAACATACTGACATTGCAATAAATGGCAAATAATGATCATATTTTGGAAGTAGCCCACAAAAAAATTTGATTAAAAAATGCCAAATAAAATCAGGAAACATATAAGGTACTCAAATATAACTTGAGAAACTATTGCTACACCAGAAATGCTGGCAGCTCAATCCCATAAGTTGTAGAAGAAGATTTAACAATTGCACTTGACTCATTCGTGAATAATATTTAAGCCATAATACAAGCGACTCCTAAAGGTATGCAGGTCCAAAAGCAAAGCCTGTGGCAGCAAGTCTCACATTTTGTCTGGACGAGCACATGAAAAGGGTCAATTTGGCAACATGAGTGCGAAGCAACACTACACATGCTGGCCAACTGAGGATGACTTTAGCTTTTGAAAATCTGGCTTGGCCAATGACATCATTGTGTGAATTAGACATTTGAATTGAGGTGCACTCAGGTGAAATGTAGAGGAGATTTCCTGCAGAGTTTGTAGATGAGTTTTAATATTGAAAGACAGAGGGAGATAAAAAATAGGATGACTTTTTCAGTCCAAAAGTGAAATGAGGCAGGAAGCATTGATGTCACAACCCAAAAAAGGATACAGATTAACTAATTCAAATCAATTAGGGGAGGTAGTGCCCAGACGAGATAAATGATCTATTTCAGACCTTAATGCCTGTTCTAAAGGAGACAGGTGAAATACAACTTTAGCAAGGGACAAGAGAGTTAAACATCTTAAGCTACATTAGCTTCATTTAGTTACACATTACAAAAAAATGCCTGGAAATTGAATAATTTAATTTCTCAAAAAGAAAATGTCAATTACAAGACAAGTGAATAAAATAACAGGAGTACTACAGGCTATGAAATTATACAAAATAGCCATCCATATCAGAATGATAAAGGTGAAACAAATAGTGTGTAAACAATTGAAAATTTGTGGAAAGTACATCTTATGCTTACCATAAAAAAATGAGAACAAAAAATAAACTCCATTAATGAGAGTATTTAACTTGGAAATACATGTAATAAAGAAAATACACTTGAAGAAAATATCAATGTGAAATCAAAATTATCATCTACAAATCATCTTCCATTATCTCCCCATTTGGAATTTTTAAACGTACATACATGAAAATATACAGTAAAACTAAATATGTAATCCCCTAGAATATAATGAGGTGGCCAACCAAAATTTTGTTCAACAACATATATATATATAGGTATACCAATATAAAGGGTAGAAAGGGAGAGCGCAGAGCCAAAAACACACTGAAGAAACACCCACAAGAAGACATTTATTCCACCACACAGTTATAATACTGTTACATGTGATATAGTTATATTTAAACATAACAATCAGGATTTGTCGAAATAATACATACAGTGGCTTGAAATAAACACAGGATATAGGTGCTTGTCAGAGAAGAATTGGTTAGTCACCTTTCCCATCACATATACATACATATGTAATACAGATAGCACACAATAAACAAATACATTTAGATAACAACATTTCCATTGAAATATTCTATTTTATAAAGATAGCTTATATCTCTAAAAATTTATTTGTGGCAGAATAAAAGCATACATATCATAAACAATGAATTTGTACTGCATTTGATTTTATTAACAAACTAACACAATTTCATTCCCTAAATTTCCAATTTTAAGGCCTACACAACTGCAAAAAACACTCCAAAGTTTTGTACTATGGTGATTCAATATGATTGGCACACAATAGCTCACTTTTGAAAGATGATTGGGCATTTTGTACCATATGTAAGTGGTTAATATTACAAACCACTGTGAATTTTTGAAAGCAGAGCTACTGTAAACCTTTTAAGATAGGCAAGGGATCAGTCACCCAGAAAAATCAAGTAAAACAATGCTTACTTTTCCTTTTTTGTCTCTCGATGCATTACCACCAAAGGAACTAGCACATGAGGTAAAATTGGTGCTTGGTATTGTTATTCCCTGAGGGGATTTTGCACTTTCATATTCCAAAATTGTTTTCTTAAAATTTTATCTAATAAATATAATTAGAGTTTAAAAAGTGAGTGATTCCACCTGTGTTCAACACTTTTGTAAACAAGACAGCAATTTATAATGGAATTTCAAAAACCTTTCATTGAACTATAAAAGTATAGAAAAATTTGCATCACCCTCACAGTAATGTAAGATTTCAAAAAACTAAGAGATGCACAATTTCACTTTGTAAACTGTTTCCAAGAGATGAAAATGTACCCTGGGAACATGAATGATGCATCTAAAAAATAAAATATATTTCTGCGTTATATTACACATTTCTAATAACTTGAAAATGACAAGCACAAGAATTTTTTTTACAAAAAATTACTGTCTAATGATGGATCAAGAAATAATATTTAAGCCATGGTCAAATTAATTAGGTCGTTATCCTGAGCAGAACCTGAGTGTATTAACAGAGGACTCCATGATTGACTTGACGGGAATATAGACACAGGCCAATCAGTCCAACAACTGCATTAAAATCATTTGCGAACACCTGGACAAATGATTTACAAAACTGTGAACATGTATTTAGTAGTAAAGACAGCATGTCGTATGTGCACAAATATTTTCATACAAACAAATATTAACTAATCGAATAATGGGAGCTTAGATCTGAGTATTTTATCTCCTCAAATTCCGGTCAAATTGTATATTTTTAGAATGAATGTTTACTGAATGTACAACAGCTGTACTTTTAATCATTCGTATGAAAAATACCCTAGCTTGTTTAGAACAACTTTTTCATAAAAGTAAAAAAATGCATGCCAAATACATGTTTGCACTATAGCAGTCAAAGCAATTACTGGAAGTCATTAATGGAAGTACATACAATTATCCAACATATATCATTTGGAACATTTTATCAATATATTTTGTAATAAACAACTTCATCTAAAATTTGAGAAATCATCCATTTAAATTTACATTTTATAAAAAATAATCTTACTAGAAGTCATGCTATAATCAATTTTCAAAAGACAATCGTTTAAGGAAGTTGGCAAGAGTACATTAATGTAGCAAACTTTGTACAATAATATGGCTTCTCGTTGGGGACAACAAGGAGGCTGAAGTTACTTTTCTTTAAATATGCTCACGGGAGTGGTAAACGCTCCTCGCCTAAGGGTCAAAATGAGAGTGGGAAAGCCTGGCCATCAATTGAGCAGCAGCCAGTCAAAATTATAGATGACGTCAGAGGTGACAAAGAGACATTATTTACAAAGATAACTGGAGATGCAGACACCAACAAGTTCTATTGACAAAATACTTTTTGTAATATCACCTACAACACCCTACTAATTGTATTATGACGAAAAGGCCTACCCCCACACAATGAGTCCAGTTTTCTAAGATCATTCATCAATAACAATTATTTGTAAATTGTGGGCCTATCAGTAAATTACGAAGTGGTGAAGGAGTAATTAAATACCATGAAATAATATTTTCAGAAATTTACAAAAGAGTAGTGCACTATACTCTAACAATTTCATCTAATTAATGAATATGTAATATTTAAAAATGTTGGGAACTTTTAGATAAAGTGAAAAGGAAAATATGCTTTCCTAACAATTCACCTAAAACTCTAGTCACGAGAGAAAAAATTTTTCATCTTATCAAAATGTGTTCAACGTTCAACTGCAAATTTATCAAGAACACAATGTTTTCAAAAATCTTTTCCATTTCCAAACTTGCGCTAATCAGGTCAACAACCACTAAAATCAATTTACTTATAATTACGATACATGGCATTTCCACATGGAATCTGGCACACAAATTTAAAATATATCAAGCAGTGAATTGAACAAGATAGACACAATGATCAGAAGAGGGGAGGAGAATGAAAATGGGATGGATGTTAATACATTTCCAGCCACACAAAGGAGAATTAGAGGTGCAGTGGGCATGGGAATATATACCTATCTAAGAGTGAAACATGGATGCACAAAGAGGGCCAGACAAAAGATGCATAGGACCACACACAAATGCCCATTGAATAAACCTTTCTGCTACAAATGTGAAAGGATATCACTATTACGGCTAATCATGCAGTGTTGAGAGGAATCTGTTACCTAGGAAGGTCCGAGTGGGAAATACAATTGGGGAATAAGTTATATTTTTAATACAATCTGTACATGTAACATATGTCTTTGTGTTATGTAAAAAAGGAGCAGCTGAAAATTAGTAATTTTTACAACACTTAAGTCACAGGCAAATCTGAAATCTTTGTAATATGTATTGTGCCCTGAAATGACACCTTAGATGCCCTCTTAAACATAGTTCTCAATATCAATGGTATAGACGTGACAAAAAAGTTATGCATATATGTACACATACAACCATATATATAAAAAAGAAAGTTGGTCTGTGTGGCCTTGACCTCAATAAATATATAAAATGTGAGAAATTAAATTATTATAAATAACACCCATGCAAAACTAATTTCACACCCATTTAACTGAAACCTATTATTTGTCTCTATTTTGTACCAAAGTCTCATTTCGAATATATATTTGTATTGGGGCACATAAGCACTTCAACATGCTTTCCATGAGACTTATTGCATTCTTACAGTAATAATAATGATGCTTTAGGACAAATATTATCAGATCTATAAGAGCAGAATTAGATTGGAGGTTGCATACCAAGTCTCTCGGATGCAAAATAGTACAATTATGTAGCATTTGTACATTCTACCTGCTTCTTTCAGCAGTATTTTATAAAATGTTCTTGAATCCTAATGCTCACAACCTCTATATTAATAAAATTTTACATATTAATACAAAATAAATTTCTTTTCACACAAAACAATGCTTTGCCACCACCAAATATTTGTAATTTCTTTTTATTTAAAGTGATGGGAGTATGAATGATTAATTTTCCATGAACAATGAATACCAATGCAAATATCCTCATGGCCTTCTCTTTTTCCCAAAGATAGCCAGTACCTTAGTGATAATTGAATACTTACTGGCTATTAAATGTTAAGAGAGACATTCATAAGCCTTCAAAAAGATGTTTTTGATATTATATAAACAAGCCATTTTAGTACCTGATTGATGAGGGAACATGTTCTGAATGTCAAGATTATGAACCACAAATATTTCTGTTTAGTAATTGAATAAATAATTTGAATAATTAATTGAAGGAGCACATTTGTGGTTTATGATGAACGTATATGACATTAACATAACGTGTAAATATTTTAATCCTGCGTTGCAAACCTTGAAGCAAAACTAAGAATGCTTAAGCTTATTAGCCAGACCAAATGAGCTTTGGTCAAGAGTTCAGCACAGTGTCTAAATACTTTCAACTAAAATCAGAACATAATCTACAATGATAACATGAATTTAACAAACATGGCAGCTCATTGAAATATGGATGTGTGAGAGAAAAACATTTAAATTAACAATAAATGCCTTTGTTCTCCCAAAGTTAACAGTGAACAATGACACAAGGTTAATTTTTGTGCTCCCAGTATGAGAGGAGGATTTATGAAATTTTGAGAAAATGTTTAAAATACTATTTTGTCATCACTGATATTCTGACAACTATATGATCTAAATGATATATCTACAATATTTTTCTGAAATGTATTACTCATTTGATCTTATTCAAATTTAATAATTTACTATAAATATATTTTAGATCAAATAGCATACATCATTATGGATATGCCTTATTAATATGAACAAACCAAAAATGGCTATGATATGTCAAATAAATATGCTAAAAGCCTAATTAGTACATAGCCTTATTATGAAAGACTTTATTGACTAATTTAATCTAGATATGAAAAAGTTTCTAAAATAATTATTTAAAAACTTCATGTAACATCTATAAGCTGACTTCTACCCAAGGTCAATACTGTGCTATTTACATGGAGGAAGTTTCCAAATAAATACAAAGTAAGCTAAATATAATTATATTGGTCTTGAAAATTATGTAACAACCTAAAAAGGACCAAAAAGATATATACCCAGGAGGCTTTTTAGGGACATAAAAAAGAACTCATATGGCTCCCACATGTAAAAATATGCACTGAATAATTCAGAATAGTTCACCAAATATATATGTATGTTTATATATTTATATATAATTGTGTGTGTGTATATCAATCAGCTGTCTAATTCCAACTGCAGCATGTGCTCTGCACAGCAAACAACCATTTACTGTGGGAGCATGGCCAGCGTTGCTCTCCTGGCTCGCTTCTTCAGCTTGTCCTCATTGTTGAGCTTTACACGGATGGCTTCACGGACTGTACTAGCAGGGACATCAAACTTCTGCATCACAGTTGCTGAAATAAAGATATTGAAAGTATTTAAATGCTCTACATCAAAGGATAACATGCAATGCTTGAGATACTAAACTAAAAATAATGAAGAAACAAAAATGCACACATTCCCCCATGCAGGTTTGTGATGCAAAGTGAACCCATAAGGTTCCATTGAATCCACAAATCAAGAGTGACTGTGTGCATGAGGTCTTCCTCAGGTTTTATGGTAGATTAGTGCTACTGATGAGTCCTTTCCATGGGAATAAAATCTCCATTGAACACCTGGGTGAGTGCATTCCTCTGACTTATGAGACTGTTTGCATCGATGTCTTAATTCATGTCTCTTTTGATATTATAATTTCACTGTCTAAATATAGCTCTGTCATATTTCCCTTCCTTCCCAAATGTTTCCACAGAGAGTGTGGCCTTACGAGTTATCATTTTCATTGTACTTTACTAGTTTTGAGAGTGTAGATGTAATCTATTCATGCAAGTTAAGCTAATGGCAAATGGCATAAAGTGAAAGAATTACTTGAAGAGGATTTTGTTCGCTAAAGGGAGATGAATTTAGAGCCATATGGTTTTTTTATTTCACCGTAATTTTTTTCTAATGTTCACAATCACCTACGGCATATTTACGTTGTTTTATTTAATCCTGCTTGAAAACTACATCCACCAATTTTAGTACATAATTACTATATAATGTGCCACCAACTGAATTGATGGTACAAATTCCTGGCCAATGCCACTAAAGCCAGATATCGTAAGTTTTTAGGAGGCATTTTCCTGTCACTGAGATGTGTGGAAAATAAAACTTCCTAGGAAAAGTTTGAAATCATAAGTGATTAGGCTATGAAAAAAATAAAACTGCTCTATGCAGAATTATTTACTTTTAATAATGAAAACATAAAATAATTTATCTATGGCCATTGGGTTTATTTGGTAAAAGAGTTAATCTTTCAACAAAAAATTCTTTTTAAACAGGAATTTTTATCATTTTATCCCAATTTTGTGTTTGGTGTACAGCTAGCACCTCCTTATTGTTGGTGGCATATTTTCTGTTAGCTAAAGGCATATGTGAATTCCCTAGAAATTAACATTTATGTACATTAATCATTCTGTATAAAATGCACTAGTTACCATGAATTATCATATTTTTTATGCACGAAACAGAAAAAAGCGAATGAAATTAAAGAAAAGCATGTTGCACCCCTCAATATAATACGAGGGTTGCTATTTATATTTTCAGCCTAACAATGAAGAGACAGTAATTTATTGTTGAAAATGTCTTTGTAGTTTTTTGAAGTATTCTCCATGATAATCAATACACTTTTACATGCGCTCGAACCAATTTTCATAACACATTTTCCACTCTGATTGAGGTACCTCCAAAACTTGGTTTTTGAATGCATCAACGGCTTCTTCAGGTGCCGAAAAACGTTGGCCATGCGATTTTTTCTTGATGAACGGGAATAAAAAGAAGCCATTTGGTGCTAAATCAGGGCTGTACAGAGGATTAGCCATCAATTTGAAGTTTTGGCCAATCAAAGAGGTCGTTGTTTCAGCTGATCTTGGAGAGCTTGCATTGTCATGATGAAGAATGATTCTTTGCTGCCGCTTCTTTCATTTTTACCCTTATTTCACCAAGCACTTCTGACAAACAAATGCTTGTGTACCATTCAAAATTCAAGGCTCTACATTGCTCTAACAGTGGGGTTGCCACATGTCCAGTTGTTCCAAAGAATCAGGGGAACGTTTGCTTTGATGTGCTTTGTGCATGAATCACATTTTTCAGATTTGGCTCGTCTTAGAAGACCCATAGAGTGGATTGCTGTTTTGTTTCAGACTCATATGCATAGATCCAAGATTCATCACTTGTGTAGACATTATACACAGCTTTTGATGCATTGTGATTACATTTGTTGAACATTTCTTTGAACCAATTGACACGAGCATCTTTCTTGAGCTTTTGTCAAATTATGTGGGATCCAACGAGAACAAATTTTTTTCCCTGCTAAATGTTCATGCATTTCATCCCTGCTTCATGTTCATCTTATTGACACTCGCATTACGAATCCCCAAGGATGCCTCAATCTCAAGATAAGTCACATGCCAATCTTCCTTTACTAGTTCTTGCACAGCATCAACGTTTTCTGGCACAACTGATTTTGGATGGCCTTCAAGACTTTCGTCACTGAGTGATTGGCGGCCTTGATGGAATTCATTATGCCAGCGTTTCACAGTGGCAAAGGATGGGCCTTCATTGCCAAAAGTGGAAGTAAGTTGATCGATGCACTCCTGTCTGGATAATCCACATCAAAAGTCTTAAAAAAACATCACACGAAAGTGTTCATGAGAAAACTCCATTTTTTCGCTGAGACAAAATTTTTGAGTCACTATACACAACACAAGTTATGATCAGACAACAAAATGTTCTGAAGAAAGTTAGCGTTAAAAGGGTCAAACTTTCAGATGGAAATGTCAGATGGTGCCTTAAGCAGCAGGTATACAATACGTGACAAGTCTAAGAAGTTTCACAACTGTGCCCATATTTAATTTGTCTCCCACTTCCTTCCATTAAAGAGATAGAGCAAGCCCTTGGCCTCCAGACAGCTTGCACCTAATTGTGTGTGTGCATGCACCAGTGGCTAACAATCACTTATTCGGAAGCGTGGACATGGGAGGAGAAAGAGTTTTGCTCATTGCTTCCTTGGGATCACTTTACCAGGAAAAGCACTAAGACTCCCAAATGCTGTTTTTCCCAACGAGGTCACTTAGATCTAACTGAAAGGAGGATTAATAGGCTAATTCAGAGATAGAAAAGTGAAAGATAAGATTCACCATCTTGTCTGTAGCAGGGCTTAAAACAGTGCTATAAAAATATGGGAACTGTTATTTAACCATTTTTATAAAACATATCAAGAAAAATTTTAAAATGTTTACAATAAAAGCTTGTACACCTCTCAAATTTGTGCAATCATCTTTATGGTTTGAAACTTGGAAAAATCATAAAGATTGTATGCAAATTTTGTATTACCATGAATCTTTTCTTAAGTTATATGTGTAACTCCTAGAAGTAGATACTTTCTTTCAAGACAAATGAGTCACTACTGATATCTATTCATTCATCATAACTGTCACAACCAGAAACAAGAACCAAAGCTATATACTAAACCACAATTGGAACTGGCACATCACTAAATTCATTCAATCCTCTTCGGCACACTTCTACCCTGCACCGCTTAAATAAATGCTCATTTGTCTAACATTTTTTAATAAACACTTATTATATTCCACCTCATTTCCAAGTCAACTGAAACTGGAACATAATTAAAATACTATATATCTAAATGGTGACACTTACCAATAACTCGAGTAACTTTATCTCGATCCAGGCGTGGCTTTGAACTTCCTTTGCTTCCATTAAGACAGTGGCTGGCCAATACATCACGACCAAATACTGCCACTAGAAGCATGTTTGTGTACTTTTTAAAATCAGGGCATGTTAACATCTTAAGATGCAGCTCTGGAGGGAGGTTGGGTACACCTACTCCAGGCATACCACTAACATCAGCCATACCCACTCCTCCGTCCTGCTAATGAGACAAGGAAAAAGATTACTTTATCAACCTCTGAAACATTCCATCTTCATTTACTTAATTTTAATACAGGTTATGATCTTTATGACTAAGCAGAAACAACACAGATGACTCCCCACTTCCATTCTAAGATCCACTACACTCATCTTACTATCTTGTTCGATGAGGGCTGGCGACTTCTACAAGTCAAGCTACCATCAACCCTATTCTTCATAACTTCCATTCCATCTGAACCAACAATAACCATTACAATTCCAAGAGGCAAAAATGGTGGCTCCTGGATAAAAGAGTTGGCTAGCCCCACAACCAAATCGCCACAGCACCAACATTCAAGAAGAAAGCCTCAACCTGACACCTTCATGGTGATGAAGGGGATGCTAACGACCTAAATAATCATAAGCATTACATCTAGAATGCTCTACTAATCACTCATAAAAACTAAACATCAGTTTCAATCAAATGGGCAGTATTGCAGGTTATGGCAGTGTTCTCTAGATGTGGAAAGTAGTATTTAATACCAATGGTGTCTGGATTCACTCATTGGAGCCAGTTATTTCTCCCAGGGTAAATAACTGGCTTATGCCCCTCCTGATTACTAACCAAACATACTTCTCCTGTGTACCAACTTATCAGTTTACATTCATAAAATCTTAGTACATTTTAAATCAAATTATAATCGACAATGTTAATGTTGTCAAAATTATTTTAATGATCATTACTGGAAACAAAATAACTGAACCAATAACGCTGATTTTCAGGAGAAATACCTCACTTATTACTATCAGCTGGTTTAAAAACTAGAATAGAATAACAAAGCAAATGATGGTGCATTAAAATGAAAATAAAAAATCCTATGGTTGTAGCATTTTTCAATACACAGGGAATGGTGTATCACAAGTCATAGAAGTACACAGAACTTTAAATGAAGCATATTATAGGACTGTGTTGACAATTTATAAATGCCTTATTGATTGCAAAACGCTATATTTCAAAGCAACAAACTGGATACTGCACTGTGGTAATGCACATACACAAACGTCACAAATGTTGTTGTTGAAAGTCTCACAAAATTCAAAGTGAAATGTGAACCTCATCATGCATACAGCGCAGACCTAGCCCAAGTTGACTTTTTCCTGTTCTTCAATGTGAAGAAATTTTTGTGTTAAGCATTTTTCATCATCTTAAGTAGTGGAGAATGATGCTGTTGTGATTTTGAAGGACGTACCAAAACTGGTTGAAGGATGTATCAAAAAAAAAGTGAACAGAATCCAATGAGGACTACTTTTCAGGACTATCAAAATTTGGATGATGAGTCAAGGTGCATTAGTAAAAAATATATATGAACATTATTTACTGAACAACACCCTTTGCACATTTCAATATATTTTCAAACTTAATACTAACAAATACTGAATAATAAATTTGCATGACTGGAGTATTTTAAAGATACACCATAAATTCAACCACAAATTTTAAAAAATGTGAGTTTACAAAATTTACATAGTTTATCAAACGTTTGGGTAACCCAGATCTGTATAATTTGTTGTGAGAAATAACATCAAATGCCATTTCTCAATCTGACACTTTCATACTGAATGCTAAGCATAAAATAACCATTTTAATGAAGCATACCTGGTGACTAGCCAACATGTGGTCACCATCATGATAGTGATGGCTCATCATGGAGTAATCTCCTTGCTGCACTTGCTGGGGCATGTTGTTTGGCATAGGGGGGTTGTTTGGATATGGGGCTGAATGCCGCATATTGACCATTGGGTCACTGTATGCTGATGAAAGAATAGAACAGAAATGTTAATAATATGTTTAGATCGGTCCATCCTTTTGATTAACAATTCATATTTTAAACTGTATTTCACATACAAGCATATTACTAAGTCTTACTTAATGGTGATGAATCAGGGTGGCAAATACTTGATCAATGATTTTAACTTCATAGCTATTCATGATTTTTTTAAAAAAGGCAACAATCAATATTGTTTAGAACAGTGATTTGCAAGATGTTGCTAATGAATGGCACGTTCAGTCAGATTCAAATAACCCTTCACTATGGAATAAAGGGTCAAACTTACGTAATTTGTGTTTCTAGTAGTTTTTGCAGTCTATTGAACCAATTTTAAGGAAAAACTAGACATGACATCCACATACTAATACCCGGCAAGATGCCATGACGAAATGTGGCAGGGGGCAAGAGTTTATCTATGATATTTAGAGAAATTTCATTGCTTGAAGAAATACAAGTTTCCAATGCATTAAAATTAGATTCCAATCAACTTGAAAAAGGAAAAGCCAGTTTTAGTGTGAATCAAGGCTAAATAAATAGGGGTTGCTGAAGCTAGAGCATTTATTAAGAGTTTAAAAATGTACATTAGGTTAGTAGTAGTAGCAAATAAACTAATGTATAATGTTGAAAATTGAAGCTGTAATCATGCCACAAATTGTAAGAAAATGGTAGTTAAAAAAAGGAGGGCATAGAGATATTTTCAGGCGGGGAGAAAAATTGCAGTGTATTCTTTAATCATTAGTGGATTGAAGCACAATCTCCTTTATGGGACTTGTGTGGAGTTTGTAAACAAAGGATCCTGCATGTAGTCCAACAAGGAGAAGTTCATCATTGCAAAACATGGCTGAGTGTGACCAAATGAAAACTTTCTTGTTTATAAGCAGTTTTCATTGAGAAACTGCAAGTGAGGAGAGAGATAGAATGCTCTTGATCTACTGCATACACGAGGGTAAAAAATAAGAGAAACTTTACACTTACAAACACTTTTAATGTTCTACATGAGCATGGTTTCGATGCTGCGCATCATCATCAGGTTAAACTAGAGCAGGTAGTAGTCCATGTATTCAGGCAGTATTTTGGAAGACAGAGGGCATAGAAGTAGGGACATTAGGAGGAGAATCATGAATGAAAAAGCTGCAGGAAAGGGTCTGATGACAGTTATGCTAAATAGAAGTACAGAGATGATTACAGAAAACCTTACCATGGAGGAGAGGGTTCCATGGTACAGTTTTGAGGGAAGAGAAGAAGCTTCTTTGGATGGTGTAAAGCCTGGCAGGGTGTATGAAGGACTGAAGAAGGAAGTGATATTGGACAACCAAGATTGTTTGCTTT